>JAECWX010000534.1:0-315769 GCA_018151165.1 Drosophila arawakana
TCGTGGCCAATCATGGGAACGGGTCGCCAGCATAGATACAAATATATTCTTAGATTATACATTTTTGAGTTTACATAGTCTCTTAAAATAATCTCTCCGGTGTTCTAGTTTCATTGCTTGAACAAACAATGTGTATCAACACAACCGATGTAGCACACAATGTAGCAAAGGAATTAAGCCAGAAGTATGATACGAATTAGAGCAATTAAGCGAGGAAAACTTGAAATGAATTAGAAGCGATGTAAAACACGTCCGTCAGCGAAAGCGAATCGAATCGAATAAATTTCATTTAAAAATTTGAATTCAAATTGAATACAAATGTGCACTACTATGGGAGTACGGGGTCTTTTACAGTCGGCTCGATCGACTGTAGCCTCTCTTACTTGTTACGTCTAGACTTTCCACAGACACGACTTTTGAGTCTGTAGCTGCATTTGTCGCTACCAAAACAGCTTTAACATTTCAAAATTTCATTTCACTGAGCCTAGAGAAATCTCATCCGTTAAGATTAGAGTGCCTCCAAAATTGTTTCCTGTCATATGTGATCCAAAGCTTTGGCCTCTCTATATGATTGTTCACGTGTTTAAACAGAAGATTAGAACTCGTGCTCGTGCTCCCTTCCGACTAGTCTCTGTTTCAAGCGGCCCCAGTCACAGCCTCAAAAAACTGGACTCTGACCAACTTTTCATTCTATATCAGAATGTAAGGGGTTTGAGGTTCAAATTAAAACAGAATAGTTTCTCTTTTGATTCTAACAATATTGAATTTTAAGAGACTTGGCTCAATTCTGTCATATCTAATATTGAAAAATTGTCATCAAATTATAATATATTTAGGCGCGATCGTCCTAATCGACGGGGTGGTGGAGTCCTTATTTCAGTAAAATCCTCCTGGCTTAATGCTGAAATAATAGATGTTTCACCACTGGACGAAATTAAAATTCACGTAAAGGTTACTTTTTCGTCATTTGCGCTTTATGTAACTTGTACTCCTCCATCCTCCTCGATTTATTTGCAACAATTCAATTTCATTAAAGAAACATTTACTCACATTCGTGATCGTGATCGTGCCAAATCACGTACTCTAAAAAAGAGTATAGTGGTCTATTAGGTTTGTCAGAATCGAAATGTGCGTAACAGTCAGAAGGAGGCGTGGCCGACCCAATAAAGTATATATATTCTTGATCAGCATGAACAGCCGACTGTAGGCTTACTTACTTGTTTATTGTTAGGATTAATTTTTCTTAATATACATAGCATGGAGCTACACAAATCCTTAAAAAGCATAACCAAGGTAGTGTAGAGTTATATAGTCGCATATACCCCAGATTAAGTAGGTAGGGTATAAAACGGCAACAACAAGCCACGTTAAACAACTACACATAACGAACCACAAGAGAGATCGCCGGAGCCACAGAGCAGAAAACAACGACGGCGTCAGAGAAGCATCAAAAGAAAGCAAGCGAACGTGAAACAGACAGAACATTGTGACGCAGGCTATAAAAAGGGAGAACAAATAGCAGAGACAGAGCATTGCGACGGTGTCGGCCAAAGCGAGATACAGATTGACAAACGACAAAAGAGAACAGCGCTGCAGCCGCTGTCGCTGATCTCGCTAACAGAGGTGACTGAGAAGCAATTTGCAGACGCTAAGCTCGATCACTTGGGTTTTCACCGCAGTGACAGCAGCTCGTACTTGCTCGTGATCCTAAACAATCATATAATTTTTTTAATTCAGAACGTAAGTCTAGTACCTCTTACCGTATACTTTCTTGCTCAATTCCAGTAAAGTTAGTGAGGACAAAGCTGCTTCCGATCTCTTTGCTAATTTTTTTTTTCTACTTACAACTATAAACTTCCATCCTCTTATTCTGTTTTATTGCCTCATATTACAGTTAGATGCATGCTTTCATCAATTAACATCTTAAAGTCTTCCTTGTCTCCTGGGCCTGACAGCATTCCAAGCTGTGTGCTCAAGGAGTGCTGTTTTTCCATAACAAAACCTCTCCTTATTCTTTTTAAACTTTCTTTAGAATCCTCGGTTTTTCCTAATTTATGGAAAGAATCTTACATTATCCCACTGCATAAAAAAGATTGTAAGTAGGATATATCCAACTACAGGGGAATTGCGAAGTTGTCCGCAATCCCTAAGCTCTTCGAAAAGATAAATACTTCGACTTTGCAACATCTCTGCCCAACACTGATTCGTTAAGACTCTCTCGACTTCGACCAATTTATTGGAATTTACCTCTTTTATAAATGAGGCATTCCTTAATAGAGTGGAAACTGATGTCACCTATACTGACTTTAGCAAAGCATTTGACTCTGTGAATCATAACCTCCTTTTACATAAACTTAGTATTTTAGGATTCGCACGTTCACTTCTTCTATGGATGTCTTCATATCTAACGGGTAGGACCCAAAGGGTTATGCTTATATCAGCCATCTTAAAATCTGTTTTTGTTACTTCTGGAGCTCCCCAGGGTAGTCACCTAGGCCCATTACTCTTTAATCTTTTTATAAACGACCTTCCCTGTTCGCTATCCCATTGTCGCATACTTATGTATGCAGATGAGAACCCTTATAAGAACCCTACGGATCCTGCGTTATTACAAGATGATTTAAGCACAATGCACAACTGGTGCATAACTAATCACTTCTACCTAAATTTCTCTAAATGCCTGTTTATGACTTCTAACAGGGTTAATCCTTACTTATCCAAATACTATATACAATGGGAATGATTCGCATTGTCGCACGTAGCGAACCATGTCAAGAAAGTAACCCGGCCAGTAATACCTTTGAACCATCTGTGTCAAAGTCTTCGTGATGCCCAGATGGCCTGCCGTTTATCTGTCGTAACTCGTAGTGGATGATCCTTGGGGACTCAGAGTTTCAACTGTGTATGGGTCATCTTTCACGGCTTTTATTTGGCGTTGCGACTATTGACAGGTGGGTTTATCTTCCTTATCGCTGTGCAGTGTCTCCGTGGGTGCATCTTGGACCATGTTCTGCTTCCCTCTCCTGTAATGGACCTCGAATTAATGCTATTGAAGTTCCAGCGTCCACCTGGCGATCATTCCAGAAAGATTTTCAATGGAATTTAGCTACTTCAGAGGTAAATGGTCTGTCAACACGGAGAAATGGTACCCTTCTAGGTAACACCTAAGTTTTCATAGTCAAGCCAAGTCGATGGCCAAGCATTCCTTTTCCGTTGCGCTGTAGTTTATCTCTTCCTTGGCTAGTCGCCTGCTGACGTATGCAACTGCTCGTTCCTGGTCTTCGATTTCTGCGTTAATACCGCTCCAATAATATGGTCGCTCGCATTGGTCGTCAAATTAAGCGTTGCCTGAAGTTTGGGCATTAACTTCGACTTCAGCTCTTCGAACGCCTGTTGTTGCGGTTTGTTCCATTCCCATCTTTGACCTTTCGGAAGGAGTAGCGTCATGGGCTGGATGATATCAGCATAGTTAGGTATTAGTCGTCGGTACCATGAGGCTAGTCCGATGCATTGTCTCAATTCGTTAAGCGTCGATGGGTGTCTCAAAGTTTGTACCGCTTCGATAATCTGTCGATAATATGACGTGCCTCAGAAGGTAAGTTTTTTAATAAAGGACAGGAATTTCTTGGAGTTCAGGCGTAGGTTCGCTCAGTGTAGCCTCCTGATTACTTCACTGAGGACTTCAATGTATTTTTCCAAAGTCACTGACACTACTACGATGTCATCCAGATAGCCGAAAGCGAACGCAGGTGCCGAATGGAGTCTTAATGGCATCACCTTGAAATAGGGCTCAGCCGGGTACAGTAAACTCGGTACATTCGCGACTTTTTCTTGCCATATGCATTTGCCATTATACATTCTTCAGATCCAGTGTACATGAATGTGGCATTCCGTAGGCGTTTCACTGCATTGTAACGTTGCTTAATTGGACTGTTATCCCGCATCGCGATACGATATTTGGTGATTGACGTGGCTCATGTCGAGAATTTCTTCAGCTCCTTTTCCATGAATCGAACTATGTTTGGGTTGCACTGGGAATCCTTGTTGGACCTAGCCGAATGACATTCTTTGTTTCGGGTCCGGGTAGTGCCCAGACGATGCCACGGCTGCACATACGTTTGGTGCCTCTTGTTGTCGGTTGCCTTCTCTGACATGATCTCCAAACGTCCGTTGACTTCCTTTCCAGCGCTTCTGTCGTCGTTCCCGTTCCTGACTCCTTGGCTTGGATCGCCTCGGGTCCCGTGCTACGGCGATCCTCGAGTAGAGTCGTTGGCGATGACCAAAATCACTGGTCCAATCGAGTCCTTCCTGTCTATCTCCTCCTTGAATTTTAGCTGATATTCTCCGCATCGGAGGGTGTCTCCTACAGTTCTCAAGTATTCTATGCCCAAGATCAGTTCGTTCACCTTGGGGTGTAGTACTAGTAAATGCAAAGTTACCTTCTTGGTGCCCAAGTGTATTTCTGACATGATTGCTTTATCTAGGATCCTTGTGCCGTCGTACAGTGCGATTGTTGTGTAGATCGTCCCTTCTTTTCATTGAGACGGAAGGTATGATACGTCCTCGGCGCTGACGAAGCTTCTCGTCGCTCTAGTGTCGATGGTCCCGTCCATTGGACATCCGGCCACCCAAAGTGGGACAGTTACTCGTCCTGCTACGATTATTAACTCCTCGATTATTTTAATGCATTCTGTGGTCGCATTCGTGATAGACGGAGTGAGTGGCGTATGAGGGTTATGAAACGGGTTCACATTATTAGGCATCGTTCCGCTGTGCCTACCTGCGCGTTGCTCCTGTAGGTTCGCAGTTGCTTGTAGTTCATTGCCATCCGAGTCAATGCTGCTACGGTGTCAACCTCGGTCCGTTTTGTATACAACCTGTAGTCGGGCAACATATTATCATTCTCAACCACCATATCCATGGTCTTCCAAATTTCATATTGTTAATTTATTGTTAACCAATTCGTGCCTTTCTAAGATCTTCAGTGAAATATTATCTCATTATATTAATATTGTATAAAATGATTATTACCATTTTCCAAAGCCTTATCTCATAAATCCACTTTGTTTACCTCCACACATGTCACAAGGGCAAATCAAGCCTAGAGGAAGTGCAACTTTATCGTTAACTGATTTAAGTGGTTTTGCTTTGGCTAAACTAAACTAACTAAAGAGAGATGATTTCATAGCCTAAATATAACTGCAGGCATCAAATTTTAAATTGTCAAATAAATGAACGATTTCAGTGATGCATCGACTTTGACTATCACATATACATAACACTAAATTTTAATATATTTTCTCATGAATTGCTGACCTTTGAGAATGGATGTAATTCAGCTTGCGTCTTTCTAGATAAACGCTTACTTTTTTTGCATATAATTCAACTATCTACAAACTTTTGAACATATTTGTATTTATTGTCAAACCAATAGACGGACATTGCTATATCGACTCGGCTGTTGATGCTGATCTAGAATATATATACTTTATGGGGTCGGCCACGCCTCCTTTTGCCTGTTACGCACATTTCGCTTCTGACAAACCTAATAGACCCCTCTACTCTTTTTTAGAGTACAGGGTCTAAAAAGTGTTTTTGTTAAATCGTTAGATTCTTTCGAACATCGCTTTATGAAGGTCTGGACACCAATAGCACGATTAGTAAGTGACAAAATATGCTTGTCGAACTTAAGCCTGTGATCATCCATAAGGATACCTAAATCAATTACCGACTCAATCGTTGGCATACATGATACCCGTGTTACTAATTGCAGATGGCAGATCATTTAAGAATAAATAGCAAAGGTCCGAGATGGCTTCCTTTTGGATCGCTAGTAGTAGCTTGAATAGATTTCGATAATGAATCTTTAAAAAACACGTGTTGTGCACTAGAACTTAAGTAATTCGAAATCCAAAGAATAAAATTATAGGAGCGCCCCAAACGATTGAGTTTATGTATTAAGAGGCTGTGAATAACGGAGTTAAAAACCTTGCTGAAATCTGTATAAATGACGTCAGTTTGAAACTTTTTATAAAAACCATGCAGTGAAAATAATGTGAATTCTTACAGGTTAGTGGTAGTGGATCTATATTTCACATACCCATGCTGGCAGGCTGAAATCATAGATCTACAGAAATATATCAGTTGAGAAGTTATTAATTTCTAAAAAGCTTTGGGAATAACGGATAACTTGGAAATACCTATATAGTTGCAGATATTAGATTTGTTTCCATTTTTGGGAAGAGGACTACTGTGTCAAGGAAACAGTATGATTTAACGGACAAATTGAATAATTTATACAGGGGATTGAAAAGTCTGTCTGCCCAATTTCTTAGCACACATACCGAGATTCCGTCCGGTCAAAGTAAAACAAGAATCAAAGTATACAAGGTGAGAAGTCCGGTTCTGCCCTTAGAATATAGTAATCTTTACTTTGCGTGCTAAATCAATCAGAAATCCAGTTGAAAAGCAACTCGAACGATACGTACAGCTGGTCAAAGTCACCAATCGTCTATTTAGCATCGTATTTTGAGGTCATTATCAATTCATCAATAATGAATAATTTAAATGAACTAAAGGACTGGTATCGATAGATGAATCAAAACAAAATGCGACAAAGCAAGAAGAAGCAAGCTCTTTCTCGCTTTCACTTGCTCACACCGTTTTTTCATGAAAATTATCTATTTTCGTCCAATTTGGTATAAATAATTCTATTTACTTAACACATAATACACATAAACCAATAATGTCTTCTTACACTGAAAATTTAAAATTTCAAAGTCGAAAAAAACACTTTCGATGTTATTTTCGCAATTTTTTTTAATGAATTCTTTTAAATTCATAATTTTTTTACGTATTAAAACAAAAAATTAAGTCAAAAGGGGCACAAAAAAAGTTTTCGTACACTTTAGTATAATAACACATATTTCTAAGTATAATTAATATTATTTACTAAATTAATATTTTGTTTAATAAATGCTTTAAGGTGGTCTGACATTGACTGAACTAACTTCTTAGCAAAATTTGGCTCTATTTAGATTTTTTAGTAGTTTAGGGTCGTTATGCTGATGAAAGTAGAAACTTCTCGGTAAACCCAGCTTTTCGGCAATTGGTGCTAAGTTCAGTCAAAGAATTTCAATGTAGGCACGATGTTCCATTACTCCTTCAATGATTTAGAGGTTTCCGACGCCACTAGCAGCCCCATACCATCACTCCTCCTCCTACGTGCTTTACAGTTTTTATAATGTTTTTTGGATTGAGGCTTCGCGCTGCTTTCTCCACACCCGTAGTAGACCATCAAACACAAAAATTTTGAATTTTGACTCGTCAGAAATTCTGGAAGAGCATTTAAATACTTTCTGTCCAGACCCTTCTTTCTGTTGGTTGCATTAACTAATGGCTTTCGGCGAGCTGCATGAGATTTATATCCGACCTTTTTGATGGATACGCGAACAGTATTAGGATGGACCTCAACATTTCTTGTTTGGATCAGTTCGGCACTAATTTTAGGGGCACTAATGAAATGGCCAGGAGCAACTTTAGGTAATTCTCCACTCTACCCTCATTTTTGACGCGCCCGATCACAGTTTGAATTGTGGAACGGCTTCTGGATAACATCTGAATAATCTCATTGGTGCCATTTGTGCGTGATATTGTTTTTAGCTTATTGTTAATAACTACAAAAATGAAATGAAACTTTTTTTAAACTTAGCAGAAAAACAAGAAATTACAGTAAAATCGAGCACGCCTCTCTGCATTTGTTACCCATTAAATTATTAAAATCTGTATCCAGATATTACAATGTGTAGTACTTGCATTAAAACACGTTGAAACAAAAACAATCTAAGCATAATCAACCATACATCTGTTTTTGTTTGTATGCGAATACACAACATTATACGTGTGTATGTATGTATGTGTGAAGGTATTCTGCGCGGCCAGCGTCCGCGAGCAGCGCTGCCGCCACACAGGCAGAGAGAACGTTCGAACATGTGCATGTGTGTTTCTATCTCGCTTGCACCAATGGCTTGATATTGAGTTCAAAAATTAATATTGTAACGCTTCTAGTTTTCTTGTTTATAGTCCGATTTCAATGCGCCTTCCAGGATAGTTTAATATAGTTAATCTCCACACGAATTATAAATAACAGTACTGTACGATGCGAACTATTTTATAAATTCTGTGAAAAATGGGCGTGGCACTCCAAAATTTTTAATAGCAATGCAACTATGCTGTCACTAGGAACTCCGGTACCAGAATTGGTGATCCTACGTGCCATAGTTACTGAGATATTTGCCGAAAACACCAATTTCTCCCAAGGTGTGTCCAGTTTTTTCCTTATTGTGGGCGAATGGGGCGTGGCATCGAAAAAAAAAAGATTCTTGTATTGACTGACTAAATATGTGATCGTTTGACAAACTCGAACTTGTAGCTCTTACCATCTATGAAATCTGTTTGTTCATACGGACAGACAGACGGACGGACAGACGGACATGGCTATATCGACTCGGCTTGTGATGGTGATCAAGAATATATATACTGGATGGGGTCCACGCCTCCTTCTGCGTGTTACATACTCTTGCACAAACCCAATATACTCTTGCAGAGAGTATAATATGAAATTAAGAGACTGCATTAAAAAAATGTTGTTAACTTTGGTACAAATCTGTATTCTTTCTGCACGCAGTTCATATGTTAACGACACAAAATTCAGCACGCATACATTTAGTACCAAATACCTCGTGCAAACCAAGTTTGATCGAGGTCCGACCAATATATCATATAGCTCCCATAGGAACAATTTGTTGAAATGCTTGAAATTCACGCATAATACATTTTTAATCGTGTCCGATCTGTTTTGACCAAGTTTCATAGCTACCATAGAATTAATTGGTGATTGAAATCTAATTAATGCAATAGTCATGACTCCTTCTTTCTCTTCCAAGTGCGCCGTTGCTTCCCCAAAGCAAATTATTCTTTGCTAAGTCAACTGATTCTTGCTACCGACTGGTCTATACTATACAGCACGAATGATATTAACAACATTTTAAACTCAATATTTGATGTCTGCATTCCATTTTGTTTGGTAAAGTCCGTTTCACATAAACCACCTTGGTTTTCACCAAGGCTATATAACTTAAAAAACAAAAAATCTAAATATTTTAAAAAGTTTAAGCAGACAGGTTCTATCTTAGACTTTTTAAATTATTTTAAATTAAAAGCGGCCTTTATCCTTCTCAATTCTCAATGCTATGAAAGTTATCTCGTTCGTTGCAAGAATCAATTTGCGCGTGATCCTAAACAATTCTATAAATATGTTAATTCTAAACGTAAGTCTAGTACGTTACCCAATTCTTACTTTTTCAATTCCTGTAAAGTAATCGATGACTCGGCTGCATCCGATCTCTTTGCTACCTTTTTTCAATCAACTTACACCTCTAATCTCCCATCCTCTAATTCTGTTTTCTTGCCTCACATTACAGATAGTTGCATGCTTTCCTCAATTAACACCCTAAAGCATTCCAAGTTGTGTGTTCAAGGAGAGTGCTGTTTTTCCATAATAAAACCTCTCCTAATTCTTTTTAAACTTTTAAAAGAATCTTACATTATCCCACTGCATAAAAAAGGATGTAAGTCGGATATATCCAACTACAGGGGAATTGCGAAGTTGTCCGCAATCCCTAAGCTCTTCAAAAAGATAACTACTTCGACTTTGCAACAATATATCATATAGCGACCAATATATCATATAGCTCCCATAGGAACAATTTGTTGAAATGCTTGAAATTCACGCATAATACATTTTTAATCGTGTCCGATCTGTTTTGACCAAGTTTCATAGCTACCATAGAATTAATTGGTGATTGAAATCTAATTAATGCAATAGTCATGACGCCTTCTTTCTCTTCCAAGTGCGCCGTTGCTTCCCCAAAGCAAATTATTCTTTGCTAAGTCAACTGATTCTTGCTACCGACTGGTCTATACTATACAGCACGAATGATATTAACAACATTTTAAACTCAATATTTGATGTCTGCATTCCATTTTGTTTGGTAAAGTCCGTTTCACATAAACCACCTTGGTTTTCACCAAGGCTATATAACTTAAAAAACAAAAAATCTAAATATTTTAAAAAGTTTAAGCAGACAGGTTCTATCTTAGACTTTTTAAATTATTTTAAATTAAAAGCGGCCTTTATCCTTCTCAATTCTCAATGCTATGAAAGTTATCTCGTTCGTTGCAAGAATCAATTTGCGCGTGATCCTAAACAATTCTATAAATATGTTAATTCTAAACGTAAGTCTAGTACGTTACCCAATTCTTACTTTTTTCAATTCCTGTAAAGTAATCGATGACTCGGCTGCATCCGATCTCTTTGCTACCTTTTTTCAATCAACTTACACCTCTAATCTCCCATCCTCTAATTCTGTTTTCTTGCCTCACATTACAGATAGTTGCATGCTTTCCTCAATTAACACCCTAAAGCATTCCAAGTTGTGTGTTCAAGGAGTGCTGTTTTTCCATAATAAAACCTCTCCTAATTCTTTTTAAACTTTTAAAAGAATCTTACATTATCCCACTGCATAAAAAAGGATGTAAGTCGGATATATCCAACTACAGGGGAATTGCGAAGTTGTCCGCAATCCCTAAGCTCTTCAAAAAGATAACTACTTCGACTTTGCAACATCTCGACAAGTCAATTATCTTCGGACGGATCTTCAACACGGATTTGTTAAGAGTCGGTCGACTTCGACCAATCTATTGGAATTTACCTCTTTTATAAATGAGGCATTCCTTAATAGAGTGGAAACTGATGTCATCTATACTCACTTTAGCAAAGCATTTGACTCTGTGAATCATAACGTCCTTTTACACAATCTTAGTATTTTAGGCTTCCCACTTTCCATTCTTCTATGGATATCTTCATATCTAACAGGTAGGACCCAAAGGGTTATGCTTAGATCAGTCATCTCTAAATCTGTTTTTGTTACTTCTGGAGTTCCCCAGGGTAGTCACCTAGGACCTTTACTCTTTAATCTTTTTATAAACGACCTTCCCTGTTCGCTATCCCATTGTCGCATACTTATGTATGCAGATGATGTGAAATTATTATTATAAGAACCCTTATAAGAACACTACGGATCATGCGTTATTACAATATGATTTAAACACAATGCACAACTGGTGCATAACCAATCACTTGCACCTCAATTTCTCTATATGCCTGTTTATGACTTTTAACAGGGTTACTCCTTACATAGCCAATTACTATATCGACAATGTATCTTTATAACGCATACTTTTAGTTGAAGATCTTGGTGTTCTCTTTGATAATATATTAAGTTTCACACATCATATCTCCACAATTGTTAATAAAGCCAAGGGCACTCTTGGATTTATTAAACGCTGGTCTAAGGAATTTAATGATCCCTTCGTCACTAAACTTCTTTATACATCCCTTGCCCGGCCCATTCTTGAATATTGTTCATGTGTCTGGTCTCCTCAACATGCTCATATTCAATATTTAATTGAGTCGGTGCAGAAGCGGTTTTTACTCTGTGCACTTCGCGTTTTATAGTTGGCGAGATCTGCTCCACATCCCTCTTAGAACGCCTTAAATTTAACTTTCCAACCAGAGCAACCAGGTACTACATCCCTTTATTTCTTCCTACATGCACTAATGACTACGCTTTGCACAATCGTTTTCGGGTACTATGCACTAATTATAATAAATACTATAGAATAATTGATACATCTCTCTCTCTTTTCCAACTTAAAGCTTCACTTTTCAGGAAATTCCGTTAAATCTCTGATTTCCATGGGCAGTATGTTTGGAATCTCTGCCATTCATGCGTCCCTTTAAATCAGAGATCTTTCGTTGTAGTTTTGACACACATTTTTATTTATCTGGTTGGGTTTATCTGGGTTTTTCCCAATCCTCGCAACAAATGTTGGATCAATTTCATTACTTTTTATCCCCAGATTAACTATTAACTATTAATTAATTTATCAATCTAATTAACTAATTTTTTTAAGCCTTTTCAGTTAAACTAAAATTTTTTTAAATTTTCAGCTTGTAATAATCATTAATATTAATTTTAATTATACATATAAACTTATTTTTGGTTAATACTCGTGACTGATCTTAGTCTGCGTTAATAAATAAATGAATAAATAAATAAAATAAATAAATAAATAAATGACTTCAAGGATATTTAACCTTCGCATTTTCAAGGTTTTTCAATTTGTGTCGGAGACTGAGTACATTATATTAAGCAATTGTGAGTTTTCATAATTCATCGTGTAAACGAAAGAGGCGTGGCTAATACTTAGGTTAAGGAAAGTTTATGGTAGTACGATAATTAGGTGTTGGGACGCTTATGGTTATACGATAATAAAGGTTGGAAACATAATTTCAAAAGTACTGATTTCGGACAAATAGATTGACCTCAGGAGTGACATAACAGCTTTTCGGATATTGAGTGTGGGCCATGATGTGATCGTGCGAGTGAATAGAAGATAGTTTTTGTAAAGTGACATTGGTTGGGCTAGACCAGAATTAGCTCTATTCGATTTGAGAATGAACACCACCAACACCTTAGACTCCTGCTCTTGCTGTAACTGCTTGCGATCAACGATTTCAACCATCAACTGGAGGGAACAAATAATGTTTCAAAATTATGTACCAAATTTGGTGTTTCTAGCTTTTACCATCGCGGATATCTTTGCATACATACGGACGGAGAGACGGTCTAGGCTTGTTCGCATATAATCCAATAGACTCTCACAGGATATACAAATATGTTTAACATACTTTAGATTACGTTAAAGCGAACTTTCATTTATTACTGGGGCAAAATTACAATTTAAGGAATTTACATGATAAGGGTATGGTGAATCAAAATTATAATCCAGCTTAATTAAGATTTTCTTTTATAAGGACTTCACTAGATGGAATTTGAATTAACAAAGTTATAAAACAGTGTAGGATAACTTCGCAACTGTTGCCTATAATCAAGGTCATTCAAAACAGAAATCACATCGAGTAATTTGAGAGTAATCTCTCTTACAAAGAACCAGTTTCCCTCAATCTCTTATAAATTTTCGATTTCTATTTTTAAGCAGTGTTAACTCGCGGGTAAACCAAAAAGGCTTGTTAGACCTAGGTGGAACATAAAAAGGAACATAGAAATCAAGTGAGGAATTTTATCAATCGTCACCTTCAGTGTCGGGTGATAAGGATTCTCACGATTGGATAAGGATGTGGTACCGGAAACAGAATAGCAAGATAGATCCAAAACAAAAATCAGAACGAGCATTCTATTAAAAGAATAGCTTTGATCCGAAACAATGAAATGCCAAGCAAATTTTCGAGAGAATCGTGCAGAGTCGTAGGAATCAACATGGTATAGCTTAGTAGCAAAAAATTTAATATCCGTGGAGCTATCTTTTATTACTTAAGAGGATACGTTAACATGGAAAGCAATAAGAACACCCCACGGCTGCAAGATGCACGATTTTTTCAATTGATAGAGAATTTATTGAAAGAATTTCAGACTTTATAATATCCTTAACAATGTTTCACGACATGAGATTATTTATATTATTTATTTTTATTTTTATTATTATTTATAAGCTTACTACAAAGATCTCTATCGTTTTGATAGGCATATGAGAGGGAGGAAGTTAGTTTTACCCGGTCGTGGCAGGGTTAGGAAGCAGTGCAATTTGAGTCCGATTTCTTTTCTTCGCTGTATATTCTAGTTAATAAATTGGGGTCCGGTGAAAATTCCTTACAGCCATGAACACTTATTTTAAATGATGAAATTTAACAAAGAGATGAGAACTTAAATTTTTCCACAGTAAATTTAGATTCCGCTTTGGCCTGAATAAAGGCTTTGACGTTATCTGATATGGTATCTGGGGCATGCCTGGAAAAATATATTTGCTTCTTTGGTGGAACACCTACAAGAGTCTTTTTATCGGATAGTGATATTCTCATTGATTCATCAGCTGCAACAGTGTTGATAACTAACGATTTGGAAACTATTATTTCATGGTTCGCAGGACCGAAAGTTCATTAGGGCCAATCGAAACGTTAAAATTGTTCTTTTAACGCTTTAAAGAATCATCCCTGCAATCTTCACTTGACCTCTTTAAACCTGATTTAGACTCAATCAGGTCAATAATTCGGCCAGTGAGGTAGTCACATTTTTTTGTGACAAATTTTGACTTAGTCAGCGTCAAACAAAACCCACCAAAACGTTTGTTCGAACTTGGCAATTAGAGTTACAACAGACGGTATTGGGTATTAATATAATAAAAGAGTAGGTATATGCAAAAGCTAACTAAGCACAGATTGAACATTTGTAGGATTTGCGACATTTTTCCAATTAACACATTTGTGTCACCCAAATTGGGTTTGTGCTAAAGTATGTAACAGGCAGCATCACAAGGCGAGTCGATATAGCCATGTCCGTCTGTCCGTATGAACAAAAACGATTTCAGAGATGGTGAGAGCTACAAGTTGGAACATAGTCTCAATCAAATTCATATTTAGTCAGTTAATGCAAGAATCTTTTTTTTCGATGCCACGCTCCTTTCGCCACAATGAGCGAACCTCGGAAAAAATCTATGTTTTAAGCGAAAATCTCAGTAACTATGGCACCTAGGATCATCAATTTAGGTACCGAAGTTTTTTGAGACAGCATAAATGCAATGCCATTAAAAATGTTGAGCTGTCACGCCCCCTTTTCCCATAAGTAATAAAATAATTCTCAAATTACGTACCGTTTTTAACGCATTTGTTCATATAGTACATTGTTGTAATTTAATATTCGCTTGGAGACATATCAAATCAAACTATCCTGAGAGCTGCATAAAAATCCTACTATAAACAAGAAAGCTTTCACGTAGCAAAGATTGTGTTATTTAACTTGCATTGGTGCAAGCAAGACAGAGACATACAAACACATGTTCGAACGTTTTCGCTGCCTGTGTGGCGGCAACTCTGCCGCGGACGCCACGCCGAATACATATACGTACATATATAAGTAAAGAACACAAACTATTGCACAATTTGACACACAAATATTGCACGACAACAACTCTCCGATATCACAATTTCCGTCGCGGTCAAGCACCCGCTAAAATGTTACAAACGTCAGTCTCAGCAGTCTCGGCCAGACCGATTCCAGGAACATAAACAAACAGCGAATTCCGCAAAGTTGCAACTGAAGTCAGTAGAACTGCCGACAGGACCAGAGAAACATAGCTTAGCTTAGGGTAGAATTGGTTTAAGAAATTCAGTCTAAAAATTACTTTGGAATAAACTACATCAATTCTGAAAACCTTGTTGCATTATTTTTTTTTTTTTCTTTTTTTCAATTTACTTAATTGAATAATTTAACTGGCGCCCGAGCAGGGACCGATCGCGTTTACGGTAGAACAAAAGCCTAAGTACGCGTATCGGTGTTAACCGCGATAGAACAAAAGCGCGTTAATACAGTGTTTTACCCGAAAAGGCAAAACGGTCGTTAAGTGTGAAACAAATACTTTGTTGTGAAAAGACTCCCGATCAACTGATCGGCACAACAAAATAAAAAAAAAGAAAAAACTTAACTCAACTACAGTTTGCGCAACGTGGACTCACGCTTTGTATGAC
Source organism: Drosophila arawakana (assembly GCA_018151165.1). Lineage (NCBI taxonomy): Eukaryota > Metazoa > Arthropoda > Insecta > Diptera > Drosophilidae > Drosophila > Drosophila arawakana. The sequence goes on from JAECWX010000534.1 coordinate 15,665, forward strand.
CAGTTCACAGAGCTCATCTCAACAAAAAACGTGTGTATGGCCGAACGACAAGTTGGGGAACCAAACGGGAGACTTCAGCGACACCGCGGCACACTTGTTTTGTCCTCAGATATTCGAGCGGTATGACTGCTTGTAAAACTCACCCCTAATACAGGTGGGCTGCACGTATACAGTACCTGTATACAGTAACTGGTTTACAAACCATCCCGGTGTGCGCAACCGGTGTGCGCAACCGGATTACATTTATATTTATCAATAGAAAATAAAAAGCAGAGTGAAATTAGATTCATTTTCGTAGAGTTAATTCTGTTCGCTTGTTAAAAAATTTTCGCGCGGACGCCAAAAAGAGAGAGAAAAAAGGAAAAAAGCGCCATCTAGCGGTGAGTAGAAATTCAGGGAAATTTGTTAGCGCCATCTAGCGGTGAGTAGAATTTTGGGGAAATTTGGGAATTTATTAGCGCCATGGTTTGTGTCCTAAATTAAAATTGGGGTGGTTTCCTGGTTTCATAACTAAATTTTGAGGATCCATTGGGGATCAAAAATAAAACCGATCATTTTCAATTGAGTCCGCTGTCAATCGTTGTTAACACATTTTATTGCCTTTCTTTACGAAGGTCAGTTGTGATCCTTTTTTTATTGCCTTTCTTTACAAAGGTCAGTTGTGATCCTTTTGTATATCGGTCCCTTTTCTTTATCACTCATAAGTGTTCTAGGGTTAATGAGCATTTCCAAGTATCACGTCGTGAAGTCTGGTGGTCTGTGGGTTTTTTCTCATCAATGAGTTTATTGCCGGTTACACCAAAGCCGGCGCATACAAACAAGAATTCCTGGTTGCCTATATTCTAACTACTCCAGACATATTGAGAGGTATGAGAGAATTTTCAGGAGACCCAGTTGAATTTAGCTCCTGGAAAAAGTGTGTAGATAGAATACTAGAGGCATACTCTAATATTAAGGGATCACCAAAATACTTCGGTATTTTACAAACAATCCGTAGCAAGATAACCCATCACGCAGACCAAGTTCTTGACTCTTATAACATGCCTCTGAAATGGGAGGCCATCGCTCGATGCCTCACTCTACACTTTTGCTGACAAACGGGATCTAAGCACACTTGAGTTCCAATTTACTACCATGACGCAAAATGGACAACAGACAGTTGAAGAATTTTATCAAAATATCTACAAGCGCCTTTCCTTGATTCTTAATAAGGTCAGCTGTATGAACCTCGATAGACCAACTGAGGTAGTTGTGACAAAATCATATAGGGACATAGCGCTAGATACGTTTGTAAGAGGCCTACGTGGCGACCTACCACGTCTTCTCGGTATCAAAGAACCAACAGATTTGCCGCAAGCTTTGCATTGTGCCTAAAGTTAGAAAACCAAACATTTAGAACATTTGAATGTAATGTGGGGAGTAATAAAATACTAAAGATCCTTATCGACACCGTATCAAATAGAAATTACATCCAACCTTAACTTGTACCGAACCAAAAACCTAATGAAAAATCGTTTAAAGCTATATCTGTAAGTGGTAGTGGCGAAATAACTCATCACAAATCCGCAAACTTTATCAATATTAGTCTTAGGGATTTAGAAGCCATAATTGATGTTGCTCAAAATGTAATAACAATTAAAGGGGAAATTAAAATTAACATTAAAGAAAAAAAATACGAAGCAGTTATTATCATCATACCTAGAACAGAACATCTAGATGATATGCAAAAATTAGATCTTGATAAACTAGTACAACAATATCCGCAACTCTTTGCAGACCCAAATGAAAAGTTGACGTACGTGACCAATGTTCAAGCAGAAATCAAAACCTCTACTGACTCCGCAATATTTAGATGACGGCATTATTCGACATTCACGGTCACCATATAATTCACCAGTGTGGATAGTTCCAAAAAAACTAGATGCATCTGGGGAGAAAAAGTTTCGAATGGTAATAGACTATCGAAAATTTAACAAAGCCACCATAGCGGACAAATACCCCATACCGGAGATCAATGAAGTATTAGCACAGCTTGGTGATAACAAACTTTATTCTGTCCTTGATCTCAAGAGCGGATTCCATCAGATTCCGCTAAAACCGTCAGACATACCAAAAACAGCTTCCTCAGTTAATAACGGAAAATACGAATTTAAACGACTCCCCTTCGGGTTAAAAAACGCACCTTCAATTTTCCAACGGGCACTCGATGACATCCTAAGAGAACACATTGACAAAATTTGCTACATTTATACTGACGACATTATAATTTTCAGTAAGGACACACAATCTCACACGAAAAACCTCCAAACAATATTCCAAACCCTACAAGCGGCTAATATCAAATGCCAATTAGACAAGTGCGAATTTTATAAAAACAAGGTTGAATTTCTTGGTTTCGTTATTTCTGACAAAGGCATAGAGACAAACCCAAACAAAGTATTGGCAATAGCCAAATACATACAACCTCGAACACTGAGAGATTTAAGAGCATTTCTAGGACAAGCAGGTTATTACAGAAGGTTCATAAGCGATTTCGCTAAGCTAGCTAAACCACTTAGCTCTCTTTTAAGAGGGGAAGACGGACGAGTGTCCAAAACAGAATCAAAGAAAAAATTAATTAAAATGAATCAAGACGCATTAGAATCTTTTAACAAAATCAAAAATTACCTAGTGTCCGATGAAGTTATTCTTCAATTCCCCGATTTTAACAAAGAATTCCAACTAACAACAGATGCTTCCGACTTCGCCATAGGCGCGGTATTATCACAAAGGGATAGACCCATTTCGTTTCTCTCTAGAACGCTTTCCAAAGCAGAAGAGAACTATGCCACTAACCAGAAGGAAATGCTATCAATAATCTGGGCAAAAAAAAAAACTACCTGTACGGTAAAGCAAAAGTAAAAAAGTATACTGATCATAAACCGCTAACTTATTCACTCAGTAGCTGGAATGGTAACTCGAGAGTAAAAAAGTGGAAAGCATACCTTGAAGAATATGATTACGAAATAATATATAAACCAGGAAAAAGTAATGTAGTTGCAGATGCTCTATCAAGACCTAGCCAAATCTCCGTTACATCTACACAACATAGTTCCGAAAGCTCAGCAGAAAATTTAATTTACAGTATAGAAGTCCCCATCAATGCTTTTAAAAACCAAATATTTATCAAAAAAAATGATTCAAGTAGTTACAACTTCAACATCCCATTCCCAAAGTTCCATAGACATATTATCGAACAGCCTACTTACAACGAGAACGAATTACATACCATTTTAAGAAAATACCTCAACCCATCTTTTATAAATGGAATCATAACATCCGATGATGTTATGGGACGAATACAGAAAATCTATCCAGCACATTTCAGAAACTATAAAATCAGATTTACGTCACTACAAGTAAAAGATTTATTAAAGGAAACCGAACAACAAGAAGAAATACTTAAGGAACATAACAGAGCTCATCGTGACATGGCAGAAAATAAAGGCCAAATTTTGGAAAGATTTTATTTTCCCAAGACGAAAGAAAAAATAACAAATCTTATCAAACAGTGCAAAGTATGCAAAGAACAATAATATGACAGACGTCCACCCAGAATTGAAAGAGACCATAGTTCCTCAATACACAGGTCACATTATTCATATAGATATCTATTCAACGGAGAAAACACTAGTATTGACAGCCATAGACAAGTTCTAAAAGTTAGCCCAGGGAAGAATCATAAAATCCAAAGCAATCCCAGACGTTAAAGATCCTTTACACGACGTCGTTTTCTACTATGGAATACCAAAATGTATAGTGATGGATAACTAAAAATCCTTTAATTCAGACTCAATAACTTTCATTCTGGGAGATCAACTAAATATAGACATTTATAAAGTTCCCCCACTTTATCTGAAATAATGCGATGCTTAAAAAACAAACAAGAACACAGTAACTTCAAAGAATTACTAGATAGGGCAATTTATGAATACAATTCCTCAATTCACTCAGTAACAAATAAAAGACTGTTAGACATATTTTTTGGGAGAAATATTACTACCGACCCAGAAAGCTACGAAAAATCAAGACAAAACAATATTGAGAAAATAAAAAATAAACAAGCAAACAAATACAAAATTACACTAATGGACAGGAAAGTTTTGTAAAATTAAACACGCGTTTAGGATTCAAGTTAACAGATAAATACAGGAAAGAAACAGTGAAAGAGGACAAGGGGACCACTATACTGATTCCGGAAAAATAGTTTATAAAAGTAATATAAAACAACATTGATTTCTTATCCACAGTTTGCTGACAATAGTAAGGACAAGTTCATGCTTCATGGAGACTTTCAATTTTACTGATGCCCAAACCATTACTATCAACAAAGGAGTGGCGAAACTACAAATAGCCACCATTACTATCGCTCACATCATCAATTTAAACCATATAGAAAACGCAATAAATTCTCTATCCCATTACACCGAAACCAATCTAAAAACAAGAAAGAAAAGTACAGTCGAGCGCGCCCGACCGTATAATACTCTCTGCATTTGTCCCGATTAAATTATTAAAATCGGTATCGAGATATTACAATGTGAATTACTTGCATTAAAACACGTTGAAACAAAAACAATCTAAGCATAATCAAACATACATCTGTTTTTGTTTGTATGCGAATACACATGCGTTTAACATTATACGTGTGTATGTATGTATGTGAGGGTATTCTACGCGGCCAGCGTCCGCAGAGAGCAAAAAAAAAAAAAAAAACAACCATTTTTATCCCACCTTACATCATGAAATAACACAGACATTCACCATATTTCACACCATCACTTCTTCACTACATCATAGACAACCAAGATCTGTAAATTGGATAGGTTCGGCATGGAAGTATGTGGCAGGAAACACTGATCACGACGACCTAGTAATGTTAACGCCAAATATAATTGACCTAGTGTCAAACAATAACCAACAATTAATTATAAATAAACAGTTGGAACAAAGAATAAATAAACTCACCAGAATATCTAATAATCTAACAAACTCAATAAAAAAGGTCAATTTCTTCACTAATGAAATAGCCATTAATTTTCAAAATCAGATAAGACTAATAAAAGAAGAAATTATCAATGTAAGACATGCCATTCAATGGGCAAGAATTAATATAATAAACTCAGTACTATTAAGCGAAGAAGAACTAACAGTAATTGCCGATACATTTAAAGACCGAAACTTAACAACACTTTCAATTGAAGAAATACTAGAATTTTCCAATGTCTCTGTTTTACACAATAAAACAATCCTTATTTACTTGGTGAAAATACCTGTTCTAGAATTCTTTATTGATAAAAAACAAATCTATGAAATCCCAAATAATTGTAAAAACTTCATAAATATTACAATATGTCATAAAATGTTAATATGTTAATGTAAGAAATACCAAATGTATACCAAAATTAGTACAGGGATCTAGGGCACATTGCAACTTCAGCAACGCGGATCATTTGAATAAAATAGACGAAATTGACGATGGATTAATTCTACTCAATAACTTCAACAGCAATTTGACATGGAACGGAACTTAAAGGAACTTACCTTATACATTTCTACAACTATTCCGTTAACATCAACGAGCAACAGTTTAACAACATCGAAGTTCCAATTATCCAGATGACACCGGAAGAATAAACATCAAACAACTACTTAACCTCTCAAATCAATCATCCATCAACAGAATCGTATTGTCTACTTCATTCCTCCGAAGGAAGATAAAACAAGTAAGAAAGGCTACAGTCGATCGAGCCGTCTGTAAAAGACCCCGTACTACCATAGAAGTGAGCAATTGTATTCAATTTAAATTTTCGAATGAAATTTAAAAATTTTAATTTTATATGTACATTTTGAATTGAAATTAAAACAAGTAAGAAAGGCTACAGTCGATCGAGCCGACTGTAAAAGACCCCGTATTCCCATAGAAGTGTGCAAATGTATTCAATTTAAATTCAAATTTTCGAATGAAATTTAAAAATTTTAATTTTATATGTACATTTTGAATTGAAATTAAAAAAAATTAAATTAACAATTCGCATTGCCGCAACTCTATCAGTTGCACCACGCGCCACTTTCAAGAATCCTCCGATAGCATTTACATATTATTCATACAAACACACATTCGTTTGAAATTATATGTATGCATGTATGTATGTATGTGTGTATTCGGCGCGGCCAGCGTCTGCCGGCAGCGCTGTCGCCACAGAAGCATCGAAAACGTTCGAACATGTGTTTGTATGTTTCAGTCTCGCTCTCGCGCGTAAGTGATATTGCAGTTAAATAACAAACTTTGTAACGCAGTAGCTCTTTTGTTAAAGGTAGTATGTTGATGGCACTTTCAGAATAGTTTGATTTTATATGTCTCTATACGAATGTTGAATTACAACACTCTACTATATGAATAAATGCCTTAAAAACGGCATTAAAGCGTAAAAGTTTTTTAGCTGATGTGAGGAAAAGGGACGTGGCAGCTCAACATTTTTAATGGCATTGCATTAGCAACCTGTTTACCAGAAATGGTGTTCCTAAGTGCCATAGTTACTGAGTTATTGGCCTAAAAGTAAATTTTTTTCGAGGTGTGTCTGGTTTTTTGCTCATTGCGGGGGCGGTAAGGGGCGTGGCAACAATTTGAAATAAACTTGATCTGCTCGCGAAGATAACGGACTTTCATTCCAAATTTGGTGTCTCTAGCTTTTGTAGTTTAAAAGATCCAGGTGTTCATACGGACGGACGGACAGACAGACAGACAGACGGACAGACGGACATTGCTATATCGACTCGGCTGTTGATGCTGATCTAGAATATATATACTTTATGGGGTCGGCCACGCCTCCTTCTGCCTGTTACGCACATTTCGCTTCTGACAAACCTAATAGACCCCTATACTCTTTTTTAGAGTACGGGGTCTAAAAAGGTACATTACAAGTAAGCCAGATTCCACCAGAAGTTACCTCTCATGATGGGAAAATGGAGAAACCTCCTACAGCACAGGCGATAGCACGGGTACTACCCCAATTTAAAATCAATGACGTTCCATACTTTTAGAAGTCTACTTGAGGACAAGTAGAATTTAAGAGAAGAAGGGTTTAGAACACAAACTATTGCACAATTTGACACACAAATATTGCACGACGACAACTCTCCGATTTCACAATTTCCCTCGCGGTCAAGCACCCGCTACAATTTTACAAACGTCAGTCTCAGCAGTCTCGGCAAGACCGATTCCAGGAACATATACAAACAGCGAATTCCGCAAAGTTGCAACTGAACTCAGCAGAGCTGCCGAAAGGACCAGAAAAACATAGCTTAGCTTAGGGTAGAATTGGTGTAAGAAATTCAGTCTAAAAATTACTTCGGAATAAACAACATCAATTCTGAAAACCTTGTTGTTTTTTTTTTTCCTTAAATAAATTAAATAATTTAACTTATATACATGCATACGTACATATATACATACATAAAATATCAAGCGTATGTGTATTTGCATACAAACAGAAAGATGTATGTTTAATAATACTCGGTTTTTTTTGTAACATGCTTTAAAGCAAGTACTATCCATTGTAATACCTGGATACTGGATAATTTAATCGGGATAAAATGCACTATTATACGGTCGGGCGGGCTCGACTGTACTTTTTTCTTTCTTGCTTACAGTACCCTCTACATGTTTGCTAAAATTCAATTCCTCAGTCTCACTTCTCCTTTTATTTCACTGACCGCCAATGTAACAACTTGTATTTATAAAGTTATTTTTAAACTGTTATTTAATACTAATCTCAATAGTTATTTCTCCAATTTATCCAATACTCTCTTTCGCCTTCTCTGTCATAAGTCCAGTCTCAAATTTTATAATGCCAGGATTGCCACACCGGGATTTATGGTATTCTGAGGCAGTCAGTTCGACATTTGCTGATATAGGGTGAGTCCGAGTGAGCAGCAACCAGCAACCTGGCCACAGCCATTTCGTCCACTTCGCAGAGTGAAAACTTCCACTCTCACGAACGTCTCATGACCAACCATAAGCCATCAAATGCGCAAAGTTACTTTCCGTCCACATCAGGCCGAGGCCTCCCAGGCACCGCCGTTCTTATATCTCGATGAGGAGTCGAGCTCGCACATGAAGAGCTCTGATCGACTCGGGTGCGAATTTGACCTTGTCCCAGAAGTTATTCAATATGATCCAGCTGCCTTTCTGCCCAATCAACGCAACGGTTTCCGGCATGGGTCAAAGTGACAAAGTTTCCACTGACGATTTCAGCGAGCGTTTCTCAGATGACGGTAGAGCTCTTAGTGTCACCGCTTAAGTTCACCGCTTCAACTCACCAAGAACGAGTTGCTAACTGCAGAACGGGTCCTTGGGCGGCTCGTTTAAAAACAGAAGTACGCTCTGAAAATCGCTGATTAATTTAAATCCGTTTATGGACAAGCTCAGTCAGTTACGACGAGCGTCAGCCAATCCTTCTCGCTTACGACGCCCATTTTACTCGCATCCTTGTAAATGGTGGTGGCATGGTGGCAGCCAGTTAATGGTGCGATATTTACGTATGAAGTTTTGGATCCTCGAAATCAAGAACTTGGTTAAGACTAACGTACAAGGATTCAAGACATGTGTCATTAATCGACGCCGTCAGCAGAGACGGCTACTGTCGGAGGGCCAGTACCAGTTGGCGAGCCTGAGATCACCGCCAAGCACATGTCTGTGGTACACAGCTAGCGGCGGTTTAAAAGAGATCCACGATAGTTTCTGTCGCCTCCGGAAGCACGAGTACCTCCAAGAGTTTCACAAACGGAACAAATGGAAGACGCCTAGTTATCGGTGATGAGAACGATCCCGTCACGGATTCAGGATGAGAACGATGAGGTGGTGAGGTGAAGAAAATTTAACTGGAGTTTTAAAATATTTAAGGTTCCGATCAAAACGCGGTTGTCGTCTTATTTAATTCTATGCGTATACTTTAAACAGAAAGAGCTGCGAAAAAATGTTTATGTTTACAATAGTTTGTAGCGGTTCGCCTTAACAAATTTAAAATAACATATAAAAGTCATTTAGCATAGCAACGCAATGTTAACTATCCCGATACGATGCGATTAACCGATAAGGTTTGCAAATTACCTATGGTCACACGATATTTCGTGGAAGTGTCATCGATCGGCCTATTTCCTGTTTGACCATTGGACACGCAAGTTTTCTTATAACTTTTTATATTTGTACCACATCATAAGTGTATAAAAACATGTGTCACGTGCGAACTCACACATATTTAAGTGAATTTATAACATATAATTTCTGCAAAAGGTATGTTAATTGACCAGTGTCAGACTTTCATCTTATAAGTTCACTTTTCTGTAGGAGTAATGTCTCAGCCTCTACAAGTGAAAAATAAATATACTTACGAGGAGAGCCAACGGGGCGCAAGTACTGCCGCATTATTATGTTTGTGTGGCACGCCTGGCTGGGTTGGCGCGACATAGGTCTGGACAAGCTCGTGAGTTATATATAACCCACCAGCAACACACACATACACACATATAACCAGAAAGAATGCTATAGTCGCCTCGCGACTTTAGGATACCCGTTACTCAGTTTCAATAAGCAATGGTTATGGATAAGATAGCTTTGCAAACATAGAACATTTTCATACAAATTCATGTTTAGAACATATTTTCGAGCGATCGTTTCTATGGAAGCTATACGATATAGTAGTCCGATTTGGATCAAACTTGGTATATGTATTATGTGTGAGTTTGATTAACTTAGCTTAGTAAACCCAACAGTTTTTCATACTAATTCATATTTGGAGCGTATTTTTGACCGATCGGCCCTAAGGGAGCAATACGATATAGTAGCCCGATTTGGATCAAACATGGTCGGTACATATACTTCCTAGACATGTACTATCTGTGTAAATTTATTTCAGATAGCATGGCTAACAAAAAAGTTTTCTATACTAAAACATTCTAGTTTTACCTGTACATTTACCTTTATATGAAAATAAAACGCCCTGAAGTGGGCGTGTCAAAAAACAAAAACAAACTTATACTACTTGGGTATTGTACCTTTCATCTTTCTAGGTCTTATAGTCTCTTTGTGCAACTCGTACATGATTGTTATTTCTGTTTCCTCTATGTGAGCCGCCTCTTCTCGAGCTGCCTCTAGAGTTTGCATTATTATAGTTACCATTATTATTGTTATACTTTTGGCCGCCCCTGTTGTAGTTACGGCCAATATATCTACCACGACCGCGGTTTCAGCCGAGCTGAGGATGATTTTGGTAAAACATAACAGTATTTGTTTCTTTGGCCATCTCATTTTATGTCGTTGAATAGACTAGAAAGCATAACTGTCCTAACATCTTTATTTAAGCAATTTTTCTTCATTGCTAATACAGCCTGTTTCGTACTTAGGAATCTGGCTTGTTCAAGGGTATATTCTTTTTCAATATTATTTTTCAATTTCCCGCGTATGGGTGTTCTATTTTTCGACGTAAGATTCAATAATCTGGCCGATAAATTTTCAATTGACTCACCCTTAACGTTAGCTTTGAGTCTGAAGATTATCTGATCTACCGTACTCTCATTGCTTATTAGATTTCTAGCTGGTCCTTTAAGTTTTGTTTTAATTAATTTTCTAATAAAAGTAAAATACTTTATATATGGAGCTTAAATCCATTGCACTAATCTGCCATATTAGATTTTCGATTCGATTCGCTTTCGCTGACGGACGTGTTTTACATCGCTTCTATTTCATTTCAAGTTTTCCTCGCTTAATTGCTCTAATTCGTATCATACTTCTGGCTTAATTCCTTTGCTACATTGTGTGCTACATCGGTTGTGTTGATACACATTGTTTTAATAAACTTTAAAGCCAATTTTTTAATAATTTTGTTTTCTAAGCAACAACAATTCCACAGCCAAACATTCTGTTTACTTATTTTTGCGTTTGTTTGTCGCTGTGTAATTTGTTCTTGTAATTTTACGCCGTTGCTTGTGCTAACACTTTGTTTGTGTAAACATTCTCTCGGCGCTATCTTCGTGCTCTCTTCTATATTTACGCTCCCGTCGCGCTCTCATCTGTTTTACCGCGCTTATCTTATTTTTGGTGTTGGCCGGTTATTCCGTTTTTCTTGTTTTCGGTCGACGCGCCCGCGCATAATTTGTTTTTGTGCATTTATTATTGTCGTAAGTAAACATCAGTAGCTTGCGCATTAACCCTAGCTTGCCTTTTTATTTTTCAACTAACTTTTTATTTCAACAGTGCTTATTAGCTTCTTTTTTATTCCATTTTATTAATTCATTGCTTACACTAATTACCTCCACTATGTACGTCTGTTATAATTCAAATTGCCAGGTGCGAACAAATGTTAAGATGGGTTTTGTTTGCTGCTGGCTATGTGAAAATGTTTCACATGAAAAATGTGCAGGCCTCAACGGCCGAATTATTGACCTGATTGAGTCTAAATCAGGCTTAAAGTGGACTTGTGAAGCTTGTAGGGATGTCGAAAGAGACATTATGAGCTTCATGCGACACACTAAGAGAGGCTTTGGGGATCTATTTGGCAGATTTAAAGGTCTGTCTGATAGTTTTGCAGCTTTGGCTAAGGAGTTTAAAGGCCTAAAAGTCTTAAATGATTCTCCAAAGCGTAAAAAGGCCAATTTTAGATTGTCGATTGGCCCTAACGAACTTTCAGTCCCTCATCACATACCCACAACGTCCGCACCTTCTCTAATAAATTTTTCATCCCCTTCTCCAAATATAATTGTTAGTAGTGATGACAACTTTATCTTACCCACAGAAGTTGTCCCCACTCCCGAAGTAATTGTTCCTGATTCATTAGTTGTCAATACTGTTGCTGTTGGCGAATCAAGCAATTTAGTTGTTCCTGATTCGTTAGTAGTAAATACTGTTGCAGTTGGTGAATCAAGCAATGAGTCTATCAGAGCTGTTGCGGAAGCTATTACAGTGTCCGATAAAAAGACTCTCGTAGGTGTTCCACCAAAGAAACAATTATTTGTTTCTAGGCTTGCCCCTGATACCACATCGGATGATGTCAAGGCCTTTATTCAGGCTAAATCTGAAGCTAATATTACGGTGGAGAAATTTAAGTTCTCATATCATCGGGAAATTTCTTCATTTAAAGTAAGTGTTCCTGCCAAATATTTTAGTACAATTTGTTGTAAAGAATTTTGGCCGGACCATTTAATAATAAAGGAATACAGCTAAGAAAAGAAATCGGACTCCGATTGCACTGCCGTCTAATCCTGTCCCGGCCTCTGATTCCGGAAAAACTAACTTCCTCCCTCTCGTTTGCCTATCAAAATGTAAGAGGTCTTCTTAGTAAACTTAGTAATATGTATTTAAATAGTCTGTCTTTTTCATTTCATGTCGTGGCCTTTTCTGAGACATGGTTAAGTCCCGATGTTTTAGATTCAGAAATCCTTTTCAATAAATTCGCTATCTACAGAAAAGATCGTACATCCCGCCGAGGTGGTGGTGTGCTTATTGCCGTCGATGTTAACTTATCCTCGGAAGAAGTAACAATCGATGGCTCTGTGGATATCGAATTTGTTGCTATTAAGTTATGCCTAAATAACGTTAGAGTTTTCATTACCTGCTCCTATATTCCTCCTTCTTCTGACTCTTCTCTTTATTTATTACACTTTTCTGCTATTAAATCAGTTTCATCTATGTTATCTGATCGTGACTTTCTTGTAGTTCTTGGCGATTTTAATATTGCTGGTAATACATGGATTTCGTGTCCCGACTCTGCCGTGTTGACCCCCACGACTCAGCACGATTTTCTTGATGAGCTGTTTGAAATTTCATTGCTTCAAATCAATGCTATTCCAAACTCTTTAAATAGAATGCTTGATCTGATTTCTGTTTTGGACCCTTCCTGTTTTTCTGTTTCCCGCATACAACCCTTATCAAATCCTGAAGATCCTTATCACCCGACTTTGGAAGTGTTGATTGATTTCCCTGATCGGGTGACCCGTACAGTAGTATATCTACTAAACGGTCTCGTCAGTTTCGGAAAGCCGACTTTAACAAGTTAAATGTGCTGCTTTCCCAAACTGACTGGTCCCGACTGTTCATGTGTAGAGATATGGATAGTGCAATTACAACCTTTTATAATACCTTGAATTCCTTAATTGATGTCTGTGTTCCGCTGTGTGTTCCAACCAGGTCTAATAAGCCTATTTGGTTTACCCGTGAGTTAACATTGCTCAAAAATAGAAAGTCGAAATGTTATAAGAGATTCAGGGAAACTGGCTCTTCCTTGCATTTCTCGCGATATCTAATTGCTCGATCTGATTTCTATGTTTTGAATGACCGTCGTTATAAGGAATACCTTACTGACTGTGGTCAACAGTTCAGAAGGAATCCGAGACGGTTTTATAACTTCGTTAATTCGAAGCGTAAATCATCAACGCTTCCATCTAGTGTGGTCTTTGAAAGAGAATCTGCTAATTCGGATAAGGCTATCGCCGACTTATTTGCCGATTTTTTTCAAACTACTTACAGTAAGCACGAGTATAACTGTGACTCACCCTATCCTTATCATTTAAATTCCTTCAATAGTAATTTTACACCAGTCATCACCGAAAGCTCTTTCTTATGTAATTTAAAGGCTACTAAATCTGTTTTTTCGCCTGGTCCAGACGGAGTCCCTGGCTGTGTGCTTAAAAACTGTGCAGACGGCCTTTTAAAGCCCTTGTATAAACTATTTACATTGTCTGTTGAAACATGCTGTTTCCCTGATGTTTGGAAATCATCTTACATTATTCCTCTTCACAAAAAAGGAAATAAATCCGATGTTTGCAACTATAGGGGTATTTCCAAGTTGTCTGCTATTCCCAAGGCTTTTGAGAAATTAATAACTTCTCAACTGCAACATTTCTGTAGATCCATGATTTCACCCAGCCAGCATGGGTTTGTGAAATATAGATCCACTACCACTAACCTGTTAGAATTTACATCATTTGCATTGAAGGGCTTTGAGAGAAAATTGCAAACTGACGTCATTTACACAGATTTCAGTAAGGCTTTCGACTCCGTTAATCACAGCCTATTAATACATAAGCTCAATCTTTTGGGTCTTTCCTATAACTTTACTATTTGGATTTTTAATTACTTGAGCTCTAGAACACAACATGTTTATTTTAAAGACACTTTGTCCAAATCTGTTCAAGTAACTTCGGGTGTTTATATTATTCATAAATGATCTTCCATCAGCGATCAGTTACTCTCGTGTGCTTATGTATGCCGACGACGTTAAACTCTGTGTTTCGGCTGCTGAGTCTGTTCTTGGGACCAGGTTACAATCTGATCTATGTAGTTTTCAAATCTGGTGTCAAGCTAATTTATTAAACCTTAACTTTAGTAAGTGTAACGTAATGTCCTTCAGTAGGCGCCTCCCTTTCCAAAACGTTTACATTCTGAATGGCTACTCTCTTAAAAGAATTGAGTCGGTCACTGATTTGGGTATCCTTATGGATCCTAAGCTCAAGTTCGATAGGCATGTATTGTCAATTACTAATCGTGCTTTTAGTGTCCTGGGCTTCATAAAGCGCTGGTCGAAAGAATTTAACGATCCCTATTTAACGAAAACACTTTTTACTGCCTTGGTACGGCCTATTCTTGAATATGGATCATGTATTTGGTCACCCCAATACAGGATTCATCAGGATAGAATAGAATCTGTACAAAAACAATTTCTTCTTTTTGCACTAAGGTCTCTCAACTGGAATACTAACATACGCTTACCTTCCTATCGTAGTAGACTTTTACTAATTAATCTGCCTTCTTTGTCTGATCGTAGAACAGTGCTCGGTGTAATTTTTCTACACAAACTAATCAATGGTGAAATTGATTCTTCAGAATTACTCAGCCATATTAGTTTTGCTGTTCCGATTAGACCAACTATAAACTTTCTTCCGCTCTCTCTTCAACCTTGTTCTACCAACTTTGCTATCCATAATCCTTTCCGAGTCCTATGTAGTAACTACAACAAACTTTCTCGAGTTGTAGGTAGTTCTACATCGACCCCCTTAATTAGAACTTCTCTTCTCTGTCACCTGTCTAGATCTTAATTATCTTAGCTTAATAATTTAAAATGTATTGTATTTCGTTTTTAGTTATTTTATGTTCTAACTTTAAATTCGATTCGCGTTTATCGCTAGCCGTACGTTATGCGGTGTGCCCCTCGGTCGGTTGGGCGGGAGGTGGCTGCATTATCTGCAGGGTTCCGCGCGCTAACAAGCACGTTGCTTGGTGTTGCTGGGCCACTTGAATGTACTGTCCCGTTAGTACATCAACGTTCATATATAAAGACACAGCCATTTGTTCATGTGCTCCCTGTATTCACCAATCCAATGAAGCTTTACCGCTGAAATCCGGTATAATCCTAGATGCAGTGTTCAAAAACTCAATATTAGTTTGCGCCTTGGTTATTGGTTTCTGCTCTAATAAGCTGGAAATTATTTCTGGATCTGAACAAATACTTGTTTCCCCTGCTTCTGGTAGGTTTAATACCGCAGGTATTGTTAGATCCAGTAAATCTTTTTCTTTTATTTCAGTATCGTCACTTGGTCTGATACACAGATTCTGATTCTGATGAATCTATATCTTCTTGGTCTTCTTCAAATTCCCCTGTAGTTGGTACTGTCAAAAGTGTATTTAGTATTGTCGGTATCGAAATATCTAAATCATACCTCCTTTGTACCAACGCTAGTTTTGATCGGAGTTTCACCAGTAATCTAGATACTGTTGACCAGTGCGATTGATTTAATTTATCCCTGTTATTATGTATTAGTATTCGTGCTTAGTTAAAACACTTTACTAATACTTTTGCATGTTTGTTTATTGTTTCTACTTGGATATTTATATTTTGTGTGATATATTTATAAGATTTCGCAAATTTTGTCTTTATTTCTTTTAATGTGGCATATATCTGTTGCCAATCCATTTTTTCTACATAATTATACTCTCTGCAAGAGTATATTGGGTTTGTGCAAAAGTATGTAACAGGCAGAAGGAGGCGTGGCAGACCCCATAAAGTATATATATTCTTGATCAGCATCACAAGCCGAGTCGATATAGCCATGTCCGTCTGTCCGTCTGTCTGTCTGTCTGTCTGTCTGTCTGTCTGTCTGTCTGTCTGTCCGTCCGTATGAACAAACAGATTTCAGAGATGGTAAGAGCTACAAGTTCGAGCTTGGTGTCAAACGATCAGAAATTTAGTCAGTCAATACAAGAATCTTTTTTTTTTTCGATGTCACGCCCCATTCGCCCACAAAAAGCAAAAAACTGGACACACCTCGGTAAAAATTGGTGTTTTCGGCAAATATCTCAGTAATTATGGCACCTAGGATCACCAATTTGGGTACGGAAGTTCCTAGCGACAGCATAATTGCATTTCCATTTAAAAATTTGGACTGCCACGCCCCCTTTTCCCACACTTGAAAAAACTTCAAATACCGTTTTTTGCGAACTTGTTCGTATCATACAGTATTGTTATCTGTAATTCGTGTGAAGATTAACTATATTAAACTATCCTGAAAGGCGCATTAAAATCGGACTATAAACAAGAAAACTAGAACCGTTACAATATTGATAATTGAACGCAATATCAACCTATAGGTGCAAGCGAGATAGAAACACACAAGCACATGTTCGAACGTTTACGCTGCTTGTGTGGCGGCGCTGAAGCTGGCTGTGCCGAATACACACATACATGCATATATGCAGCATATATTGCCAAACGTACATATGTATGTGTATTCGCATGCAAACAAACAGATGTATGTTTGATTATGCTTAGATTGTTTTTGTTTCAACGTGTTTTAATGAAAGTGCTACACATTGTAATATCTGGATACCGATTTTAATAATTTAATCGGGAAAAGTGCAGAGAGTATTATATAGTCGGGCGTGCTCGACTGTACTTTTCTTTCTTGTTTCTTTATACATTATTGTTATAAAGTTATTCAGAAGTTTATTGATGTTTCTTTATAATAATTGTGACATTTTGTTTTACATTTGCTTCATATATTTTCATTGGTTTTTCTTTATATTTTATCTAATTCGTTTGCTTTACTTAGATACTTTTTCTTTAAACACCTATTGTGTATTTTGTATATTTTGAAAAGTAGACTGGCAAGCATAAGTACCGTTATTATTAATAAAATGGTTATGGTATGGTGGAGTCCACTGTCTTGGTATCTACTAAACGCATTGTGTTTGTTTCTATGGGTATATATAAAATATATTTAAATTTTTGGGGGTTTTCAGTGTTCTCTAAATTTTTACTTATTTTATTCCCATTCATGCCGCGGTCGCTGGCACATACATACATACATATTTGCATCATATACATATTGTCAAACGTATGTGTATTCGCATACAAACAGATGTATATTTGATTATGCTTAGAATCTTTTTGTTTCAAGGTTTTTTAATGCAAGTGCTACACATTGTAATATCTGGATACTGATTTTAATAATTTCATCGGGACAAATGCAGAGAGTATTTTACGGTCGGACGCGTTCGACTGTACTTTTCTTTCTTGTTTAACGTGTAATAGAGGGCTAGCGAGAGGAGAACTTCTTGGTCTAATAACTTTGCTTTGCAATAACTCATTACTTTTATCGCGAACGACTTCTCTTTCATTAGGACTAAATCTGTAAGGTCTTCGTTGAACAGTCTTTGTTGTATCGATTAATCTAATCACCATTTCACCCGTATTAATCGGCTTCTGCGGGGTTGCATTTGTAAACGAATTGATATATGTTTTCAATTAGGCGTGTAATTTCTCTAAGTTTTGACCAATTACATCAGTTTCCACTTCATTAAACGAAAAATTATACGGTTTAGAATATATATTAACAGTCTTAGATTTAATTACTTCTACCCCATCACACGATACCAATGCTGAATATCCTTGAGCCAAAAATTTCCCTTCCTAATACAATATCACTTCTCATACAGCCGTTCGGTATTACATGAAATGTAACATTTAAACATTCCCATTGATTATGACATCATTTTGAATTTGTAGTGTGCTACTAACGTTAGAATTACCGATACCTTTTAAAGCGACTAAATTTTTTATTCTTTTGCCACTTAGCCTTTTTTCAACACTGTCTTTTATTGATGAACCTCCTCTCCAGAGTCAAAGGTAATCGGCTCGTCTACCACATATAATTCAGCTCTCTATTCGATGCGTGAAGCCGCCACTGCATTTGGCACGTTCCCTGGATAATGAGTAACGATATGCCCTTTACCGACAGCGGTAGCACGTTATATACTTTTGTATGTTGTAAAGAAGCGTTCCCGCCTTACAATGTTGTCTTTTGTATATATATGGACGTTAATGTACTAATGGGACAGTACATTCAAGTGGCCCAGCAACACCACACAACGTGCTTCTTAGCTCGCGGAACCCTGCAAATAATGCAGCCACCTTTCGCCCAACCGACCTAGGGGCACACCGCATAACGTACGGCTTGCGATAAACGCGAATTGAATTTATTAGTTAGAACATAAAATAAAAAATAACTAAAAATGAAATACAATACATCTTAAATTATTAAGCTAATTATTAAGATCTAGACAGGTGACAGAGAAGAGAAGTTCTAATTAAGGGGGTCGAAGTAGAACTACCTACAACTCGAACAAGTTTGTTGTAGTTACTATATAGGGCTCGGAAAGGATTATGGATAGCAAAGTTGGTAGAACAAATTTGAAGAGAGAGCTGAAGAAAGTTTCTAGTTGGTCTAATCGGAACAGCAAAACTAATCTGGCTGAGTAATTCTGAAAAATCAATTTCACCATTGATTAGTTTGTGTAAAAAAATTACAGCGAGCTCTATTCTACGATCAGACAAAGAAGGAAGATTAACTAGTAAAAGGCTACTTCGATACGAAGGTAAGCGTATGTTAGTAAGCATGTGGTAAGCTTCCTCGACGATCTCAACTCTGTGAACCTCTTCCAGTGTCTTGACTTCGGACTCTGCATTCGGCTTTCTTGTGTCCCGCCGTGTCACCCTTATGGCACTTTATTGAAAGTGTCTTTGCTCGCTTTGTTCTGGGTTCCTCATTTTCAAAATTGTATGCTCTCTTGTCGAGCCCAATGACTTCCAACTCGTTCCTAGAAATCACAACAGAAAATGTGTACGCAGCGGTCGCTATCGGTGCGTTCCGTCTTAGCAGCTAGCAGACGCTGCGGCTACTGTAACGAAAGACACGCGATATCGGCGTGGATCCACTCGATCGCGAAGTGGCGCGATCTACAATATGCACCACACCTCAATTTCCAGATACTTCTGATTATCTGCATTTACATATAATAATGTTTTGTTATAGAACAAAAAAAAAATAAAAATGAATGTTTGTGCTGGGGTTTGAACCGCAGACCTCATGTTTCTCTAATGCATGTCTATCACTTGGACCACACCACTGTTGATAATTAGGAAGGCTAAAGTAGATAAACATTGATTTAACACGTTTCTTCAAACACGTAAATAAATTTAAATTTTTTACCATTTTATTTCATTTGTTGTAGTTGTCCGATTTGGACCAAATTTGGTGGGGATACTATTAATAACTATATGCACATTCTGTGAGAGTTTGGTAGCGATCGCTTAGCAAATACTACAAGTCTGTTCGGAGCACCAGCAAATGACCAAGGTGGCATCTCAAAATGTTAACAACATACATTTAACATTTATGCATAGCAGCGCTCTCTACAAAGTATAACATAACTAGTTTTGGTAATCTCTTTATTTCTCATTCAGCAATTACTGCAATTACTCTCATTCTATTCGTCTTTCAAATCTCGACCTGATCGGTATACTCTGAAGAGTGAAATTGTAAAATCTAGAATCAATAATTCACGAAAAAAGACGTTCACGTACTTTAAATAAATAAATGTTTTAATCTGCGCATTTTGAACATAATTGTTTTAAATAGACAATAATTCATCCGATCTGAATTATTGACAACTTGGCGCAGAAGGTTGCTGAAAAAGCTCAGCAGCTCCCAACAATGTCATCATAAAAATTTTTTGGTTTTTGACCGATTTGTCCCATGGGAGCTATAGGCTATAGTTGTCCGATCTTGATGACATTTGGTGATGATAGTTATAGTAGTACCATACACCTTCATGTGTACGATAGCTCTCATAGTTTCGAAGTTGTACTGTAATGAAAACTGTTTTTTACAATTTGCGGTGGCGATAAAAAAAAATGTGAAAAAAAAACTTAACCTGCCTGACATATAGACGGACTTTTTTTCCATATTTGGTGGCTCTAGCTCTTGTAGTTTAAAAGATCCAGGTATGATGCTGATCAAGAACGTATATACTTTATAGATTCGGCCACGCCTCCTTCTGCCTGTTACGCACTTTTCGCTTCTAACAAACCTAATAGACCCTTATACTCTTGTTTAGAATACGGGGTCTAAAAAAGGTAAATTCTGGGTTGGTGTTATTGGCGCGCCGTCCCTATCCACACGTAAAACCGTTTTAGAGGCTCTCGTGGCTCACCTTGTCAATCGGCGGTGGGGTCTGCGTAATCCGCTGCGGTGGCTGTGTTGTTTCCTGGTCGTTGTTGTCTTCTCAGAATCCAAAATCGTTCATGTGGTCGTCTGTGTTCTATGTAACAACTTGTTGTTGACTTGTGTCACACTTGTTGTCGACTTTCGCCCTTAAAATTTTTTTTGCTTGCTCAGGAGCCACTGTCGCGTCCAAAATTTTTGCCAGCATCCATATTATTTTACCCTGCGACTACGAAGCCACATTAGCGGGCGGTGGTCCGTCCTTTTGACGCAGTCGCGATGGTCACTGCTGCATTAAGATCTCTACAAGTGTTGACACTATATCGGGTTCTATTTCACTTTCATGCTTTATTTTCAATTTTTTGTTTAATTTCTACTGCTTTAAAAAAAAGTAAATTCTTGCGCGCTGTTATTGGCGCGCCGTCCCTAACCTCACGTAAAACACTTTTAGGGACTCTGGTGGCTCACCTTGTCAATCGGCGGTGGAGTCTTGCGTAATCTGTTGGCGCTTGCTGTGCTGTTTCCTGATCGTTGTTGTCTGCTCGGTGTACAAAATCGTTCCTGTGGTCGTCTGTGTTTTATCTGGTTGTTCCCTCGTTGTCTTTGATCAAAACGTGTTCTATGTACCGCCTTGTTATCGACTTGTGTCGCAATTGTTGTCGACTTTCGCCTTTGAAATCTCTTTGCTTGCTCAAGAACCACTGTCGCGTGCCAAAATTTTGCCAGCATCCATAGCGTCGCCTAATTATTTTACTCTGCGTCGACGTCGGGGTTGTCACCATCGGCAGCGTATATCCATTCATTGATCTAAATGTAAGTTAGTTCGGCAGCGCTGCTTCTCTCTTCTCTGCCGCTGCTGCACGTCGCATTTTCGGCGCATTTGGCAGCGCTTTGGCACTTTGCTATGCTAGAATGTTCTAGGGCTTGCAGCCAGTTTGGTTGCTATGCATTTAACGACATCTTTGCGTGTGTGCCCGCAAAATAAAAAACGTAGATACTGGCAGTTTTTGGTCAGTACCATCAAAACTGTGCGCCTTATTTATGGGGCGTCACAATATATTGCAAGAGATTAACCGTTTTTGAGACAGTTTAAGCAGTTATTTCAACAACGCTTTGAAAACACAGAGACGTCTGCCGCCGCCATTTTAAATATGCTGATATTTAGCATTTAAAGATTGTCATTCTGGCCGTTGTGCTGTTCGTTTTATGGTTATCATACTTTCTTTATTCAACTCTGTCTACAATTTTTAGTTATGTGGCATAAAAACTTACTATGTGGCAAATTACCCACCCCATTTTCGCTGAGCTCAAGTCGACCCCGTAGGACGAGTACGCTCCTAGCCTGCTGCACATTGCATTTATTCGTTACAAGGAGATTGTTTATAGTAGAGATTAAAAGTGTCAACAATTCTTATGACAATTTGTTTTAATGATCAAGGGTTGTCATATAAATTGAATGTAAACCTTCTAAGTCAGCTAAGAGTTTGGCTTAGTGAAACCAAAAAATTGTTAACGTTAATATTAAAATTTTGACTTTAACAGCGTAAGTATATATAAATTTTTTAAAATTTTACGATTTTAAGAATAATAATAAATATAAGTGAGAAAAAGTATAAATATAATAACATAGTTCAGAACTCGGTTTGTCAAAAAAATATAAACTTTATTTAATAACACGATACTACGGACTTCGAGATACAAATTTAGACTATCTTATGCCATGTTCTAGAGACGTTTACAAACCTCGGCTTTGAGCTTTTATTAATTGGACTTAAGACTTGAAGAAATTAAGATTTAAGAGAGTCATGTAGGCCGGGATTTGTGCAAAGTCAGCAGTTTCAACCTGAATGATGGGAATAACTATTCTGAAGAAATGTTTATGATATTTGATTCTGGGAAACCAGAATTTTTATTGTCACCATTTGATTATTTTATAAAGTCTACTTTAATTTTTTAGGACAGAATTATATAACATAAATAATAAGTGTGGTGTTAGGCATAATGTGTGGGTACATAAACCATTACCCCATCAATAAGAAATGAACATGTCCTCAGGTGGTTAATTTTGGATATAGTGTTGGATCTATTATAATTTCTTCGATTTCATTTCCATTTTGATTAAATTCAGTTGATGCTTTTTTGTTCTT
The DNA here is from genome assembly GCA_018151165.1 of Drosophila arawakana. NCBI lineage: Eukaryota > Metazoa > Arthropoda > Insecta > Diptera > Drosophilidae > Drosophila > Drosophila arawakana. The sequence goes on from JAECWX010000534.1 coordinate 38,404, forward strand.
AAATAATTTACAATATGTTTTTGTGGAATATTTTTATGTTTAAAAATAATGTATAATATAAGTGCCGTTACAATAATTATTTAACTTGTTATAGTTATAATTTGGAACGTGTTATACAATTTTATTTGTTGTAGGATTGTTTCTTTAGTTTGGACATATGATAATGGTTCTTGTTTTGTTACATTATAAATTATGTAATCTGTTTGTGTGTTGTCTAACATAGTATTAGTTTTTTGTGTTTCATCCTATTGGATTGACAATTTGTATATGATTTTGAATATCTACATTCTGTTTTTTCCTGATTTAATAATCCAGTAATACATTTGTTAATAACATATTGTAGTATTGCCAGGATCTATTGAATTCCAATGCAAATTAAATAACTGTGTTGTCTAAAGTTGCTGTAGATGATCTCCTGAGCAGCAGCTGTTGACGTGGGTATTCCGGATGCAGAGGTTCCGCAAGGTTACCGTTTTTTATGATGATTATGGTGGAAAGGTTACTAGTCTCTCATATCACAGAGGGGGTAAGCTAACGCTGAACCGAACTGCAGCAGAAAACCATGCTTGACCCGCGACCCTGCCGATGTTACCTCGGCCTGAAGTTTATGAATGATATGTAGGTTGTGGTTGTTCATCCTTTGTAGTAGTGCACTGTGGGCCAGCAGAGCCGAAATTTTGCCCAAAAGTGTCAAATTCCATATTAAACGATCAAACATGTTACCGACTCGAAGTTACTCTAGGCACCTAAAACTGACATCACTTAAAATATTAAAGCAATATACCTTAAATTATATTAGATATGTGACGTCAAAGTTTATAAAAATGGAAAAATATGACTATAACTTAAAAATAATTTATGCAGTCTAGCATACTTAAGGTATACTATTTAATTTTTATTTATTTCTCCTTGAAAGTTGCATATATATCTCATACATTTATGCAGTATAATAAAATATATTCCTTATAAATAAAGTAAAGTGTAGTTGAATATAGGTATGCGTACTGCGTTTTCGGTTAAGTTTCAACTTTCAAAGATTTGATCTTTTTTGATCCCCTGAATTTTTATGCCAATAATGTCTAATTCTTTTGTGTGATATGTGTACTTAATTTTAGGCTTGCCCAAAGTTGCTCCTTTTTAAAACTTTTAATTTTTGAGACTGAAATTAAAAACTTGGCAGGTGCGAGGACCTGTAAATAAAAAAATATACGCAGAAAGAAAAAGGCAAGTGCAAGAAAATCTTTGGAAAAAATTAGGTTTAAGGGTTGACAAACCTAAATCTGGTGGTAGCGGAACCACTAATGACGGGAATACTGCAAGAAGGGCCTTTGAAAACGTAGAAATACTCTCGGAATGTCTTGAATTAGACAGTACCTTACTGAGCAATTTCCGAAGTATTTTGATAGGCGTGTCGAGTCACTTTCCTTTGAATCCAGATAGCTTTGAAAAATTCTGTCACTCAACATCCGAGTTATTTGTAACGTTGTATCCGTGGTTTTATATGCCTTCTTCGGTACATAAACTTCTAGTTCACGGAGGACAAATAATTCGCAATAGCACCTTACCACTCGGTATGCTTGGAGAAGAGGGATCAGAAAGTCGCAATAAAGATTATAAAAGAATTAGGCTGCATCACACTAGAAAGTTCAACCGAAAAGTTACCATGGAAGATATGTTTTTCAGGCTAATTGATATGTCAGATCCTATTATAGTAAATCTTTATAGCGAAACGGCTCTAAAAAGGAAAGTACGAAAACCTCTTCCCAAAGATGTGTTAAACTTTTTGTTCGCTCCGCAAACTAACACGAAAGACAGCACTACATTTGATGTTGATGATGAACAAGATAGTGACATGGATGATGCAGAAATGGAGCTCGAATATTCCATGGAATTATCAGATGAGGAAGAACTCACTGATTAATATATAAATCAGAAAAATCCTTTCAGATTATTGTTCATTAAAGTTAATCATAATTATTATTTTTAAAAAATAAAAAATAATGAAAAAAAAAATGAAAAAAATTTTATAAAATAAAAAAAAAAAAAAAATACAAAAATACAAAAAAAATACAAAAAAAAAAAAATGGAGTCGTCGGCCGCCACGTCCCAGTTCGTGACTCCGGGTTCGGCAGAGAGTGGTCACTCCTAACATAAATTATTATTTTTTTAACAAAGTTTTAATATAATCTCAACAAATTTGTGTTATTTTCACTTGTCATTATTTAATCCACTATTTTACTCTTTCAACTTTCAATTCGAGTTTGCAGTGGTAGCAGTCATATCAAATTATTCATTTTTAAAATTAAGCGTTGGCATTAAGATTAATAATCTGCAGTTGAAAACAACCAGAGCGCATAAATTTTTTGGAACTCAGTTACATGCAAATTTTTAAGTCCATGTTATTAGATCAGCAGTTTCAGAATTTAAAAATCTGACGTCAGATTCGAATTCAGCGACCCCAAAAACCCCCGAGTAACGAATTTCAAGCATATCTATCAACATTTTTAATTTGTTGTCCGCCATCTTGTATCCGCCATTTTGAATTTTAAAAATCTGACGTCAGATTCGAATTCAGCGGCCCCAAAAACCCCCGAGTAACAAATTTCAAGCAAATTTACCCACTTTTCGACTTTTGGGAAAAATTTCGGCTTATCTGGCCCACTGTGTAGTGGCATGATCAGTACTGGGTCGTGGCCAATGATTTTTAATACCGGAGAGGCTGCTATGCCCGGCGCCTTGTTTATGATAGCTACTCGCTCGAATACGATGAGGAAAGTACCGTTGACTGATACTGTTGCGCCGTCATCGGTGCTGATACTACCAGGACTCTCGTTTAAGACCATGATTCCGTCATCTACTATTATGATAGGCTCCAGATGACTAGGCTGCGTGCTACAATGTGCTGTACTTTCGGCATGCAACTCGCGTGCGCAGGTGTCATGCGTTGCCAATTTGCAGATCGAGGCGTAAGTTGTTGTGGTGCAGCTGGTTACTGCTAAAACGTCGTTGTCGCATTCGTCTGCGGTGTCAGCTTGAAGTTGAATTACAGTGTGTTATAAAGACACCGGGAGAATGCTGACTTTTCTACATATAAACTTAATTCTGAGATATTCGATTAAAATGTGGACAATATTTTCGGACTGGAAAATCTTAATATTAGACGCCTAAATGGCTAACTAGAGCAACTTCTACGGAATGTTTAATAAGCACAGATTTTAAATCATCACCATCAAAGATTGTTGGAATTATTATATTTGCTTTTGCAAGAGTGATTGTGAGCATTAAATTTTGGATTTCATTTATTAACAATTAATGGCTAATAATGCCTCGTGTGGTGGATTATCTATACTTTCTTTCTTAATTCTAATGCTAACTCATAATTGTTAATCGAACTCCTATTTTATGTTGTCTTTGTTGATCACCGTCCCCTTAGTAAGTACAGACGTTCCTAGGTCTGCTTGTATTACCTCTTCTTAGCACAAGGGGGTAAGCCTGTTTCCAAGTCTCTTGTTGGATTTGATGAAGACTTTTTCTCCTACGTCAAATATTCTGTTTTGCCTGTGTGAATTGTTTCTGTCCAGTTGTACCTGTTGGGTTCTCTCAATCTTTGCTCTAATGGCTCCCTTAAATTCATCAGTCGATGAATGTAACACTTCTATTGGTTTCTTGCCTGTCACTGAATGCAGTGAACGGTTGTACTCTAGAGTTGCAAGTAGGATAACTTCGATCGTAGCGTCGATCTTTCTTTCCAATTTAATGCATCTAGCAATTTCCGACAACGTGCTGTGGAATCGTTTCACTTGGCCATTAGAAGTACTATGTAATGGTGACGCATTTACAACATCGATCGCAAAGTTGTTCTTTAACAGTGACGTAATGGTTTCTGAATTAAATGCTACCTCATTATCGCAATACACAACCTTTGTTTTGGGAAAAAGGTTTGTAATTTGGATGAAAGGGCCTTTCACGTCTGCTATGATACGTGATATTACTGGTTGCAATTTTTTTTCTCATCTGGTTGTGGAGTACCAAAATCAATGGATGTTTTCTTTGACATGTGTTTACTGATGGACCCATTCTCTCCTTTCAATAAATTTGTCAATGGCTTTTCAATTGCTGCAAAGTCTTTAACAAAATGTCTATATTAGCTGGCCTATCCTAGGAATGACCTAAGCTCATACATTTCGGTTCTGGATATTCTTGTGTAGCCTTTACCGTTTCCGGGTCTGTTTTTGCGTCACCCAGAGTCACGATGAACCCTAAATATTCTACGCTCCTTTTGTAAAAATGGGATTTTCTTTTGAAACTTTCATGTTGGCATCGCATAGGCTCTTTAGAAACCAATCTATGTGCTTTACATGATCCTTCTCGTTTTCAGAATAAATTATCACGTTGTCTACTTAAAAAAAATGTCCAACACGTGTTCTATGACTCTTTGAAAGATGCTTCCCGCATTCTTCAATCCGAACGGTAGTTTGTGGAATTCAGAAAGCTGTTTTCTTGCGATCTTGTTCTGCCAACTAAATTTGCATTGGATGCTTATCTGCGATATTTTTTCATTTAGTTTCCCGAAGTCAATTACCAGCCGCTTATTCGTGCTCCCTTTGCCGTCGAACGACCTTTTTTGTCAACGACCCATGTTGGGTCCTTGAAAGCCTAATGATGCTATCCTGCAGCAAATCTTTTATTTCTTCATTGACCCCCATAGGAGGCGGATATAGTTTTGAATATACTGGCTTATCGTCCTCCGTACGGATCGTAGTCACAACGCCTCATTAGACGTCGCGAATGCTCTTGCTCAATATCACAATAATGATGCTGTAGCTTTTCAGATAAAGATCCATGATTGAATGCACCATTCTCGGTATCTGGTGATACTCCTACTTGCGTTGGCAAGTCGAAACCTATAACACCATCAAATGGTGTTTGGAGTCTAATAAAAAAAAACGAACCTGATTTCCCGAATATATTCATTGAACACTTGAGGGTTACTTTGTTAGAACCGTGGATGGAACTAACCGTGAAAGGGGAGCTGACCGGGACTACATTTTTTAGCTACTTTACGGGCTTGATGTAGTTTTTGTTCGCTCCTTTGTCAATCAATATCTATAGTTTTTTCCCAGCCAGCTGTCGTTCGACGAACAGCAACTGATCTTAATCATTGTTCGCTTGCTGAATAGTGTTTCGCACACGCTGACGTCTCTGGCCCGTCATCCGTTCAGAACCCTGCCTCTTTTGAACCTGAGAGTTTTCAATCTGGGTGTTAGACCCTTGATTTTGTCCAAATGCTGTAGGTTGTCTAAACTTAGTCATGCCGAATCCCGTATCCATTCTTTCTGGTGCTGACCTTTTATCCTCTTTAGGATTCTGATTACTGTTGCTTTGCTGTGTTGCCTATTTGGTTTTTTAAAAAAATGTGGGTTTCTATCTTGGCCATATTCGGCTCCATTGTTTTTCCACTGTTTATCGTATGAGCGCGCCTGGTGTTTGCTATTTTCACCTGACTGAGCTCTGTAGCTTTTGCATACGTGGCTGAAAAAATGATACGCTCTATACTCGCTTCTGCCTCTCTGGCGAAATGCAGATGGCAAATCTCTGGGCTGGGCCGGGAATACCACTGCTTTCAGTGATTTTTTAAGGCCTGAAACCAAGGCATGCAAAGCATCACCCTTGACTTCTTCGTTGAGGAGTCTGCCTGTATCCGCTTGATGCGTCATCACGCATTTCGAGGTTTTGACGCAAGAGCCTAAGTGACGTCTTGTCTGCGTATGTGCAGTCCAACCTTGCTATTATGGCGTCAAAATTTAATACAGTGTTATGTGACACCAATAGCGCTCTTGCTGTACCTCTGATTTTGTTCCGAATAATAGTTACCGATTGGTAATACGAATGGCTGGAAAAGTTCATAGGCATCTGTCGCGGATTGTCTCCATGCCACATAATCATCCTGAGTTCCATTGAACTCGGGTACTGATGTCTGGATGTCTGGATTTGGGCTAATCCTCTGATATGCTTCGACCTGAGGTGCTTCTATGTTAAATTTTTGAATATCTTGTTTTAGTAAATTCAACTGCCCATTAAATCTGATTTCTTGCGCCGCTAATGCCTGACTGACAGCATTCGCTACTAACGCTTGCACTTGATTCATGTCCATGTTAACTGTCGGTTGAAAGCCTACCTGATCGTATTCCCACTCGTTTTCACCTTCACTATCACTTATTATTTCTCTCTTTACTTCCCTATACGGGCCAAAACTAGTCATTAGCTTTTTCGTAACCGATCTCTTTAGGAACAGTTCACATTAAATCACGGTCGAGTAAGTATATTCGGCAATGGCATTACTTGAACAGAAATTTAATATATTTAAATTATAGAAAACGAATATTATATTCGGCTTTATTCACGATCACTTATATGTTTTTATTTCATTCAATTTATTTAATTCAATTTTTAAATCTGTACTGATTAAACACTCCACTGGGTGTTGTGTTCATAAAATTTGGGCGCCAATTAAATAGTTGTGTTGTAACACGTTTCTGTCCAGAGCTGCAGCTGCTGATAAGGGTTCCGTTTTTAGACCCCGTACTCTAAAATAGAGTATAGGGGTCTATTAGGTTTGTCAGAAGCGAAATGTGCGTAACAGGCAGAAGGAGGAGTGGCCGACCCCATAAAGTATATATATTCTAGATCAGCATCAGCAGCCAAGTCGATATAGCAATGTCCGTCTGTCCGTCTGTGTGTCTGTCCGTCTGTCTGTCCGTCCGTCCGATCTTTTAAACTACAAGAGCAAGAGCCACCAGATTTGGAATGAAAGTCCGTCTTTATGTCAGGCAGGTTAAGTTTATTTCAAATTTTTGCCACGCCCCCTACCGCCCCCGCAAATTGTAAAAAACAGTTTTCATTGCACTACAACTTTGAAACTATGAATTTACACAGTAGGTGTATGGTACAACTATAACAATCCTCACCAAGTTTCATTAAGATCGGACAACTATAGCTTATAGCTCCCATAGGACAAATCGGTAAAAAACAAAAAAATTGTATAAAGACATGTAGTATTTGCTAAGTGATCGCAACCAAACTCACACAGAATGTGTACATAATTATTAAAACTAACTTCACCAAATTTGGTCCAAATCGGACAACTACAACATGTGAAACAAATTGGTCAAAAATTTTAAAAATTTTAATTTATGTACGTGTTTGAAGAAAAGTGGTAAATCAATGTTTATCTACTTTAGCCGTCCAGATTGTCAACAGTGCTGTGGTCCAAGTGATGTGACATGCATTAGAGAAACATGAGGTCTGCGGTTCGAACCCCAGCGCAGACAGGCATTTGTTTTCTTTTTCTATAACAAAACATTATTATATGTAAATGCAGATAATCAGCAGTACCTACATATTGATGTATGGTTCATATGGTAGAGTGGCGTCATGTGAGAACACTGTGTCTGATACCGCGGGTTCGATTACAGCTGCGCGCAACTTTTTTTTACTTTTTTAAATTTTAATTTAAACTATTATCTTTTTTTAAATTTGTATTTTAAAATATGAATCACTCTACTGCTTCTTCTTTTAAGTTTGTAAGTATTTTTGTATGCGCACTACAAGGAGTACGGGGTCTTATACAGTCGGCACGTCGACTGTAGCCTTTCTTACTTGTTTAATCTGTACTGATTAAACATTCCACTTACATGTTTTCTGAATTTATTTCTTGTCTTCTACCCAGGGTGTTGGGTCCTTAAAAGTTGTGCTCCAATTAAATAGTTGTGCTGTCCCACGTTGCTTTCCAGAGCTGCAGCTGCTGATGTGGGAGTAAGGGTTCCGTTTTTAGACCCCGTACTCTAAAATAGAGTATAGGGGTCTATTAGGTTTGTCAGAAGCGAAATGTGCGTAACAGGCAGAAGGAGGAGTGGCCGACCCCATAAAGTATATATATTCTAGATCAGCATCAACAGCCGAGTCGATATAGCAATGTCCGTCTGTCCGTCTGTGTGTCTGTCCGTCTGTCTGTCCGTCCGTTCGATCTTTTAAACTACAAGAGCAAGAGCCACCAGATTTGGAATGAAAGTCCGTCTTTATGTCAGGCAGGTTAAATTTATTTCAAATTTTTGCCACGCCCCCTACCGCCCCCGCAAATTGTAAAAAACAGTTTTCATTGCACTACAACTTTGAAACTATGAATTTACACAGTAGGTGTATGGTACAACTATAACTATCCTCACCAAGTTTCATTAAGATCGGACAACTATAGCTTATAGCTCCCATAGGACAAATCGGTAAAAAACAAAAAAATTGTATAAAGACATGTAGTATTTGCTAAGTGATCGCAACCAAACTCACACAGAATGTGTACATAATTATTAAAACTAACTTCACCAAATTTGGTCCAAATCGGACAACTACAACATGTGAAACAAATTGGTCAAAAATTTTAAAAATTTTAATTTATGTACGTGTTTGAAGAAAAGTGGTAAATCAATGTTTATCTACTTTAGCCGTCCTGATTGTCAACAGTGCTGTGGTCCAAGTGATGTGACATGCATAAGAGAAACATGAGGTCTGCGGTTCGAACCCCAGCGCAGACAGGCATTTGTTTTCTTTTTCTTTTTCTATAACAAAACATTATTAAATGTAAATGCAGATAATCAACAGTACCTGCAAATTGAGGTGTGGTGCATATGGTAGAGTGGCGACATGTGAGAATCCTGTGTCTGATACCGCGGGTTCGATTGCAGCTAGCGCGTAACTTTTTTTTTACTTTTTTAAATTTTAATTTAAACTATTATCTTTTTTTAAATTTGTATTTTAAAATATGAATCAGTCTACTGCTTCTTCTTTTAAGTTTGTAAGTATTTTTGTCTGCGCACTACAAGGAGTATGGGGTCTAATACAGTCGGCACGTCGACTGTAGCCTTTCTCACTTGTTAAAAGTAACTTCACCAAATTTGGTCCAAATCGGACAACTACAACATGTGAAAAAAATTGGTCAAAAATGTTAAAAATTGTAATTTATGTACGTGTTTGAAGAAAAGTGGTAAAGCAATGTTTATATACTTTAGCCGTCCTGATTGTCAACAGTGCTGTGGTCCAAGTGATGTGACATGCATTAGAGGAACATGTGGTCTGCGGTTCGAAACCCAGCGCATACAGGCATTTGTTTTCTTTTTCTATAACAAAACATTATTATATGTAAATGCAGATAATCAGCAGCACCTGCAAATTGAGGTGTGGTGCTACAGCCGGCGAGCCGACTTGGCATAAGTGATAACGCTGATCTTGCAGCATGTGCAAGATATCAGGTTACCGTCGGTTGACCGTTGCATCTAGGGCGCTAAACTGAACTTTCGCTGAGTCGGCAACTTCAGCGTAACTGCTGGCTAACATTTTTGCATTTATTTATATTACACAACAATGTGCGAGGGGCACTCGTTAATTTGTATGTATGCGTGTATTCGGCGAGGCCAGCGTCTGCCGGCAGTGCTGTCGCCACACAAGCATCGAGAACGTTCGAACATATGTTTGTATGTTTCTGTCTAGCTCTCTCGCGCGTAAGTGATATTGCAGTTAAAAAACACACTTTGTAACGTGGATGGCTCTTTTGTTAAAGGTAGTATTTTGATGCCACTTTCAGAATAGTTTGATTTTATATGTCTCTGTACGAATGTTGAATTACAACACTCTACTATATGAATAAATGCCTTAAGAACGGCATTAAAGTGAAAACGTTTGGTTGACTCTCATGAGAAAAGGCGGCGTGGCAGCTCAAAATTTTTAATGACATTGCAATAAGGCTGTCTCTAGCAACCTGCTTACCAGAAATGTTCCTAAGAGCCTTAGTTACTGAGTTATTAGCTTAAAACTACATTTTTTTCTAGGTGTGTCTGGTTTTTTGCTTTCCGGGGCCCGTAAGGGGCGTGACAAAACTTTGAAATAAACTTAACCTGCATGACTTAATAACGGGCTTTCATTATAAATTTGGTGGCTCTAGCTTTTTTAGCTTAAAAGATCCAGGTGTTCATACGGACGGACAGACAGACAGACGGACAGACGGACATTGCTATATCGACTCGGCTGTTGATGGTGATCAAGAATATATATACTTTATGGGGTCGGCCTCGCCTCCTTCTGCCTGTTACGCACATTTCGCTACTGACAAACCTAATAGACCCCTCTACTCTTTTTTAGAGTACCACCATCGAACATATCTACTTATTGGCAAATAGCGTAACTAAAGAGGAACGACGAATATTTATATGTATATTTAAATATTTTTATTTGGAAAAGTTAAGTGTTTTGTTTTATTTATGTATTTTTATTGGATTCGATTCGTAGTCCTTCGACCACGCTTGCCAAAAGCGCTGTTTGAGCGTGCACAAAAATTTCCACCTGCTACAGCACGAAATTCCGCTGATTGACATGTCCTGCTCTGACCCGCGCGGCAGCGAACGAAGCGGCTGACCGATGATGAAATGGCCTGGAGTCAGAGTTTCCCCGTTGTTCGGATCGCTGCCGAGCGGAGTCAACGGCCGCGAGTTGGGGATGGCCTCTACGTCGGCCAGGTGCCCTCTGATCTCGCTTTCGGTTAGTGACGCGATGCCGATCTTCGGACTTCACAGCGGTTTTCCAAAGGCCTTCGACGAGGTGCGCTCTTGGGGGAATTAATTGCATCTCCGTCTGCTGGCGATTGAAGGTCTCCTGGAAGTCGTTCACTAGGTTGCTCGCTCATATGAAGTTTGCCCCGTTGTCCGAGTATATCCTGACTGATACGGCACGCCGCGCAATGAAACTGTTTAATGTCTTCAGGGATGGAAAAATGTTGATTTTGAGGCCAATGCTCCTGCTCCCTGCAGAGGAATGATAGACCTTCTAGCCAAATGGACTGAACAAGTTCATGAGTGTCCCACCCTCTCGAAGATAAGTCTGCTGGATTTAAAGATGTTAGTACATGTCGCCAATGGTACATCAATGGCCATCTCTTGGATGGCTGCAACTCGATTGGCCACGAACGTTGCTAATAAGGATGGAGACGTGTTTATCCAATGAAGTGTGATTTCTGAATCTGTCCAGAAATTCACACTCTCAGTGGTTCAACATGGATTTAATGGAGAACCATAGTTGGGCTAACAGTTGTGCACACAATTCGAGTCTGTGAATTGATTTGGTTTTCAGTGGAGCCACCTTTGCCTTTGCAGTAAGCAATCGAAAGACGATAATGTCACCGTCGTTAGGGCGAACGTATATGCAGCACACATATGCTTGACTGGATGCATCCGCAAATCCATGCACTTGTATGCTTGTATCAGAGCTCGCGTGAGCGTATCTAGGGATTTCAATGTGATGCAGTTCGAGAAGAGCCTCTTTGAATTTTTCCCATCTGCTACGCAATTCCATAGGCGTTGTCTCGTTCCATGGCAATTGGTAATTGGTACTTGGATACATATTTCTTTTAACGTAGTACTATCGTCAGCCCCAGTGAGCATGTCATCGACATAGAAGTCGTTACAAATGACTTTAGAACCAAGAACATGGGTGTTTTTATGACGCAATCCTAGTTCTTGCAGGCATCGGATGGCTAAAAACGGTGCGGATGCAGTACCATAAGTTAGGGTATTTAATTTATATAACATTAGTTCATCCGATGGATTTTCGCGCCAAATGACTAGCTGAAACTGTCAATCGTCTTCGGACATGCTGACTTGACAGTAGATTTTTGTTATATCGGCCGTAAGGGCATATCGATTCTAGTTCCCAGAATCGATTAACGAGAGCCTCAAGTCTTGTCTCTTCTCTAGGGTGCATGATAGCACAGCATACAGGGTTATTGGTTCGTAGTTTCTAACACCGCCTTGATGCTACCCAGCCTAGCAAGGTTTTTTTGCAACACTGGACCATTGTCAGATAGTTTTACTTGTCCAGTGCACAGAAGATCAAAGAAGGAATCTGCTCCCAACAACAGATCTATTCGCTGAGGTTTATAAAAGTCCGGATCAGCCAGTTCTTACTTGTGAACCTGAATCTAATAGGGCTCTGGCATGTCCAAATCTATCGCGAACAGTCACAATAGCTGTTGCAAGAATAAACTCATAAACTTCGCTTGCAACATTGTTCAAATGGGCAGGATGAGCAGATGATTTGCTGTTCATCAGCGTACTTGTGCAGTAGAGTATTGTGGTGTCAAGAACATACTCTGCACTTTGACGCAGTACAAGTTGATACTCTGTGTCCTGGATGCAAACAATTTATGAACAGTTGACTCGACTTCACGAAATTAAACCTAACGTCAACTGGCAAAGAGACAAAGTTCTGATAACTTCCTTCTTAAATGGTTGGCCTTACATAATTTACAACTTGGCTCAACCTGCCAACGCATCTCAGCGTTGGTACACGCGAAAGACGACTTTCCGCCTTTCACCGGCTTTAAGTCTAACTTGAGTTTCAGTCGGGACTTGGAGCTTTCTTCAGCCGACAAATGCAACAAATAGGATCTACTTTCGACCCTACAATGTGAATCAAGATTGCATTAGCAAAATCTGCATATTACTAGAGCCGATAGTTTATTCATCGCTTCATTGTCAAACAGCTGGGAGAGCGTGTAGAAAAAAATAAGGCATTTATTGTCGTAGACCCGCTTCAGACTCTCTATATTTCAATATTAGACAACGATCAGAATCTACCAAACTTTCGAAAAGGCTAATAAATTATTTATACTCCGAATGATTGCCGCTGAACCTAGGCAACTTAAGTTTGGGTAAATGCTAATGATGAGATACTGGAACACGGTCAACAGTCTCAAATCTGTAAAAAATCATTTTTGTGATGGTAGCGTACGACAAAAAGAAAAATTGGGTTTGGTTAAAAAATGATCATGGGTGATAAATCGGTTGAAAATTGTGGGTGGTAAAGCCCCTCAAAGTTGACTTATTTCCTAAAATGTGCCAAAATGCATAAATTTTCGGCGCAAAGTATCAACTTTGAAGATGACTTTTTAGCGAAATAATCGATCAATCTTAAAGTTGTTATTTTTTTATTCAAATATAATTAATTCTTTATAAAATTCAGTAAAAATTTTAATTTTCGTTTTATAACTGAATATTCCAAAAACGTTTAAAAAAAATATACTATTTTTGGGCAGTTTTTTAGACCCCGTACTCTAAAAAAGAGTATAGGGGTCTATTAGGTTTGTCAGAAGCGAAATGTGCGTAACAGGCAGAAGGAGGCGTGGCCGACCCCATAAAGTATATATATTCTAGATCAGCATCAACAGCCGAGTCGATATAGCAATGTCCGTCTGTCCGTCTGTCTGTCTGTCCGTCCGTCCGTATGAACACCTGGATCTTTTAAACTACAAAAGCTAGAGACACCAAATTTGGAATGAAAGTCCGTTATCTTCGCGAGCAGATCAAGTTTATTTCAAATTGTTGCCACGCCCCTTACCGCCCCCGCAATGAGCAAAAAACCAGACACACCTCGAAAAAAAATTTACTTTTAGGCCAATAACTCAGTAACTATGGCACTCAGGAACACCATTTCTGGTAAACAGGTTGCTAGTGACACCGTTAATGCACTGCCATTAAAAATTTTGAGCTGCCACGCCCCCTTTTCTCCTGAGAGTTAACCAAACGTTTTCACTTTAATGCCATGTTTAAGGCATTTATTCATATAGTAGAGTGTTGTAATTCAACATTCGTATAGAGACATATAAAATCAAACTATTCTGAAAGGGGCATCAACATACTACCTTTAACAAAAGAGCTACTGCGTTACAAAGTTTGTTATTTAACTGCAATATCAATTACGCGCGAGAGCGAGACAGAAACATACAAACACATGTTCGAACGTTTTCGTTTTCGCCACAGCGTCTGCCGGCAGCGCTGGCCGCGCCGAATACACACATACATACATACATGCATACATATAATTTCAAACGAATGTGTGTTTGTATGAATAATATGTAAATGCTATCGGAGAATTCTTGAAAGTGGCGCGTGGTGCAACTGATAGAGTTGCGGCAATGCGAATTGTTAATTTAATTTTTTTAGACCCCGTACTCTAAAAAAGAGTTGAGGGGTCTATTAGGTTTGTCAGAAGCGAAATGTGCGTAACAAGCAGAAGGAGGCGTGGCCGACCCCATAAAGTATATATATTCTAGATCAGCATCAACAGCCGAGTCGATATAGCAATGTCCGTCTGTCCGTCTGTCTGTCTGTCCGTCTGTCCGTCTGTCTGTCCGTCCGTATGAACACCTGGATCTTTTAAACTACAAAAGCTAGAGCCACCAAATTTATAATGAAAGTCCGTTATTAACCCAGGCAGGTTAAGTTTACTTCAAATTTTTGCCACGCCCCTTACCGCCCCCGCAATGAGCAAAAAACCAGACACACCTCGAAAAAAATTTACTTTTAGGCCAATAACTCAGTAACTATGGCACTTAGGAACACCACTTCTGGTAAACAGGTTGCTAGAGAGTGCCTTAATGCAATGCCATTAAAAATTTTGAGCTGCCACGCCCCCTTTTCTCATTAGAGTTAACCAAACGTTTACGCTTTAATGCCATGTTTAAGGCATTTATTCATATAGTAGGGTGTTGTAATTCAACATTCGTATAGAGACATATAAAATCAAACTATTCTGAAAGTGGCATCAACATACTACCTTTAACAAAAGAGCTACTGCGTTACAAAGTTTGTTATTTAACTGCAATATCACTTACGCGCGAGAGCGAGACAGAAACATACAAACACATGCTCGAACGTTTTCGATGCTTGTGTGGCGACAGCGCTGTCGAGAATTCTTGAAAGTGGCGCGTGGTGCAACTGATAGAGTTTGTCTGAGGTTATAGGTTCGAATGCTGGCAATGCGAATTGTTAAATTATTTTTTTTAAATTTCAATTCAAATTGAATACAAATGTGCACTACTATGAGAGTACGGGGTCTTTTATAGTCGGCTCGGTCGACTGTAGCCTCTCTTACTTGTTTAATTTAACATGTACATAACTTCTAATGTTCACCGATGTTCACAAGGAAACTATGTACATATGATATAATGAACATTCTTTTAATATTCTTATGTAATTTCATTTGCCCTAGATGCCCGTTTAGAATTTTAAGTCATAAAACGAGCGCAACCTCGTGCTAAAAATGCGCGTTTTATGTATGGAAGAAGAAGAGCCCATGAAAATATGGGTATTTCCTGAGTGGGAATGTAATAAAAAAATTTTATAAAATCATTTTGTAAATAATACATAAGTTAATTAAATTTACAAATATTATTTTTTATGTGTTTTACCAGTCTTGAGACATTTTGGCTACAGGTAACTAAATAAATTGTTCTTTTAAGGTACAAAAAAAATTTTTCGAGTTTGGATGATTTAATGAGGGAGAAACACTTCAATGATATTTCTTAACTGCATTGTAAAAATAAGTACACTGAGTTTTTTTTGTTGAAGCGAGCTTATTCGATTAATTTTGACTTAATTTAATGAGATTAGTTTTAGAAAGAATGTATATTCGTACGCATTTAAGCAGCTTCCTCAGATGTACGTATTTCCAAATAATTTTAATGATAATAGTTTCAGTTCCAAAATACTAACTTTTTTATATATAACAAAAAAATGTTTGAACTCATTTTAATACAAAATAGACACTAAAAAAAATTAAAAATATAACCTCAAAATAATTCAACCAAAAATGTTAGTAACAAAATTAAGTAAATTAGTAAAGAAAACGAATTAAAAAATGTAGATATGTTATGTTTATGTTAAAACAATATTAAAAATATTACTTTGTGATAAAAAAAAAGTATTTTTAATTTTCATTTTATACTTCTAATACGGGCGATGCAGGTAAATCAGCACTCCAAATCGATTAGGCAAAACAAATGCAAATGTAAAAGCAAGATCGAATAACAAGCAACAAAAACAAACAAACGATAAGCCTGCAGTTATATTTGTATATATATGTATATATGTATGTATATAGTATATGGAGAGACAACTGCAAACCGACGCAAAAAAAAACGTATATAAATTATGTCTATCCGGTCCAGTAGTACCCGTAAGGGGCTGCCGTCGGGTAGATCCGAGTTGTTAGTTAATAAAGTATATTAGGTTGAGATACAGTTAAGTATCAGATCTCTGGCCTTGTGGCTCAGCGATATATTAATTAATAAATCAAAATTATATGGCCAGTTGCCAGGGCAATGTTTATTTAAACGTGCGTTAGCTTACGTTATTAGAACAGAACTGAATTTGGAGCCACCAGCAAGCTGGGGCGTAAGCTAAACCAAAAGTACTTAGTTGCTAAAGAATACAAAGATACAAACTTAAAGCTACAAAACTACAGCCGGCGAGCCGACTGGGCATAAGCGATAACGCTGATCTTGCAGCATGTGCAAGATATCAGGTTACCGTCGGTTCACCGTCGCATCTAGGGCGCTGAACTGCACTTTCGCTGCGACGGCAATTTCAGCGTAACTGCTGGCTAACACATTTGCGTTTATTTATCTTACACAACAATGTGCGAGGGGCACTCGTTAATTTATATGTGTGTTAAGCGCCCGCTTGCATGAACATATGTATGTATGTATGTATAAGCCCCTAGCAACGCACAAAGGTCACATACATATGTATGTTAAAATAAAGAAGACCGCCGAATGTTGATATGCATATATATATATTAATGATCAACTTAAGACTAACAGATATCTGCTTAATAAATAATAATGAAAGTTCTGTCCACTGAGGATTTAATGTTTACAATATTGAGGGTGACCGCTGGTAGCTGAGATCCAAGCATTGCGCGTTATCTCAGCTCAAAGCTGGGAACCACAATATGCTGATTATGCGATTTGCAATTGATGCTGAGCGATTGTGGGAGATGCGCCGGCTAGACGGCTCTTTGCTTACAATTGCCGAATTTGTTTACAAGTGAAGCTTGGGAATGCTTATAATTGGGGGATATGGAATTCGGTATTTAGATTAAGCTATGTATTATTGTTATGTATAATAGTTCGCTGTTTTGACTATTGTTCTATATAGTGTAGACATAATCAGAATGAATATGTCACTTCACTCTCCTTAAGAGGCGAACCTGTGAATCAAGGCGAGGCTGAAGGGTAAAGTTTTGGTAAAGTTGATTGTTTCACCTCGATAACTGTTTCTTCTTGTTGTTGTTTCTTTGGTTGAACTGATTGCGGTGTATCTTTCTTGTGTTCGTGATTTGTTTCTTACATTTTTTATGGATTAATATTATGGGATTAAATTATACATATTGTAGTAGGCTACTTTGTAGGAATACCCATAATGTTAAGTGTACAGTATGTTAACAGCAGAAACCTAATGTAAACGTAAACACGAGATATCGATACAGTAAAATATCGAAATGTAAAACAAGAGAGATCGATAGAAAAAAGAATAAGAAGAAGACAGTTCGGCATAAAAAGAATAAAGAGACAGACGTATAAAACGAAGCTGGAAAGTTTTAATGGAAAAAAGCCGGTCACAATCTCAGAAGTGGGATAGAAATTCACGATATGGATATAAATATTAACGAGGTGACGGTCATTCAGCTAAAGAAGTGGCTAGATGTGTTGGGACTGCCAACTAAGGGGTCAAAAGCTGAACTTGTGGCGCGCATCAATACAGTGCCAGCAGACGAGCGTGGTAGCGTCCCGATGTCAGCGATTGCAGAAGGTGACCCAGTAAGCAGTAAAGAAATTTCGGAAGGCGAAAACTATTTAAGAGACTTAAGGCGCCAGATCGAGCTAGCAAAAATTACGCTACAAAACATCGATGCAGAATGTTCGAGAACCACAGGCCAACAGCAGAGCGAGCGAGACAACCATAGTGTATGTAGTCAAGAAAGCGTCGCTGACGGCGGCGCCGGCAATGAATTCGACGAGCAAGCCAGTGACGCGCAGAATAGTGTCGCCAAGTCGCATGATGAAATTCAACAGAAAAAAAGCGACGAATGGAATTCGCCTATGTTCCAATTGGCAAAGGAAATCTTACCAGATTTCAGTGGAGACAAAGCGATTCAAAATTGGATAGTCCAATTAGGAAACATCGCGGAATTATACCAACTGACTGATACTCAACGCAAGTTTTTGTGCATCTCTAAACTCAAAGGCAACGCTTTAGTTTGGTTACATGCTGATCCTGGGCGCATATTAAAACAGTTGGACGAGATGTTAAACCAATTATTGATAGCATTTGGAGGAAAACTATCGAAAGCTGAGGTAAGGTGCAAGAACGAGAAGTTCTCGATATATTATGAGAACAATTTACTTCTTGCGCGTGAGCTCAATTTAGACGAAGAGGAACTTCTCGATGGAATCATTGAGGGAATCCCGGACAAAGTGTTGCGCACACAGGCGAAAATCCAGTGTTTTGAAAACACTCAGCGCATGCTTCGCGCATTCGCTGACGTGCAGCTACCTGAACAGGGTGCTTCAGGAGAGAAGCCGAAATCGTTTGTGAAGACAGCACCAAGCAGCTACATTACCAAGGAGTCTCGCTGGGCAAAGGATTGTTTGAAACCCAGACGAGAAAAGGGCTCTTGTTATGGATGCGGGGCAATAGATCATTTAATTGCCCTATGCCCGAAGAGGGAGAACACTCAGGATAATAACTACATAAGATTTATTAGATTGTATTTTAGAGATAATATTAATCATTCAATGGTTGTGTTGTGGTAGATCTTTGAATCTATGAACAGTGTCAGTACAGATGTATATTTAGTTGTAAAATTAGAACACAAGACGAACCATTGTGCACACGACGAACGTTTATTCAAGAGTGAGATAAAAAATCGATATAAACATAATTGATAAACATATCGTATCGATACTCATTCATTTTATCGATATTTGACTTGCGATATTTCAACACTTCTTCTCAAGTTAAATTTAAGATACAATTCATTTAGTACAAACCTAAATTCTTAACAAACTTGTTATGTTTATCTTTTTGCAAGTTTTTAGTAAATATATCTGCAACGTTTTCATTCGTTGGTACATAATTAATTTTAATTACATTTTTAGAAACAACTTCTCTAATGTGATGATGCTTAATGTCGATATGTTTCGACCTTTTATGGTGTACAGGGTTTGCTGCTATCTGTTGAGCACTTAAGTTGTCTCCATTAACAACGATTGCGTCAGTTGCAGAATGGCACTGAATCTCCTCCAGTAGTCTTCGCAGATATGTTGCTTCCTTTGCTGCTGTTGACAGGGCGACGTATTCAGCTTCTGTACTGCTAAGTGCAACCAAACCTTGCTTTGAAGATTGCCATGAAAATGCTGCACCTCCAAAATAAAAAGCATATCCAGTGTATGATTTTCTATCTAGGCTGTCGTTAGCCCAATCAGCATCGACAAATCCATATGCAGATTGATCAGTTTTTCGATATTGTAGCTTCAAGTCGATCGTCTTAGCCAAATATCGCAGAATGTGTTTGGCAGCTGATTCATGCTCGATATGTGGGTCCACGTTGCGCTGTGCTAGTTTGCTTACTGAATGGGCGATGTCAGGTCGCGTTGAAATGGCCAAATACATTAATGATCCGATAATTGATTGATATTTAGTTACATCCACCTTTGCACAGTTCTCCTTACTGCAGCTTATCTGAAAACCCGGATCTAATGGGGTTAATATTGACCTACATGAGCTCATTCCAAACTTATCTAAAAGACATTTTATGTACTGTTTCTGGCTAATTGATATCGGACCAACTTCTCCTTGACGTTGTATTTCTATTCCTAAGAAATTGTTTAGTTCTGAACAATCATTTATAGCAAAGCATTTTTGCAATTGTGCTGTAATGTTAATTATATTACTTTTACAAGAACTTGCTATTATTAGATCGTCTACGTACACAGCTATTAGACTATACGAATTTGCACTGATTCGTTTATACATACAAGGCTCGTTCTTTGTAGGAAAAAATCCTAGATCTCTTAATGCTTCATCTAAAGTGCTATTCCATGCTCTGCCCGACTGCTTAAGTCCGTATAAGGCTTTCTTTAATTTTAGCACGCGTTCTGGATGACTTTTACATACAAAATTTTCTGGTTGCCTCATGTAAACTGTATCCTCTAAAGTACTATTTAGATACGCATTTGAAACATCTACTTGGTGAAGATACAAGTTTTTCTCTACTGCAACAGCTAAAAACAGTCTTATGTTTTCGTATCGTATAACAGGCGAGAATGTTTTATTGTAATTTATCCCGTACTTTTGGCTGCAACCTTTCGCTACTAATCTTGGCTTAAATTTTCTGATCCGGCCCTCATTATCCCGCTTTACTCTAAAAACCCACATTGAGCCAATTGCTTTTTCTCCTGATGGAAGGTCTACCAAAGACCAGGTATCATTTGCTATGAGTGCATCGTATTCCTCCTTCATAGACACCTCCCACTCAAACGAATGTTTGCCTCTTAAGGCCTCTTGGGCTGTGTTGGGCGTCTCTACGTCATGATAAGCGACCATGCTATGCAGCATGTTATACTGCTTCTTGGGTCTGCCAGGCTGACCCGTGCGGATAATACTCGGCCTTCCTGGTCCTCGACGCGTATTAGTCTCTCTTTCAGATTCGCTAGATGAAGAATTGCCTAAACTCTCATATTGTTCATCGTTATCGACCTCGGTCTCTGCTTCTTCTGCTTGGGGTTGCGCTGCTTCACGTTCTAAATCTTCTTCTTCTTCTTGTGAACTAGCTACTTCTTTATTTGACATTTTATGATCGTCTATAAGGAAAGAAGCAAAATTGTTATTTTTTGGTTCAATTACATCTCTCTCTGGAATTGCTTCAACAAATTTAACGTCACGCCTTTCAATGACTTGCTTTGTCTCTCTGTCGTAGATTCGGTAGGCTTTTGCTGTGAGAGAGTAGCCGACGAACACATACTCCTTCCCCTTTGCTCGAAACTTATGATGATGCATTTTGTCTAACGAATAAACAGGACATCCAAACATACGCAGATGTGCAACAGTTGGCTTACGTCCACTCCAGACCTCATAAGGGGTAGCACCACCAATTGCTTGACAGGGACATCTATTTCGCAAATACGCAGCCGTCGAAATTGCCTCCGCCCACAATGACTCCTCAACGTTGCCATGGATCATCATTGATCTCGCCATCTCCACTAGCGTTCGATTCGCTCTTTCTGCCACACCGTTTTGTTGTGGAGTGTACGGCACTGTTAATTGTCTTTTGATGCCATTGTCTTTTAGAAACTTGTCAAAATTATTATTTACATATTCTCTGCCATTATCACTTCGAATGGCTTTAATTTTCTTTTCAGTTTGGCATTCCACTAAGTTTTTAAATAATTGAAATTTTTCAAATGCTTGGTCTTTTGATTTCATAAAATAAACAAAAACACGCTTTGAGCAATCGTCAATAAATGTAATAAAATATTTAGCGCCACCGACAGATTGTACATTTATAGGACCACACACATCCGTATGAATTAATTGCAGCAACTGTGTTGCACGGCTCGAATTGTTTTTGTTAAACGGCTGTGAGTAAATTTTAGCTTTATTACACGAATTGCAATTTGTATTGATTGACACATTTTTTAAATTTATTCCGTTTACAAGACTGTTTCGAACTAAGTCATTTAAACCACGAAAATTTAAAAGTCCGTATCGGTAGTGTCACAATAACTCCTTTTCTCGTAAAAGGCATACTTTGTGATTAACTATGTTATTAAACAGAAACAAATTGTCTTTTATGGCTGCAGATATCATTACAAAGCCATCATTTGATTTCACAAATGCACAATGTTCTTTAAAAATAACCGAATGTCCAAACTTTAACGCTTTGCTCACCGAATAAAAGTTTAAATTAAGACTTGGTACGTACAAAACGTCTTGTAAAAAAATTTCACATTTGTTTGTTTTGATTTTTACTGTGCCTATTCCAGGGCTTTCTATTTGCTTATCATCGGCCAACAAAATGTTATCGTTTTTCTCTTTGTACGAAACAAATAACTCTTTTTGGCAACACATATGAGAGGTAGCACCACTGTCTATACACCAAATGTTTTTATTTGAATCCTCTTTGTGTATCGCCGAAAATGCCGCGTACGAAACTCGCTTGTTCTCGTTTTCCTTGTCTGTTTTATCTTCTTTTCGTTTTGCTTTACACTGCACTGATCGGTGACCACGCATACCACAATTATAGCAATTTCCAGAAAATTTGCTATTCTTCTTAACGTTCGTTTCGTTCGCTTGTCGCTCGCTATTCTTTTCACGCGTGGCGCCAAGATTCTTGTCTGCGCCTGCATAGAATGCCTGCTGCGTCTCGTTTTTGCTACTGTTTTCAGCAATTCGGTTCGCTTCTGCTAGCAATTTGACCTTGAGCGCTTCTAATTGCGGCAGTGAATCTCGTGTTTCGATAGCGACAACGAAATGTTCATATTCCGCACTTAAAATAGATAATAAGATTATCACTTTCAGTTCGTCACTCAAATCAATGCTAACCTCTGCTAGCTTGTTTATGATTTCCATGAACTCATTTAGGTATTGTGACATGACACCGTTATTTGTAAGCTTCATATTTAATAACTTTTTATATAGCGACACTTTATGAATTGGTCCGGTTTGCACGTGTACTTCGCGTAAAATATCCCAGGCCTCTTTAGAAGCCTTGCACTTTTTTATGTAATTTAATTGCGACACATTTACATATAACACAATGCACGCTAATGCTTTTTCATCAGCTAGGACTGATCTTGCATTTTCTGGATCAATTTCTTGTTTTCCACACAAGTAGTTCCATAATTCTTGATGGACCAGTATACTTCGCATTTGTAATTTTGCTCGTTGAGCTTTTCAATTTGAAAACTTTGACTCATCTTTTACAACTCTTTAATAATCTGTCTGACTGAAAACTAGGTGAACAGTGTCAGTACAGATGTATATTTAGTTGTAAAATTAGAACACAAGACGAACCATTGTGCACACGACGAACGTTTATTCAAGAGTGAGATAAAAAATCGATATAAACATAATTGATAAACATATCGTATCGATACTCATTCATTTTATCGATATTTGACTTGCGATATTTCAACAGGTTGCAGAATGCCTCATAGATTCACGTAGCCCTATATCATTTATTAGAAAATCATGCGTTCCAGCTGGAGTTGGACTCCAAGTTCACAATGAAAGTTATTTTGGGCTAAACGAAAGCCGATTAAATATTTTTGGAGAAATTTCAGTTTATGTTATTAAATTAATAAAAATATATTTTGATTTAATTGTTGTATCTGATGAATCTATGAGGTGGGATGCAGTACTGGGAAGAGATTTTATGAAAATTTGTAATGTAAATATTGACACAAACGCTCTGAAAATGATTTCGATTGAAGATACTGAAGGCCCGAATGTCAAATTAAATGAAATTTTAGGACAAAACATGAGTGTGTTAGGAAATAATATGTTAGATGAAAATTGTTGGAAAAGTACATCGTTAGAGAATAATTTATTAGAATTCAAGAGTTTAGAGAGCAGATTGTTAGAGCGAGATGATTCCAAAGACAAATCGTTAGGTTATAAAAACATAGAGAAGTCAACACAGACAAATAAAGAGGTTAGTCATAGTATTTTAGATGAGAATTTCGAAACAGACATGTTTCAAATCAGCGTAGTAGACAAAGAAATAAATGGGGACACATATAACATTGGAGAAAACATTAGCCATTGCACAAGAGAGAAAATAATTCGAATACTTAGAACTAAATATATTGAAGCAGAAAGGCCCAAAGAGCCGGTTGTAAAGTGCGAAATGAAAATAACAATAGAAAAGACAAAACCCTTTAGTTGTTCGCCAAGAAGACTGTCGTACACGGAAAAAGAGAAATTGCAAATTATGCTAGATGAATATATTAGAGATGGCATCATACAACCGAGCAGTTCCGAATATGCATCGCCAATTGTATTAGTAAAGAAAAAAACTGGAGATTTAAGAATGTGTATAGACTTTAGACGACTAAACAAGATCATAATTAAAGACAACTATCCATTACCTTTAATTGACGATCTGTTAGATGCTTTAGTTGAGAAATCAGTATTTACGAAACTTGACCTGAAGAATGGCTATTTTCATGTGTTCGTTGAGAAAGAATCTGTAAAATATACATCAATCATCAATAGAATGCCAATGGGTTTAAAAACGGCTTCCCAAGTTTTTCAAAGATTTGTCAATGGTATATTTAGTGACCTAATCAGAGAAAACAAAGTCATTATATACATGGATGACATTATGATTGCAAGCAAAAACATTAGTGAACATTTGGAAATACTAGAAGAAGTACTTAAAAGATTAGTGATGAATAAATTAGAACTGAGGATTGATAAATGCGAATTTTTGCAAAGCAAAGTGAAATATTTAGGTTTTCAAATTTCCGAAAATGGCATTAAGGCAGATGAGAAAGGACTAGATGCAATAAGGCACTTTCCAATACCTGATCGAACGCAGGCAGTGCAAAGTTGGATTATGTTCTTACTTCAGGAGATTCATACAAGGCTTTTCGACAATTGCAAAACCGTTGTATGATCTATTACGAAAGGACAGAAAATTTAAATTTGAAGAGAAGGAGCTAAGTTGTTTCACACTATTAAAGGAAAAGTTATTAGAAGCACCCGTATTGTCGTTATACAATCACAAAGACGAAATAGAACTACATTGTGATGCAAGTGCGTTAGGATTTGGGGCAGTACTTCTACAGAGAAAACAAGATGGGAAGTTGCACCCAATATTTTATTTTTCTAAAAGGACAACAGAAATGGAATCGAAATACCATAGCTTTGAATTAGAAACATTAGCAATTACATATTCACTTAGAAGATTTAGAATATACCTACAGGGCAGAAGATTTAAAATCGTAACAGACTGTAATTCATTAACCTTGACATTAAATAAAATAGATCTTAATCCCAGAATCGCCAGATGGGCGTTAGAAATGCAGGAATTTGATTATGATTTAGTACACAGAACAGGTAAACAGATGCAACACGTAGATGCTTTAAGCAGGTGCAACAACAGTATAATGATTACAGAAGCAAACAGTTTTGAGACCAATTTGATCATTTGTCAAACAAGAGATAGTAAGTTACAGGAAATTAGAAAATTATTAGAAATGGGTGAGCATAAATTGTTTGAGATGAGAAATGGAGTGATATTTAGGAAAACAAATGACGATAGGCTGCTATTTTATGTTCCAGTTAAAATGGAAGAACACGTTTTGTATAAATATCACGATGAATTAGGACACGTTGGTAGGGATAAGATGTTATATGCGATTAGTAAAACTTACTGGTCCAAACTTGAAAAAGAAAGCGTTAGAGCATATTGAAAATTGTTTAAAGTGCATAGCATTTTCGCCGAAGACTGGCAAGGGGGAGGGTCTTTTGCACAGCATACCTAAAGGCAACAAACCTTTTCAGATAATTCACATAGACCATATGGACCGGTAGACAATAGCAGAGCTAAAAAACACATATTTGCAGTAGTGGACGGTTTTACGAAATTTGTTAGATTATATACAACTAAAACAACTAACACTAAAGAAGTTGTAAAAGCATTGAAAGATTATTTTAGAGCGTATAGTAAACCAGAATGTATTGTATCAGACAGGGGAAGTTGCTTTACATCAGCAGAGTTTGATGAATTCATGGAGCAGGCTAAAATAAAACACATTAAGATTGCGACAGGATCACCACAAGCCAATGGTCAAGTAGAACGAATTAATAGAAGTCTACGGCCCATGATAGCCAAATTAACTGAATCTGAAAATGGACATCATTGGGACATTGTGATAGAAAGGGTAGAATATGCTTTAAACAACACGCAACATTGTAGCACGAAACAGTTTCCCAGTGAAATGCTTTTTGGATTAGCACAAAAGGGCGAAATAAGTGACAGTTTAGGAGAGGAACTAGAGGAGATCACACAGACAGAGACGGTTAGAAAGCAAAATTTAGAAAATATTAGGGAAAATGCTCAACAGAATCAATTAGCATCACAAGAGAAGAATGAGAAATATTTTAATAAAAATAGAAAGATAGCGAACAATTATGACAAAGGAGATTATATAATGGTAAAGAATTTCGACAGCACTGCAGGAGTATCAAGAAAATTAATTTCTAAATCCAAAGGACCATATGTTATAGCCAAAGTCCTAAAGAATGACAGATATTTAATTAAGGACATTGACGGTTTTCAACTATCACGAAATCCGTATCAGGGAGTTTGGAGTGCTAGCAATATAAGACACTGGGTTAAAAAATAATCTTTGTATTAAATATTATATATTTGCATAATAATTGTTAACATTAATATAAGATAAGCTATCAAATTGTGAAATACTAGATTAAGCTAAAAAAAAACACATACTAGAATATAAGAAATGTTTGTAATCATCTATACACTTTGAATAAGTGTACAGAGATAGAGGTCTATCTCATGGTCAGGATGGCCGAATTGTAGTAGGCTACTTTGTAGGAATACCCATAATGTTAAGTGTACAGTATGTTAATAGCAGAAACCTAATGTAAACGTAAACACGACATATCGATACAGTAAAATATCGAAATGTAAAACAAGAGAGATCGATAGAAAAAAGAATAAGAAGAAGACAGTTCGGCATAAAAAGAATAAAGAGACAGACGTATAAAACGAAGCTGGAAAGTTTTAATGGAAAAAAGCCGGTCACAATATTTTATATATAACAATATGATTATAAATATAATAAAAATAGTTATAATTATTGTATATGAATTGAATATTGTTTGGGATACAAGTTGTACAATCTCGTCATGTTTGATAGGCTTAACTTTGATAATTTCTATTGGTGGATACAAAGGTGTTAGATCTTCTTCGGGTTGTAAGTAATTGTCGATTTAAATTATGTCATTTATTTGTAGTTTACATTGATTGACATTAATAATTTTATTACCATGAATATTAAGATCTGCATTACCTTTTTGACAGTTTTGTTTTACATTTGAGTTGGATATGTTCCATGTTACATTGGCCCTGTATTTGGCCCTATGTATTTAATGATTTCTTTTTCGTTTATCTGCTTAAAGTTACAAATTGGTTTTGTATGAAGTTAAATTTTTCAATAAATTCATCAAATATTAATTAATTTTTTCTATTAAAAATTTTATTATCTTTTTCAAAATAAGAGGTGGTACTGGTGTAATCGAGTTGATAGCCATCATTGTCAGGATAGGGAATAATTTTAATGATTTAATAGTTTGAAAGTTGATGGGGATGTGGGATACAATTAGTATGATATTATCTTGGTGATTAATCCAAGTGGAGGTTTTAATTAGTAGAATGTTTCGGTTGTCAACACTGTCAAGTCGGTCATAGGTAAGTAACTTTGGGTTGAAGAGTCCCAATCTAGACAATTGCATGCCAATTTCAATGTTTTCTACATATTCTATAAATTGTAGTAATTGGTAAATAAATGTTTCTTGAAGTATTAGTTTGTTTTGATGATCTTTAAATTGTTGCATTTCGGTATTAATTATGTTTATTATACCAATAATGTCTTGAGTTTGCACAGTATTTAAAGATAGATTTTCAATATTTTTTTCAAATTCTCGTCTGTCATTATCGTCAAGGGTGCCAAAAAGGAATTTAAATAATGAGCCTCCAATGTTAAACAGTCCTCGTTTATTTCGACTCTCGTAATGAAAGATTATGCCATTCAATTTTTGTTTTAATTTTTAATACAAATAATTGATTTGGATGAATTTTTAAAGCTTTGAGTAGTTCTACGGAAATATTCATTTGTTATTATTATTTCAGAAACATTAATTCGTAAAGAGTGGTGTTCAAATCTAGATGGTAATTCTAAGGGTTTGTCTGAAAACAGTAGCTATCCGTGGTCTGTATCCAAGTTATTTATTTGAATTTGTTGAGCATGGCATATGGTAAAGAGTATGGATGACAATATGATCATGAAGAAGGTTAATTTTTTTTTCTTTTTAAATTGTGTTTTGTAATGTGTGGTTCTATTTTTGTTAGTAATTTGGTAATGATCTGGGTCTGTTTGAGTAACATTTTGATTGGCTTTAAATGGATTTTCTAAGTTTCCTTTTTGTAACGGTCCTTTTCTGTATCTAGTATCTATTTCAAATTCTTGTCGGTCACTGTTAATTTTGTTTATAATTTTTAGTTACAGGCAGAAGGAGGCTTCGCAGACCCCATAAAGTATATATATTATTGATCAGCATCGAAAGACGCATCGATATAGCCATGTCCGTCAGTCCGTCTGTCCGTATGAACACCTGGATCTTTTAAACTACAAAAGCTAGATCTACCAAATTTATGTCAGGCAGATCAAGTTTATTTCAAATTGTTGCCATGCTTTAACGCCCCCTTTTCTCATTAGAGTTAACCAAACGTTTACGCTTTAATGCCATGTTTAAGGCATTTATTCATATAGTAGGGTGTTGTAATTCAACATTCGTTTAGAGACATATGAAATCAAACTATGCTGAAAGTGGCATCAAAATATTACCTTCAACAAAAGAGCAATTCCGTTCGAAATTTTGTTATTTAACTGCAATATCACATACGCGCGAGAGCGAGACAGAAACATACAAACTCATGTCGAACGATCTCGATGCTTGTGTGGCGACAGCGCTGCCGGCAGACGCTGGCAGCGCCGAATACACGCATGCATACATACATATGCATGCATGTAATTTCAAACGAATGTGTAAATGTAAATGTAATTGCTGATAATCGGAGAATTCTGGAAAGTGGCGCGTGCTGCAACTGGTAGACTGGTTTTTATGTGCGAATACTGGCAATGCGAATTGTTACTTTAAGTTATTTTAAATTTCAATTCAAAATGTACATAAAAAATTAAAATTTTTAAATTTTATTTGAAAATTTGGATTTAAATTGAATACAAATGCGCACTGCTATGGGAGTACGGGGTCTTTTACAGTCGGATCGATCGACTTTAGCCTTTCTTACTTGTTTTTGTCAATTTTTGCTTCTCAAACCTCTAGATATTCTCTACCTAATAAGATATCATAATTGTAGGAAAAGTTGAGTAAATAAAATATTTGATTGGTAGGGCAGTGTTTATCAGGGGATAAAGATAAGCAATTCTTTAGTTGAACAATACCATTTTATGTTTGTACGTTCAGTTGGCAAGGTTTGGTAATTTATTGTGTTTTGTGATCTAGCTTGATCAAGATTTTGTTTGAATTCTAGATGTAATGTTTGGTTATTTTCAGCATTTTCTTTTGGTTTATAACTTGGATTATCATTGTTTGAATAATTCGGACGAGGATAATAATTCGGATTATTTCCTTTTCCACGGTTTTCATTGTTCGAATTACTTTGGGTTTTTTAAGTTGTGGAATTTTTATTGTCTTGGGTAGTACGTTCGTTACAACAATTTTCGTAAAGTCCTTCCCGTTGAGCTACTTGTTTTAGTTTTGAAACTGTTGTAATGTCATATCGATCTAATTTCATAAATAGTCTATCAGGTAATTTCTTTGTGATAACGTCTTTAATTGTGTTATTCATAGCATTGGTGTGCAATATAGTGTTCTGAGCATGATTTTCTAACATTAGTTTGTTTGAAATTATGAAAGACTTATATTCTAGGTCCTCAACAAACTTACGGATACTATTATTATAGTTGATGTTGTACAGACATCGTAAAAGTTCTTCATATGGATTTTGTGGTTGCTGTCAACTGCGATACAAACGACTGCATCTCGATAGTGTTGGGTAGAGCTGCATTATAAAATCAATCCGCCATATAAATGCAGTTAGTTCCACGGTTTTTCCGTCGAATACTGGCACTTGCCGAATTTGTCCAAACGACTGCATCTCGATAGTGTTGGGTAGAGCTGCATTATAAAATCAATCCGCCATATAAATGCAGTTAGTTCCACGGTTTTTCCGTCGAATACTGGCACTTGCCGAATTTGTCCGAGCGCTTGATTTAAATGCATTTCAGATAATTCTATTCCTGCGTTTGTTGTCAAGATGTTGCTGTTGATTATGATTTGTATAGTTGTAGTTTGCTTTATTTTGCTTTAGTCAGTTGATTATTTTCACAAAATAATTGTTTCTTAGTCACTTCAGGTTTTGTTTAATTGTCACTTTGTTATATTGTGAGAGACTTACGTTTACAGCGATCAATTTAATGATTTGCAAAGCCCGGAAATAAGCTCTTTATTTACAGGTGTTCAAAATAGTCCAGACGATCTATTTGTTAGTAGAACACTATTTGGTGTTTTGCGTAGTTTTCTTAGTAATAGCAATTATTTTTGGTTCCGGTCCCACATTAAATGCTACTTATGCTATGTTCTGAAGACGTTAAGCAAACCTCGGTTTTGAGCTTTTATTAAGTGGATTTTGACTCATTAAGCTTTTGGCCCTTATATAAATAGAGAGAGATCTCGATCTTGAAGAGGTTGACTTTTAAGAGAGTTTTGTCGGCCAGGATTTGTGTAACGTCAGCAGTTTCAACCCCTCTGTGGGGAATAAAGATTCTAGCGAATTGTTTATGACATTTGATGAGTTCGTGGGAAGCCAAAATTTAGTTAAAATACTAAATATATATAACTGCTGAAAGAAAGAAATACCAAATCAAAAAAGACCATTAAAATTAAATATTGTAGTTAAATAAAAACAAGTAAGAAAGGCTACAGTCGATCGAGCCCACTATAAAAGACCACGTACTCTCATAGTAGTGCAAAATTGTATTCAAATTGAATTCAAATTTTCAAATGAAATTTAAAAATTTTAATTTTATATGTACATTTTGAATTGAAATTAAAAAAAATAATTTAACAATTCGCATTGCCAGCATTCGAACCTACAACCTCAGACCAACTCTATCAGTTGCACCACGCGCCACTTTCAAGAATTCTCCGAAAATCAGCATTTAGATATTATTCATACAAACACACATTCGTTTGAAATTATATGTAAATTAAATAGTTGTGTTGTCCCACGTTGCCGTCCAGAGCTGCAGCTGCTGATGTGGGAGTAAGGGTTCCGTGTTTAGACCCCGTCCTTTAAAAAAGAGTATAGGGGTCTATTAGGTTTGTCAGAAGCGAAATGTGCGTAACAGGCAAAAGGAGGCGTGGCCGACCCCATAAAGTATATATATTCTAGATCAGCATCAACAGCCGAGTCGATATAGCAATGTCCGTCTGTCTGTCTGTCTGTCCGTCTGTCTGTCCGTCCGTCCGTCCGTCCGTCCGTATGAACACCTGGATCTTTTAAACTACAAGAGCTAGATCCACCAAATTTGGAATGATAGTCCGTCTATATGTCAGGCAGGTTAAGTTTATTTCAAATTTTTGCCACGCCCCCTACCGCCACCGCAAATAGTAAAAAACAGTTTTCATTTCACTACAACTTTAAACTGTGAAAGCTATCGTAACCAAATTTACACAGTGGGTGTATGGTACAGCTATAACTATCCTCACCAAGTTTCATTAAGATCGGACAACTATAGCTTATAGCTCCCATAGGACAAATCGGTTCTATGCAGTATTTGCTAAGTGATCGCAACCAAACTCACACAGAATGTGTACATAATTATTAAAAGTAACTTCACCAAATTTGACAACTACAACATGTGAAACAAATTGATCAAAAATGTTAAAAATTGTAATTTATGTACGTGTTTGAAGAAAAGTGGTAAATCAATGTTTATCTACTTTAGCCGTCCTGATTGTCAACAGTGCTGTGGTCCAAGTGATGTGACATGCATTAGAGAAACATGCATTACCTGCAAATTGAGGTGTGGTGCATATGGTAGAGTGGCGACATGTGAGAATCCTGTGTCTGATACCGCGGGTTCGATTGCAGCTAGCGCATAGCTTTTTTTTACTTTTTTAAATTTTAATTTAA
Organism: Drosophila arawakana; assembly: GCA_018151165.1. NCBI lineage: Eukaryota > Metazoa > Arthropoda > Insecta > Diptera > Drosophilidae > Drosophila > Drosophila arawakana. Next base: position 70,321 of record JAECWX010000534.1, read on the forward strand.
ACTATTATATTTTTTTTAATTTGTATTTTTAAAATATGAATCAGTCTACTGCTTCTTCTTTTAAGTTTGTAAGTACTTTTGTATGCCCACTACAAGGAGTACGCGGTCTTATACAGTCGGCACGTCGACTGTAGCCTTTCTTACTTGTTTAGGATGATTATGGTGGAGAGATTACTTGTCTCTCGTATCACTGGGCTTGTGCCACAGCAATGCAGAAATAATTATTTCAAAGTATTTTACGGCTAGTTGCCGGAGCAGAGTTTATAGAACGAGCTTTTCGCTTTCTTTGTAAGAACAAAACTGAATTTGGAACCACCAGCAAACTGGGGCGTAAGCTAAACCAAAGTACTTAGTTGCTAAGGAATATAAAGATATAAAATATACGTACTTAAAGCTACAAAACTACAGCCGGCGAGCCGACTTGGCATTAGCGATAACGCTGATCTTGCAGCATGTGCAAGATATCAGGTTACCATCGGTTGACCGTCCCATCTAGGGCGCTGAACTGCACTTTCGCTGAGACGGCAACTTCAGCGTAACTGCTGGCTAACATTTTTGCATTTATTTATATTACACAAGAATGTGCGAGGGGCACTCGTTAACTACTCCCTCCTCAGAAGTGTGACCGTCCCCGTTTATCTTATAGCTGTCCACGATCGCCTCTATCTTCTGTGTCTTCTTCTCAAACTCTGGTAGAGGAGAATGGAACCGCTGAAACTCAGGCTGAACCCAACTGCGGCAGCAAACCATGCGTTAGGCGACCCGGCCGATGTTACCTCTTCCTGAAGTTCTTGGATGATATGTAGGTTGTGGTTGTTCATCCTTTGTAGTAAAGGCATGCTCAGGACTGGGTCGTGGCCAATGATCTTCAATACCGGCGAAGCTGCTATGCCCGGCGCCTTGTTTATGATTTCGCGCCGGTTCACATACTTTGTTCCATTTATGACAGCTACGCGCTCGAACACAATGAGGAAAGTACCGTTGACTGATACTTTTGCGCCGTCATCGGTGCTGATACTGGCCGGACTCTCGTTTAAGTCCATGATGCCGTCATCTACCATTGTAATACGCTCCAGGTGACTAGGTTGCGTGTTACAATGTGCTGTGCTTCCAGCATGCAATTCGCGTGCGCAGGTGTCATGCGTTGCAAACTTGCAGATCGAGGCGTATGTTGTTGTGGTGGAGCTTGTTACCGCTAAAACGTCGTTGTCGCATTCAGCTACGGTGTCATCTTGAACCTGAAGTACAGTGTGCTCTTGGGACACCGGTAGAATGTTGACCTTCTACATATAAACTTAATCCTGGGATACTCGATTAAAATGTGGACAATAATTACGGACTGGAAAATCTTAATATTAGATGCCTCCATCAGGCTAAATATAGGAACTTCTGCGGGATGTTTGATAAGCACAGATTTTAAATCATCGTGATCAAAGATTGTTGGGTTTATTATGTTGGCTTTTGCAAGAGTGATCGTGAGCATTAAATTTTGGATTTCATTTATTAACATTCTCTTTCTGCCTCGTGCAAATGTGGCGTGTCTATTAGATCATTCTTCTTTGCTTTAATTATCTTATTTACGGTATCGGTTAATTGATTTATCTGCTTCTGTGTTTCTGTGTTTATTACTACCTGTTTGTTGTTTGATTCGATTAATCTTCTTTTGGTCATTCTGATCTTTTCTAAATCTTTAGAGTCCGGTGTGCCGGCCACTACCTTAAGTGCTGTTCCAAGAAAATCCAAGCTTCTGTCAATTCAGTGGTGCACCTCTAAAACGAACAAAAAACTTCTAGTATGGTTAACATCTACCTCCAATAGTTTTCTCATATGAGACTGGGGAAAGTACTCGGAAAATTTTTTTGTTTCTTCTATCATACTTAAAAATTCGGTCAAATTACTTGAGTGTCGTGCATAGTCATGTTGTTCCCAAATCATTACATTTCCATCTACTATGGGTATGTAATTTGAATGAGAATAGTCGGTGATCCGAGCGTTTATTATACTTATAAGGGATAAAACCGACCAAATATGCCTGCAAGAAAAAAATAAAATTGGATTAACCCTACTGTGTTTCTTAGTCCTAGTACTAATTTATAATCCTATCCTAATTCCTATTTTATGTTGTCCTTGTGGACCACCCTCCCCTTAATGAGTATAGACGTTCCTAGGTCTGCTTCTGAGCACAAGGGGGTAAGCTATTTTCCAAGTCTCTTGTTGGATTTGATGAAGACTTTTTCTCCTACCTAAAAAGTTTATAATTTGGATGATAGGGCCTTTCACGTCTGTTATGGTACGTGATATTATTGGTTGCACTATTGCGAATTTAGAAAACTTATCGACACATGTCAGAAATTGTTTCTTATCGGTCGAGAAAATGTCAATGTGCAACCGCTCGCCGGGAAATGATGATGTTGGTGTTTCTCCGAGAACTTGTTTTTTTTCGGGTGACTGTCGTATTTGGACTTAGTGCAAGTTCTGCAGTTGGCCACAACTTCCATAGCCAGCCTGGCCATTTTCGGAAAGTAATACTCTTCTAAAATTTGCTTGATGTTTTCTTTTGTTCGGTTTTGTCAACTATGTCGATTACCATATTTTTACAGTACCAAACTTTGTTGATGGGAAAGTGAATTTTGATTGCTCTAAAATTATCTGGTTTCTGAAACAATTCAAAGGTTTCTCAGTAGCTTCTATTGTATAAGTTACAAATAGTTCACTATGAATTGTTGCTGCGTCGGATATTACTTCACTTTGCAGTTTTCTTTACACGGTTTGTAGTGGATCTTTGCGTTATGCTCGTCGATATACGCTTTCCATCTTTTCATCTTTGCATTTGGGTTTCTATCAGACACCGCAAACGTTAATGGCTGGTGGTCTCTGTATATGTTAATGTCCCTTGTACCATATAGGTATTGTTGAAATTTTCCCAAGGCCCAAACTATAGCTAAGAGTTCCCTCTCGTTGGTGTCATAATGTGACTCACTGTCTTTTAATGATCTCAAAATCATTGCTAAGGGTCTGTTGTCCTGAGACAGTACTGCGCCAATACCATAGGCAGAGCCATCCGTCGTCAAATCGAATGGTTTCCTGAAATCTGGGTATCTGAGAGTAACGTTCTCTGAGGCTAGAACATTCCTTAATTTTGCGAACGCATCTTCGCTCGTTTTGAAAAATTGGGTTTTTTCTTTTGAAACTTTCATGTTGGCATCGCATAGTCTCTTTAAAACCCAATTTATGTGCCTTACATGATCCTTTTCATTTTCAGAAAAAATTATCACGTCGTCTACGTAAACATAACAAGATTTTCCAATTTTTTCACGCAACACGTCATCTATCGCTCTTTGCAAGATTCTTCACGCATTCTTCAATCCGAACGGTAGTCTGCAGAATTCATACTTTCTGCCGTTTACGGAGAAAGCTGTTTTCTCGCGATCTTGCTCTGCAAAGTAAATTTGGTGATAGCCGGACTTTAGATCTAATGTCGTAAAGTATTTGGCTTTACCCAAGTTCGCCAATATCATGGATATGTTGGGCATTGGATACTTATCTGCGATTGTCTTTTCATTTAGTTCCCTAAAGTCAATTACCAGTCGCTTATTCATGCTCCCACTTTCGTCTATACCCTTTTTGTCAACGACCCATGTTGGTTTATTGTAGGGTGACCTTGAAGGCCTAATGATGCCATTCTGTAGCAAATCTTTAATTTCTTTTTTTACAAAGTCATTGACCCCCATGGGATGCGGATATAGTTTCGAGTATACTGGCTTATCGTCCTCTGTACGGATCGTAGCCACAACAGATGTATTGAACAGCAACGACTCGTTAGAGGTCGTAAATGCTTTAGATCTGTTCAAAATCATACCCCTAAATTCAGCTTTTATGACTTTCGATACGATATCATTCACGTTGGTGAAATTGATTGTACCATTCTCGGTATCTAGGGTTGCTCCTACTTGCGTTAGCAAGTCGAAACCTACAATACCATCAAATGGTGTTAAGGAGTCTAATAAAAAAAAATTAGCTAATTTCCCGAAAATGTTCATTGAACACTTATGGGTTACTTTGTTAGAACCGTGAATGGAACTAACCGTGAAAGGGGAGCTGACCGGTTGCCGCTCCTGTGTCAATCAATATTTTTAGTTTTCTCCCAGCTAGCTGTCGTTCGACAAGTCATTGTCACTTGCTGTTTCAGATTCATCATGGGCTTCTGCGACAGCGGCTTCGGCTGCCCTATAATAATCTTGGTCTTGGTCATTGTTCGCTTGCTGATGGCCCGTCATCCGTTCAGAACCCTGCCTCTTTTGAGCCTGCGAATTTTCAATCTGGGTGTTAGACCCTTGATTCTGTCCAAATGCTCCCGTATCCATTGGTTCTGGTGCTGACCTTTTATCCTCCTTAGGATTCTGATTACTGTTGCTTTGCTGTTGCCTATTTGGTTTTTTAAAAAAATATAATGCAGTGTTATGTGACACCAATAGCGCTCTTGCTGTACCTCTGATTTTGTTCCGAATAATAGTTACCGCTTGGTAATGCGCGCTACTACCCACGAATGGCTGGAAAAGTTCATAGGCATCTGTGACGGATTGTCTCCATGCCACATAATCATCATGAGTTCCATTAAACTTGGGTACTGATTGTATAATGTTTAATTTTATATCGCACTGGATGTCTGGATTTACACTAATCCTCTGATATGCTTCGACCTGAGGCGCTTCTATGTTTAATTTTTGAATATCTTGTTTTACTAAATTAAACTGCTCATTTAATCTGATTTCTTGCGCCGCTAATGCCTGACTGACAGCATTCGCTACTAACGCTTGCACTTGGTTCATGTCCATGTTAACTGTCGGTTGAAAGCCTACCTGATCGTATTCCCAATCGTTTACACCTTCACTATCACTGATTATTTCTTTCTTTACTTCCCTATATGGGCCAAAACTAGTCATTAGCTTTTTCGTAACCGATCTCTTTAGGGGCAGTTCACATTAAATCACGGTCGAGTAAGTATATTCGGCAATGGCATTACTTGAACAGAAATTTAATATATTTAAATTATAGAAAACGAATATTATATTCGGCTTGATTCACGATCATTTATTGGTTTTTATTTCATTAAATTTATTTAATTCAATTTTTTAATCTGTACTGATTAAACATTCCACTTACATGTTTTCTGAATTTATTTCTTATCTTCTACCCAGGGTGTTGGGTCCTTAAAAGTTGGGCTCCAATTAAATAGTTGTGTTGTCCCACGTTGCTTTCCAGAGCTGCAGCTGCTGATGTGGGAGTAAGGGTTCTGTTTTTAGACCCCGTACTCTAAAAAAGAGTATAGGGGTCTATTAGGTTTGTCAGAAGCGAAATGTGCGTAACAGGCAGAAGGAGGCGTGGCCGACCCCATAAAGTATATATATTCTAGATCAGCATCAACAGCCGAGTCGATATAGCAATGTCCGTCTGTCCGTCTGTCTGTCTGTCCGTCCGTCCGTCCGTATGAACACCTGGATCTTTTAAACTATAAGAGCTAGAGCCACCAAACTTGGAATGAAAGTCCGTCTATATGTCAGGCAGGTTAGGTTTATTTCAAATTTTTGCCACGCCCCCTACCGCCCCGCAAATTGTAAAAAACAGAAAGCTATCGTAACCAAATTTACACAGCAGGTGTATGGTACAACTATAACTATCCTCCCCTCCTCAAGATCGGACAACTATAGCTTATAGCTCCCATAGGAAAAATCGGTGAAAAACAAAAAATTTGTATGAAGACAAGTAGTATTTGCTAAGTGATCGCAACCAAACTCACACAGAAGGTGTACATAATTATTGAAAGTAACTTCACCAAATTTGGTCCAAATCGGACAACTACAACATGTGAAACAAATTGGTCAAAAATGTTAAAAATTTTAATTTATGTGAGAATCCTGTGTCTGATATCGCGGGTTCGATGCCAGCTAGCGCATAACTTTTATTTACTTTTTTAAATTTTAATTTAAACTATTATTTTTTTAAATTTGTATTTTAAAATATGAATCAGTCTACTGCTTCTTCTTTTAAGTTTGTAAGTATTTTTGTATGCGCACTACAAGGAGTACGGGGTCTTATACAGTCGGCACGTCGACTGTAGCCTTTCTTACTTGTTTCGTATGGTTTTTCACGCCATACTCTAATCGGTCAACTTTTGTGTCGCTCAATTTTACAAAGATATTAAACTAGATTTTATGCATCGCAGTGCATTTTAAAAAAAATTTATCGTTGTGCGCCCTTCGAAGCGCTGTCGGTTCCCTGTCCTTGGTTTGGCTTTTTAGGCCAAACGTGGCCGGTGTTGGCTGCACAGGTCATTTTCTTCTCTGTTGGGAAAAAAATGGTACTGTACTTGCAAAATGGTGAATCCTCGCAGTCCTTTGGGCTGGATTTCATCAGCTTTGGCAGCTCCTTTGCTGGCGGTGGATCTTTAGTTAGTTTAATTTTCGAAATATTGTTTATCACAGTGTAGTTGGCTGTGTTGGTGGGTGTGGCTTGGTTTTTCCGGGAATCTAGTTGTTCCCTAATCAACTCAATTTTAGCATGTAAATGAACTGAGTTGTTCCAATCTGTTTTTTCGCTATTGTTTAACAACGATAGTAGATAAGCGACTGTTGTCGCTCTGAAGTATGTAGAAATAAGTAAATTTCAATTGCTTTGGTTTTCTGATTTAGAGCGACTATTGTTGTCGCTCTGAATGCTGTATTCGATCTTGTCTTTACAAATTAGGACTAATATAATTAAACCTAAAGCGGCGCGGTTCTTAGTGGCAGCGCTGCCTTTTGTACATAATAATGTTTGGAGTTTTGTCGCTCAAAGCAGCGGCAGAACGGGAGTATATAGCATGCCATATGTATTTGCATATATGCATATATATGTACAGACGGTACATACTCAAGCAGTGCTCACGCTAGCGTTCTCACGCTGCGGCCAGTCCGCATAAGCGGCGGATCCTATTACAGCACTTATATATTTGTTATTGTATAAACATAGCAACAAAGTGTCGTTATGTTTTAAGTTATTACTCTTACTTTAAAGTTGGGCATATGACCACTTGTTATATTGTATACTCTACAATACAATGGGCATATGCTCATTTGGCAAAGTACAAAGTACAAAGTAACTAATGAAAGTAAATACGATAATTCCAGATCAACCAATAATCCGAATCAGGATGATAACTCCTCATAATTTAACAACTATAATTATAACACTCATGCTACTTTACTTTGTATGGCCAATAAAAGGTCAACATTTGGAAATCAACCCAATTAAATCGAAAAACGGATATCTTATATTTCAAACAGGAAAAATTAATTTACCTATAAAATACGAATATCATTATCTAACTATCAATATAACAAAAACCGAAGAAACTTATAATAATCTAATGCAAAAAACAAAAGAATTTTATCCATTAGTAAAATACGGTACTTAACAGAATAACTGCTCAGAGAAATGAACGGTATAAGACTAATAAAACGAAATAAAAGGGAAATCGTAAATTTCATAGGGACACTTTATAAATATCTTTTCGGAACTTTAGATCAAGAAGACAATGAAGAATTGCAATCAAAAATAGATAACCTTTCAGAAAATACTGTTCAAGACAATGAACTAAACGAAGTAATAAAAGCCGTCAACAAAAGAATAGAAGTAATGAACAGTTTAAGTATCACCCATGAGGCAGACCAAAGACTCGAATTACTAATTTGCAACTTACAAGAATTCACAGAGAATGTCAGTATGCAACTAACCAGGCTTGGTATATTCAACACTAAATTACTAAAATATGACTCACTAAAACATTTAAATGCTGAAAAAATAATATATATTAAAACATCAACTTGGCTAAATACAACTACTAACGAAATTTTAATTATTTCCCATATTCCACGCGAAATTATAAATACTGCACTATACGACATTATTCCATACCCTGACGAAAACAAAGACATTTTGACCTACTACTTACACTACTTACAGAACAATAAAGCTTTTACAGCAACCAATAAAGATTTAGTTATGAACAAATGTATTACTGGAATATTAAATCAAGATAAAACAGAATGTAGATATTCAAAATCACATAAAAATTATGAAATTAAGTATGTAGAACCAAACATTATGTAAACGTATAACTTACCAAACACTGTACTAAACTAAAATTGTATCAATAGAGAAATTATTATCGAAGGAAATAATATGATAACATGTAACTTACCTAAAAGTGTACTAAAACAAAATGGTATCCATAGAGAAATTATTATCGAAGGAAACAATATGATAAAAGGAATAAATTATTCAATCCAATTGGATGAAATTCAAATAACTAATACTATGTTAGAATAAATACAAACAGTTTACATAAATAATAATGTAGCGAAAACTGCCTTAACTGAAGGGCAGCGTCACCACGGTTAGCCGAGCGGTACTTCTTCTTTAGTCAGGTAGCCGGAATGCAATCTATACGCCGGCGAATATTAGGGGGGCGCAGAGATAAGAGCCCAATTGGAAAAGAACACGTGCAATCAGAACCTCACTTTATTCTCTTATCAATTTACTCTCTAAACTAGAACAATGTGTGTCAAGGTGAAAAATTCTTCTTCTTCTACAAAAATGCAGCTGTGGTGCATTAAGTCCGACTATCGATAGGTCGATAGTGATCGCTCGTGCTTCGCGATGTTTAAAGTTGGGCGGGAAATTCAAACGGTCAGGCAAACTTCGTTACATTACCCCGCTCTGAGACTCGAGCCTCCTGGCCGAGAGCTATCGTTGACGCTCTTTTGTACTGGGCAAGACGGTTGACGTGGATCGTTTTGGTTGCACGCTTGCCCGGGAGTCGTACTTCGTAGACAAGATCAGAGTGGCGACGGATAACGACCGCGGGTCCGATCCAGTCGGATTGAAGCTTTGGGCAGCGTCCAACTTTGCGCATGGGGGAGTACACATAAACTTCAGCAGCGGGCTCGAATTCCAGGGAGTTGGATCGTAAGTCGTACAGAGCTTTATTCGCAGCGGCAGCTGCTATGAGTTGCTGACGGGCCTCTCGATGAACCTTCTGCACGTTACTTTGCATCTGTTGCACGAATGTTGGGTAGTCCTTCTGGTCGGATGTCGGTTGGCCGTAAAGCAGTTCCGTCGGAAGCCGCAGCTCGCGTCCTAACATCAAACGAGAAGGTGAATATCCAGTTGCTTCGTGAGGCGCGGAGCGGTAGGCCCACAGCGCCAACGGCAGCAACTCGTCCCAGTCGCGTTGATCTGCTGCCACGAATTTAGCCAAGTAATCGAGCAAAGTTCGGTTGAACCGCTCGACCATTCCATCCGATTGAGGATGCAGCGGGGTTGTGCGGGTCTTTTCCACTTCAAGTAACTGCATACAAGCTTGGAAAATTTCGGACTCAAAGTTGCGTCCCTGATCCTAATGCAGGACGAAAGGTGTGCCGTATCGGCTGAATACTTCCTGAACAAGTGCTAGTGAAACCGTTACTGCAGTTTGATCCGGTAGGGCCACACATTCCGGCCATTTTGTAAAGTAGCACATTACTACAGCAATGTAGCGATTTCCACGTGGCGTAGTGGGTAGTGGCCCCAGGATGTCGATGGCCAGCCGCTCGAAAGGTGCGCCGCAGTAGCTTGGTTTGAGGCGTGCAAGCGTACGTCGTGAGGGTCCTTTCCGTGCGTTGCAAGTCTGGCATAATGCACACCAGAGAGACACGTCTGCGCTTTGTCCGACCCAGTAGTAGCGTTGCTTAAGTTTAGCTAACGTTTTCTTCACACCAAAGTGTCCACCGGTGGAAGTGTTATGCATACGACGCATAATTTCTTCCCATAGACTGTCGGGGACAACGGTTACGGGCTTATCTTCCTTATTTCTAAGCCTTAATACGCCGTTGTCCAAATAAAGACTTTCGAACATGTGCCAATAGGCCTTTCTTTCGGGATCCTCTCACCACGGCCGCTCACCGGCTTCCAACCATTTGAAGACGGAAGCGAGGGTGGGATCTTCCTTCTAATCGTAATCGATGGCTTCAATCTGCATGAACATGATTCCATGATCATCGTTCTCCTCCGCTCTCTCGCAATGACGACACTCTCTGCAGGGACGCCGCGACAAAGCGTCCGCGTTGCCATGATGCTTCCCGCTTCGATGCTGAATGTCCATGTCATATTGTTGCAAGCGTGCAATCCAACGAGCAATTTGACCTTCTGGTTCCCGAAAATTGCAGAGCCATTTTAGGGATGCGTGATCGGTCCGGAGGAGGAATTTTCGTCCGAAGAGGTAGTGGTGGAAATGTTTTGTCGCCAACACGACCGCCAGAAGTTCACGTCGGGTGACGCAATAATTACGTTCAGCTCGGTTGAAAGTCTTGCTGTAATACTCCAAAACCCGCTCTTGCCCGTTCTGTTCCTGACTAAGTATGGCTCCTGCTCCGTGGTTGGACGCGTCTGTGTCCAGAATGAAAGGCCCCGTTGTATCCGGAAACGTCAGGATGGGCGCTTGGGTAAGCTTGCTTTTAAGCCGGTCGAAAGCTTCTTGAGCGAAGTCCGACCACACAAATGCGCGACGAGCTTCTGTCAATTCATGGAGTGGATGGGCGGTAGCGGCGAAACCTGGGATAAACTTCCGGTAATAGGAGCATAATCCAAGAAATGAACGAATATCCTTTTGGCAGTGGGGAGTTGGCCAGTCCATTACACGACTGATCTTTTCCGGGCACGCCTTTAAACCCTGGCTGCTTACGATGTGACCCAAGAATGTGACTTCGGATCGGAGAAAATGGCATTTTCGTGGGCTAAGTTTCAATCCAGCTCGCTTCAGTCGGTTAAAGACTTGTTCCAAATGGACGAGGTGTTCCTCCCAGGTTCGAGAGTGGACGATAATGTCGTCCAAGTAGACGAGTGCCGAAGAGCAGGTCATCCCAGAGAAAAGGCTGTCCATGAGGCGCTCAAAGGTCGCAGGCGCGTTTGTGAGACCGAAGGGCATTACATTAAATTCATATAAGCCGGCGTCACAAACGAAAGCGGTCTTCGGCCGAGACTCGTCATCCATTTCCACCTGCCAATAGCCACTCTGTAGATCCATTGTCGAGAACCACTTCGAGGCGTGTAGTCTGGCCAAGATGTCGTCTGTCCGGGGCAGCGGGTATGAGTCCTTGAGAGTAACGTCGTTCAAGCGACGGTAGTCTACGCAGAACCTTGTGGTGCCATCTTTTTTTCGGACGAGGACCACCGGAGACGGCCACGGGCTCGCAGACTGGCGAATTACGCCCTGCTTCTGCATGTCCTCTATGAGCTGTTCCACTTCTATACGACGCGCAAGCGCCTGGCGACGAGGCGGTTGCTTTATAGGGGGCGTCTGCCCTGCGAACAACAGGCTGGGGCAATGCGCAGTGGGTACATGTAGCGGCACCGATCCCCAGGCCAACTCTAGTCGCAGCTTCTTCAAGTCCATAATAGCTTGGTGCCGTAATAAGAAATCCATTCCCAACAAAGTTGGCACGTCGTCTTTGACGAGCAATAAGTCGTGGGAGATCGTTCGGCCCGGTCAATCATGCTAAAGTTTTAGCTGTTGCCACGAACTGTTCGTGTGCAGAGTTACTCGGCATGGCGCCACGTTGAGCTGGCCGGGGAGGTCTCGGTTATTTAACAACGAGACGGCCGCACCAGTATCAATGATGAATCGGATTGGACGATTCTGCAATAAAAAGAAAACAATGTAGATTCCGAGTGGCTGGTGCATAAAGTATGTGCTTAGCTTTGGTGGAAGCCAAGTCCGGACCATTGGTACACGCAAGCGGCTGCTCTGTTTCTTCCATTGCTGTGTTCTCGTCAAACGGAAGCATGGACGGATTCATCTTCGTTCGAAGGAGTCTTAGGTCCATAGGATTCCATTGCATAAGTACGGGCGGCTTCGTCTTCGCTTGAAGGAGTCTTAGTTCCGTCTGCTAATGGTGTAGATCGCTCTGGGTACTCAAGGAGGTGACCCGGCAAATCGCGCAGGACTGATGCCAATGGCTCGGAGGCGTCCTCTCCGGGCGGCGGCTTACTAGGCATTTGAGTGGGGGGTGACTACGTCTTCTGCGGAATTAATGTCAAGCCCGGAAACAAAGGACTTCGGCGGCGGCGGGAGTGCGGAGAGGTGCTCGGACTGGCGGCAGTCTGAGTTGACGAAAGACGTGGGGCTTCGGCCAGGGGTGTGAGTTGTCTTCAGAGTTGTTGAGTTGGTTTTTAATCGTTGCAGTTTGGGGCGATTGGTGTTCACAACCAACCTTCGCCCCGGAAGGGTGGTCTGTTTTAGTTTTCCGCCGGTGATGGAAGGGAAGGCTGGTCGGTTCTGTCGAATCGACGTCCGTTCCTTCTCGGGGTTTGCTGAGAGTTCGTAGGAATTGACGCCGTCATGTTGAGCACGGCACCCACTGGTCGACGGCGGCATTGGGATTCAATACAACGCGCCATGTCGAGTGCCTCCCGTAGAGTCCGTGGTTTACTGGATAAAATCAGCACTTGGTAGGACGTCTCGCGAATTCCATCTATGAAGCGCTGCACAAGAATGCTATCGTAAGTGGAGATGGGTAGCTCTCCCAACACTGCGCGGCCCAGACATTGCAAGTCCATTGCGAAATCCTCTAAAGATTCTTTGGGACCCTGGACTCGGTTATGAAATTCGTGGTATCCTGCATGCGGACTTAACGTAAAGTTTTCCTTTAGGGTCGCCGTCAGTAGTGCATAGGATCGCAGAGTCGCATCAGATAGTGTAGCGTAGAACTTCTGGGCACGCCCACGGAGGCTCGAATAAAGTTTCGGTGGTGGTTCAGCATCCTGTAGCATCACAAACGGACTGTTGCACACGCCGGTCGCAGAAGAATACTCTGGGGGAAGCGGCTTAGCTGTTACACCCGACGGCCTAGGTTGTATCTCTGCTGTGACGTCTGTCCACTTCGTACGGGCGAACTGCTCGCTGCGAAGTTCATTGCAGTGATCTTTGCTACCACCGTTGAGCGATCCACCAACTCGGGGAGTACTGGACGCCATCTCCTGTACGTTCAGGGCCGTTCTCTCGGCTGATTCCCCCGTAGCAGAGTCTCTAGCTTTACCCTGTTGACCGCACAAGCCTCCCAGCATAGTGCGTTCGAACGACGATCATAACTGCGTAAATTTCTGCTCAAACTGTCGCTCCTGCGCTTCCAGGCGGTCATCCAAAAGTGCAACTCGTTTCTCCAGGGACTGCTCTCTAGCCGCCAAGCGACTAGAAAGGGTTTCCGCGAGTCTCTGTTGTGCCTCCAGTAAAGTCGCCGTGAGTTGCTGCTCGCGGGCTCCCGCCGCAGCAATCTCATGACGCTGACGAATCGATTTCTTCGGCATTGTGAGTCGTGCTTTTGCAAGACACTAGTGTACCCCACACCTGACACCAATGTAGCGAAAACTGCCTTAACTGAAGGGCAGCGTCACCACGGTTAGCCGAGCGGTACTTCTTCTTTAGTCAGGTAGCCGGAATGCAATCTATACGCCGGCGAATATTAGGGGGGCGCAGAGCTAAGAGCCCAATTGGAAAAGAACACGTGCAATCAGAACCTCACTTTATTCTCTTATCAAGTTACTCTCTAAACTAGAACAATGTGTGTCAAGGTGAAAAATTCTTCTTCTTCTACAAAAATGCAGCTGTGGTGCATTAAGTCCGACTATCGATTGGTCGATAGTGATCGCTTGTGCTACGCGATGTTTGAAGTTGGGCGGGAAATTCAAACGGTCAAGCAAACTTCATTACAATAATATAACCAAATTAGAGCCATTGTCCAAACTAAAGAAATTATACTACAACAAACAAAATTGTATAAAACGTTCCAAATTATAACAATAACAACTTTAACTATAACTATAATCTGATTTGAATTATACATTATCTTTAAATATAACAAGAAAGAATGCTATAGTCGCCTGGCGACTTTAGGATATCCGATACTCAGTTTCAGTTTATTAACAATGGTGATGGATATAATAGCTTGGCAAACACAGAACATTTTGTTTAGAGCATATTTTCGACCGATCGTTCCTATGAAAGCTATACGATATAGTAGTCCGATTTGGATCAAACTCGGTCAGTATATATCCAGTTGCTTCGTGAGGCGCGGAGCGGTAGGCCCACAGCGCCAACGGCAGCAACTCGTCCCAGTCGCGTTGATCTGCTGCCACGAATTTAGCCAAGTATCGAGCAAAGTTCGGTTGAACCGGACAGGATGTCGATGGCCAGCCGCTCGAAAGGTGCGCCGCAGTAGCTTGGTTTGAGGCGTGCAAGCGTACGTCGTGAGGGTCCTTTCCGTGCGTTGCAAGTCTGGCATAATGCACACCAGAGAGACACGTCTGCGCTTTGTCCGACCCAGTAATAGCGTTGCTTAAGTTTAGCTAACGTTTTCTTCACACCAAAGTGTCCACCGGTGGAAGTTTTATGCATACGACGCATAATTTCTTCCCGTAGACTGTCGGGGACAACGGTTACGGGCTTATCTTCCTTATTTCTAAGCCTTAATACGCCGTTGTCCAAATAAAGACTTTCGAACATGTGCCAATAGGCCTTTCTTTCGGGATCCTCTCACCACGAGGGTGGGATCTTCCTTCTAATCGTAATCGATGGCTTCAATCTGCATGAACATGATTCCATGATCATCGTTCTCCTCCGCTCTCTCGCAATGACGACACTCTCCGCAGGGACGCCGCGACAAAGCGTCCGCGTTGCCATGATGCTTCCCGCTTCGATGCTGAATGTCCATGTCATATTGTTGCAAGCGTGCAATCCAACGAGCAATTTGACCTTCTGGTTCCCGAAAATTGCAGAGCCATTTTAGGGATGCGTGATCGGTCCGGACAAGGAATTTTCGTCCGAAGAGGTAGTGGTGGAAATGTTTTGTCGCCAACACGACCGCCAGAAGTTCACGTCGGGTGACGCAATAATTACGTTCAGCTCGGTTGAAAGTCTTGCTGTAATACTCCAAAACTCGCTCTTGCCCGTTCTGTTCCTGACTAAGTATGGCTCCTGCTCCGTGGTTGGACGCGTCTGTGTCCAGAATGAAAGGCCCCGTTGTATCCGGAAACGTCAGGATGGGCTCTTGGGTAAGCTTGCTTTTAAGCCGGTCGAAAGCTTCTTAAGCGAAGTCCGACCACACAAATGCGCGACGAGCTTCTGTCAATTCATGGAGTGGATGGGCGGTAGCGGCGAAACCTGGGATAAACTTCCGGTAATAGGAGCATAATCCAAGAAATGAACGAATATCCTTTTGGCAGTGGGGAGTTGGCCAGTCCATTACACGACTGATCTTTTCCGGGCACGCCTTTAAACCCTTGCTGCTTACGATGTGACCCAAGAATGTGACTTCGGATCGGAGAAAATGGCATTTTCGTGGGCTAAGTTTCAATCCAGCTCGCTTCAGTCGGTTAAAGACTTGTTAAAAATGGACGAGGTGTTCCTCCCAGGTTCGAGAGTGGACGATAATGTCGTCCAAGTAGACGAGTGCCGAAGAGCAGGTCATCCCAGAGAAAAGGCTGTCCATGAGGCGCTCAAAGGTCGCAGGCGCGTTTGTGAGACCGAAGGGCATTACATTAAATTCATATAAGCCGGCGTCACAAACGAAAGCGGTCTTCGGCCGAGACTCGTCATCCATTTCCACCTGCCAATAGCCACTCTGTAGATCCATTGTCGAGAACCACTTCGAGGCGTGTAGTCTGGCCAAGATGTCGTCTGTCCGGGGCAGCGGGTATGAGTCCTTGAGAGTAACGTCGTTCAAGCGACGGTAGTCTACGCAGAACCTTGTGGTGCCATCTTTTTTTCGGACGAGGACCACCGGAGACGCCCACGGGCTCGCAGACTGGCGAATTACGCCCTGCTTCTGCATGTCCTCTATGAGCTGTTCCACTTCTATACGACGCGCAAGCGCCTGGCGACGAGGCGGTTGCTTTATAGGGGGCGTCTGCCCTGTATCAATTGTATGGCGAGTCACCTTAGTGCGACCCGTCTCGGTACTGCTCGAAGCGAATACCGCTCGGTAGTTGGCCAGCACACACAGTAGACCAGCGCGTGCTTCGACGGGCAGATCGGTGTGGATCCAGGAATCCCAATCGATAGAAAGTTCGCTGGTGGGTGTGCTCGCTGGTGCGACGGGCAGCAGTAGTTCTACTGGCTCCAGCTGTCCAAGGATGGTGGAGGCCGTCAGCCGTCGAGTTTGCGTACCGATATTCAGCACGTGAAGTGTGGCAGTGTTAGTAGATGTGTCTACCAAGGAACTACCCAGGATTATATCCGCTGGAAGTTCAGAATAAATCCCGCGTTCCAGGACCGCCAGTGTTAGCTGATCCTGGGAGACACAGCCGACGCATATATACATGTGGCTGTGTGGTGGAATATTCGCAGACTCTGTAGCGAACAACAGGCTGGGGCAATGCGCAGTGGGTACATGTAGCGGCACCGATCCCCAGGCCAACTCTAGTCGCAGCTTCTTCAAGTCCACAATAGCTTGGTGACGTAATAAGAAATCCATTCCCAACAAAGTTGGCACGTCGTCTTTGACGAGCAATAAGTCGTGGGAGATCGTTCGGCCGGCTACGGTCAATCGTGCTAAAGTTTTAGCTGTTGCCACGAACTGTTCGTGTGCAGAGTTACTCGGCATGGCGCCACGTTGAGCTGGCCGGGGAGGTCTCGGTTATTTAACAACGAGACGGCCGCACCAGTATCAATGATGAATCGGATTGGACGATTCTGCAATAAAAGAAAACAATGTAGATTCCGAGTGGCTGGTGCATAAAGTATGTGCTTAGCTTTGGTGGAAGCCAAGTCCGGACCATTGGTACACGCAAGCGGCTGCTCTGTTTCTTCCATTGCTGTGTTCTCGTCAAACGGAAGCATGGACGGATTCATCTTCGTTCGAAGGAATCTTAGGTCCATAGGATTCCATTGCATAAGTACGGGCGGCTTCGTCTTCGCTTGAAGGAGTCTTAGGTCCGTCTGCTAATGGTGTAGATCGCTCTGGGTACTCAAGGAGGTGACCCGGCAAATCGCGCAGGACTGATGCCAATGGCTCGGAGGCGTCCTCTCCGGGCGGCGGCTTACTAGGCATTTGAGTGGGGGTGACTACGTCTTCTGCGGAATTAATGTCAAGCCCGGAAACAAAGGACTTCGGCGGCGGCGGGAGTGCGGAGAGGTGCTCGGACTGGCGGCAGTCTGAGTTGACGAAAGACGTGGGGCTTCGGCCAGGGGTGTGAGTTGTCTTCAGAGTTGTTGAGTTGGTTCTTAATCGTTGCAGTTTGGGGCGATTGGTGTTCACAACCAACCTTCGCCCCGGAAGGGTGGTCTGTTTTAGTTTTCCGCCGGTGATGGAAGGGAAGGCTGGTCGGTTCTGTCGAATCGACGTCCGTTCCTTCTCGGGGTTTGCTGAGAGTTCGTAGGAATTGACGCCGTCATGTTGAGCACGGCACCCACTGGTCGACGGCGGCATTGGGATTCAATACGACGCGCCATGTCGAGTGCCTCCCGTAGAGTCCGTGGTTTACTGGATAAAATCAGCACTTGGTAGGACGTCTCGCGAATTCCATCTATGAAGCGCTGCACAAGAATGCTATCGTAAGTGGAGATGGGTAGCTCTCCCAACACTGCGCGGCCCAGACATTGCAAGTCCATTGCGAAATCCTCTAAAGATTCTTTGGGACCCTGGACTCGGTTATGAAATTCGTGGTATCCTGCATGCGGACTTAACGTAAAGTTTTCCTTTAGGGTCGCCGTCAGTAGTGCATAGGATCGCAGAGTCGCATCAGATAGTGTAGCGTAGAACTTCTGGGCACGCCCACGGAGGCTCGAACAAAGTTTGCGCAACTTAGTTCGTTCCGACCAGTGGTACTCGTCTGCCATGTCGTCAAACACGCGCTGAAATTCCTGCCATGGTCTGGTGCCGTCATAAGTCGCTGGTGGTTCAGCATCCTGTAGCATCACAAACGGACTGTTGCACACGCCGGTCGCAGAAGAATACTCTGGGGGAAGCGGCTTAGCTGTTACACCCGACGGCCTAGGTTGTATCTCTGCTGTGACGTCTGTCCACTTCGTACGGGCGAACTGCTCGCTGCGAAGTTCATTGCAGTGATCTTTGCTACCACCGTTGAGCGATCCACCAACTCGGGGAGTACTGGACGCCATCTCCCGTACGTTCAGGGCCGTTCTCTCGGCTGATTCCCCCGTAGCAGAGTCTCTAGCTTTACCCTGTTGACCGCACAAGCCTCCCAGCATAGTGCGTTCGAACGACGACCATAACTCCGTAAATTTCTGCTCAAACTGTCGCTCCCGCGCTTCCAGGCGGTTATTCAAACGTGCAACTCGTTTCTCCAGGGACTGCTCTCTAGCCGCCAAGCGACTAGAAAGGGTTTCCGCGAGTCTCTGTTGTGCCTCCAGTAAAGTCGCCGTGAGTTGCTGCTCGCGGGCTCCCGCCGCAGCAATCTCATGCCGCTGACGAATCGATTTCTTCGGCATTGTGAGTCGTGCTTTTGCAAGACACTAGTGTACCCCACACCTGACACCAATGTAGCGAAAACTGCCTTAACTGAAGGGCAGCGTCACCACGGTTAGCCGAGCGGTACTTCTTCTTTAGTCAGGTAGCCGGAATGCAATCTATACGCCGGCGAATATTAGGGGGGCGCAGAGCTAAGAGCCCAATTGGAAAAGAACACGTGCAATCAGAACCTCACTTTATTCTCTTATCAAGTTACTCTCTAAACTAGAACAATGTGTGTCAAGGTGAAAAATTCTTCTTCTTCTACAAAAATGCAGCTGTGGTGCATTAAGTCCGACTATCGATTGGTCGATAGTGATCGCTTGTGCTACGCGATGTTTGAAGTTGGGCGGGAAATTCAAACGGTCAAGCAAACTTCATCACAATAATATAACCAAATTAGAGCAAACTAAAGAAATTATCCAAAATTGTATAAAACGTTCCAAATTATAACAATAACAACTTTAACTATAACTATAATCTGATTTGAATTATACATTATCTTTAAATATAACAAGAAAGAATGCTATAGTCGCCTGGCGACTTTAGGATACCCGATACTCAGTTTCAGTTTGTTATTAACAATGGTGATGGATATAATAGCTTGGCAAACACAGAACATTTTGTTTAGAGCATATTTTCGACCGATCGTTCCTATGAAAGCTATACGATATAGTAGTCCGATTTGGATCAAACTCGGTCAGTATATATATATTATTGGCAGATGTTTTCTGTGTGAGTTTGATTAATATAGCTTAGTTAACAAAAAAGTTTTTCATACTAATTCATATTTGGAGCGTAATTTTGACCGATCGGCCCTATGGAAGCTATACGATATAGTTGTCTGATTTAGATTAAACTTGGTCAGTATATATATATTACTGGCAGATGTATTCTTTGTGAGTTTGGTTAATCTAGCTTAATTAACGCAAAAGTTTTTCATACTTATTCATATTTGGAGCGTATTTTTGACCGACCGGCCCTATGGGAGCTATACGATATAGTTGTCCGATTTTTATCAAACTTGGTCAGTACATGAACTTCCTAGATATATACTTTCCGTGTAAATTTGGTTCAGATAGCATAGCTAACAAAAAAGTTTTCTATACTAAATCACTCTACGTTTACCTGTACATTTACCTTTATATGCAAATAAAACGCCCTAAAGTGGGCGTGTCAAAAAACAAAAACAAACTTGTACTGCTTAGGTATTGTACCTTTCATTTACGACCACTATCATTTTTATAGCTCTTATAGTCTCTGAGGTCCTTTTGTTCATACAGACGGACTGACGGACGGACAGACGGACATGGCTATATCGACTCGGCTATTGATGCTGATCAAGAATATATGTGGGGTTTTTTAATTATAAAGAGTTTATTTAAGTTTAAATGATTAAATTGAACTTAATGTTAGTATTCTTTAAACACGTTAGCCACACAGGCAGGTTAATCATAAAAGTTAAAGTACGCTTCGCCCTCGGTAGCGTTGCGTCGAACTTTAAGTCTTTCGTCTTCGTCGTCGTTGTCGTCGTTCTAACCGTCTTCATCCGCACTCGCTAGCGAGCTCTTAACAACTAACTTTTCGGTCTATCGCAACTTAATACTATCGATAAGTCATTATTGGTCATCGCTGTCTAGGGTTTCTCGATAATTGTGGCGGTCGGCAGCACCGATCCCACATTCGGCCATTCTGACTAAGCATTCGACCCGGATGCTTCATCGTCTTCGACGTCATCTTTTCCATCGTCGCCGGTTATCCAAGGCTTCATATACTCGGCACATGTTGTAGAGTTCTTTGGGCCGTCGCTGTTGCCTAGCTTCTGGACATCGTAGGCGTTGTTGTGTTTGACCTTCACAACTTGATACGGACCCAAGAATTTTGGCTTTAGTTTTAAGCCACCACCAAACTGCGTACGCTTGATCGCAATAAGGTCACCTATTTTGTATCGGCGTGCCGGCTTCCGTCGAAGATTATACGTCTTCTGGTTTTCATTCTGAAGTTTCAGAATCTGCGTCTTTGCCTTAGCTCGAAGATCATTGCGTTCCTCGTTGAATACTCTCATGGCTTCTATGTTGATGAGATCTCTGAGCTGGTTGTCATCTTTCGTTCGAAGTTTCACACCAACAAGCATCTCAAACGGCGTCGTTGCAATGCTTCTTGAAAAGGAAGAGTTGATTGCTTGCTGAACTCTGCTGACATGTCGATACCATTTAGTTGGGTCATCGACACTTAACTTGGCGACAACTGAAATGATAAGAGAGTTAAGCCGCTCCACTTGACCATTTACCCTTGGTAAGCCCGTCGTCGTCTTCACCAGCTTTATTCCTTCTTCGTCACAATAGTTGACAAAGTCCTGGGAAGTGAAAGCTGAGCCTCTGTCAGTTATGATGAGCGCTGGATTGCCAAACACACCACTTTGACTGGTTAACTTTCCAATCACCTCGTTTGCAGTGGTTGACTTAGTTGGATAGAGCCAACAAAACTTGGTAAATGAGTCGATTACCGCCAGTATATGCTTGTAGTCCTTATGCGTTGACTCAAGTGGCCCCAAAAAGTCAATATGGTAAGTGTATAGAGGGACGTCATCCTTCTGTAATGGGTGTAGCAATCCTTCCTGTTTTCCCCGTTTTCGATTGATCAAGATACACGGTATGCAGCATTCAATGTATTTTTTGATCTTCTCCTCGACGTTTGGTATGAAAAACTCTCGATCAATCAAATCCTTAGTTTTCTTGACTGCAAAATGTCCTCTGTCATGGGCATTTCCGATTATCCTCTTTTGCATCTCGTTGGGTACCACGATCAGCTCCTCGTCTTTGATCACCTTGTACAAAACGTCGTTCTTCAGGAAATAATCGTCGTATGGTTGGTTTGTGTTTTTCAAAACTTCCTTGATGGCTTTAATTTTTTCGTCACGGGCCTGTGCATCTGTTAAAGCAATAATTATATTATCCTGTCCTATGCTCATTATTGAATATCTACTTAGAGCATCTACGTGCTTCAAACTTTTGCCTGATCTATGCTCGACTGTGTAATTATATTCTTGCAAAAACATAATCCAACGAGCTACTCTAGTGCACAAACTCTGTTTTTCAAGCGTCTTTGTAAAAGCATTACAATCTGTTACAAGTTTAAAGGGAATACCTAGCAAATATACCCTAAACTTGGACAAGGCTTCAATAACTGCTAGAATCTCTAACTCGTAGCTACTATACTTTCGTTGTGCATCTGATGTTTTCTTAGACATATAATACACTGGGTGCAACTGACTATCGCCAGGGCTTACTTGCAACAACACTGCCCCAAAACCATCAATAGACGCATCTGTATGCACTTCAGTTAGGTACTTCTGGTTATAAATACTAAGGACTGGATTTTCGGTTAACAACTGTTTTAGGATCTTTACTGCGTTTTCTTCGGCTTCCTCGAATTTAAACTTTGTTGACTTTTTGGTCAATTCCGTCAATGGTCTGGCTATAACAGCATAATTCGGTATAAATTTCCTAAAATAACCTGTCAATCCTAAAAAACTTTCCACCTGTTTGACTGTCTGTGGTATTCTAAACTTTGATACTGCCTCAATTTTCTCTGGTGACGGATACAACCTGCGATTTTCTATAACATGGCCTAGAAACTGAATACGCGTGTGTAAAAACTTGCATTTCTTGAGGTAGCCATAACCTCCTCACATGTAGCCATAACCTCCTTCAGATTCTGAACAGCCTCTTGTTCACTTTTTGCTGGTATGATTACATCATCTACATATGGTAACGCAGTGCCTTTGCGCGAGAGATCTCGAAAAATCGCATTCACGTGGCGTTGAAAAACACCGGGGGGAGTTCGAGAATCCAAACGGAACCTTCCGAAACTGGTACTGGCCCCTATGGGTGACAAACGATGTGTACTTTCGGCTTGATTCCGCCACTGGCACGTGGAAAAATCCATTCTTCAGATCAATGGTGCTGAATATTGTCGCCTCTTGCAGGCGGTCCAGTTGATCTTCAATGAGCGGAAGCGGAAAATGGTCTCTTACAGCAACTTTATTTATTCTGCGAAAATCTACACAGAGTCTTGCAGAGCCATCGTGTTTTTTAACGAGCACAATCGGACTTGTATACTCAGATGTCGACTCTTCTATTATACCAGTTTCCAGCCACTCCTCAATTTGTTCGTCTACAATGTGCGATTCGGAAAAGGCCAACCTGCGTGGTCGAGAAAATATCGGAGCATCGTCTTTGAGCACAATGCGCATTTCAACATCTGTCGACTTCGATTTTTCCGGCTTATAGTTCGATATCAACTCGCTCACAATGTTCTTAGCACTTTCACTTGCCGCCTCGTTAATGTCATATACCACGTCATCGGTTTTTGTGCAAATCTTTAGAATGTTATGCTCTTCTTGTAATGTTTCTTTACGCACTTGCAAGCCATCACGGTTAAACACGATTTCAGCAACCAAACAAAGTTCTTCGCCTATAATTAGCTTTATATTTGTGCATCTTACTGGGACAACGTAAAAGTCAAGTTGAAATTCGGATTCGTCTATCAAGACTGTTTGTTTCACATGACCGATCGGTTTTATCTTATTGGTGTCTCGATCTCCAAATCCTATTAAAACCAAATTACAGTTTTCCAACTTTGGTCTCCCGATTTCAACATAAAAGTCTTCCCGCATGACACAAAATTTACTGCCCGTATCAAACAGAGCGACACTTGTTTTATTGGCAACTACAACTTCTTTGCTTGTCAAATCGTTCTTAGGTTTTAGCATTTGCACATTTGTTTCACCACTGTTCGTATTTTGCTTACAATCTTTTGCAATATGCCCGAATTGGTTACACTTGAAACATTTTCTGCCGTTTATTTTCTGAGTACACTTGCTCGAAACATGTCCCTTTTCTCCACAACTATAGCACTTTATTTCTTTTTTTCACATCTTTGTTTGAGTTTTGCAGCTTTCTTTCCTTCTCTTTTGCAACGTTCTCGTATCTTTTTGACTTGTCTTTTTCGAATTGGTTTTCTGTTTCCACCATGGTTTTAAAAGATTTTAACTTTTCTTTAAATTCGCTCATATTTTTAGCACCGTACAATATTGATTTAATTGCGTTTTTCTTATCAATGCCGTCTATTATGTATTGAATTAAAGCGTCGTCTTCAATTTTACCATGTGATGAAATGTCTTTCATTCGGTAGAAATATTCGAACACGCATTCACCGTTCTTTCGTTTTTCTTGCGCGAGCTTCTCATGTATTTGCTTACTGCTAATGTTCGACTTAAATTCAGCGAGCAATGCTCTCTTCAGCAAATTCCACGAAATCAACCCTCTCTCGCTCGACACAAACAACTTCGGAAGTCCCGTTAGCGATTTCTTTGCGAACAGAATTTTCTGGAAATCGCTCCAATACATAAGCAATGCTTGCTCTTCAAATTCCTCTATCCACACTTCGATTGGAATAGTATTGGTGCCGTCAAAACTTCGAATGCTCTCTTCTACGTCGCGAAAACTAAGCGCAAAACGCGGTGCCGCCACCCTGTCGCGGTAAAGTGTTTCGTCGTTTCCATCACTGCCTCTTTCTCTCTCACTGTGCGAATTAGGTGCAACTGCGACGCTCGTTGCGACGGGTACCTCTCTTTGTGGAGTACCAAAATCATTGTACCCGGCGTTCTCGTCTTCCTCATCTTCTGTCTCATTTTCCGATGAATCGCCGTTTTTTTCGTGAACAGACAAAAAAGAGTTTTTACGCAGATTTTGGAAAATGAACACATGCAGGTCGTCATGTTCGTAACTTATGCCCAACACATTACATATAGCCACGAGGTCCCCTTGTGTCAAATTATTCACTGCGTACTCCTTCATTTCATTATATTTCTGGTCATTCTGCGAAAAATCGAAACCATAAAATTCTCGTAGACGTCGTCGGTTATTTCTGTCTCCCTCGTTCTCAAAGACAAACTTGTGCAAAGCCGTTATGCTTGCCTTCTTACTCGCACGTAGGCTGCCACTAATTAAGTCATTTAGGCACGTCATGTTGGAAAAAGAAAAAAATGTTCCTTTCTTTATAAAACTGAATTTCACAATATTCCCGCACGAACACTATTTTGTGTGTTGTGAATATCACTCAATCTCGGACGAGCGCCCAATTTGTGGGGTTTTTTAATTATAAAGAGTTTATTTAAGTTTAAATGATTAAATTGAACTTAATGTTAGTATTCTTTAAACACGTTAGCCACACAGGCAGGTTAATCATAAAAGTTAAAGTACGCTTCGCCCTCGGTAGCGTTGCGTCGAACTTTAAGTCTTTCGTCTTCGTCGTCGTTGTCGTCGTTCTAACCGTCTTCATCCGCACTCGCTAGCGAGCTCTTAACAACTAACTTTTCGGTCTATCGCAACTTAATACTATCGATAAGTCATTATTGGTCATCGCTGTCTAGGGTTTCTCGATAATTGTGGCGGTCGGCAGCACCGATCCCACATATATACACTTTATGGGACCTACCACGCCTCCTTCTCCCTGTTACATACATTCCACCGATTACAACATACACTTTTACCCTACGAGTAGCTGGTATAATTAGAGATAGACGCGAAAAGTTTTATTGAAAAAGGCCGGTCACACAAGTTTGATCCAAGTTTATATCAGACAACTATATCTTATAGCTTCCATAGATCTGATCGATCAAAAATAGGCTCCAAATATGAATTTGTATTAAAAACTTTGTCGTTGACTAAGCTATATCATCAAACAAGCTATGTAATTAGATTCACATAGAATTCTTTTGCCATCCAAATATGCATACTGACCTAGTTTTATCCAAATCGGAATACTATTGTAATCGTTGGAATGTATGTAACAGGGTGAAAGAGGCGTGGCAGACCATAAAGTATATATATTCTTGATCAGCATCAACAGATAATCGATATAGCCCGGTCCGTATGTCCGTCCGTCCGCCGTTAACTATTTGTTTGTTAGCTATGCTATCTGATCCAAATTTACACGGTTAGTACTTATTTAGGAAGTACATTTACTGACCAAGTTTGATCCAAATCGGACTACTATATCGTATAGCTCCCACAGGAACGATCGGCCGAAAATATGCTCTGTACATGATTTTGTATTGAAAATGTTCATTGTTTGCAAAAA
The DNA here is from genome assembly GCA_018151165.1 of Drosophila arawakana. Taxonomy (NCBI): domain Eukaryota; kingdom Metazoa; phylum Arthropoda; class Insecta; order Diptera; family Drosophilidae; genus Drosophila; species Drosophila arawakana. The sequence continues at coordinate 96,006 of JAECWX010000534.1, forward strand.
TAGCTTATCAATCACGATTGTTGATAACATATTGAAACTGAGTAACTGGTATCCTAAAGCCGCAAAGCGACTGTAACTTTCTTTCTTGTTATAATTATATACATATTTGCGATCGTTTGGCAAATACTACATATCATTTTGTAAATAATACATATCTACTACATACAATTTTTAGACCCCGTACTCTAAAAAAGAGTAGAGGGGTCTATTAGGTTTGTCAGAAGCGAAATGTGCGTAACAGGCAGAAGGAGGCGTGGCCGACCCCATAAAGTATATATATTCTTGATCAGCATCAACAGCCGAGTCGATATAGCAATGTCCGTCTGTCCGTCTGTCTGTCTGTCCGTCTGTCCGTCTGTCTGTCCGTCCGTATGAACACCTGGATCTTTTAAACTACAAAAGCTAGAGCCACCAAATTTATAATGAAAGTCCGTTATTAACCCAGGCAGGTTAAGTTTATTTCAAATTTTTTCCACGCCCCTTACCGCCCCCGCAATGAGCAAAAAACTAGACACACCTCGAAAAAAATGTAGTTTTAGGCCAATAACTCAGTAACTATGGCACTTAGGAACACCATTTCTGGTAAACAGGTTGCTAGAGACATCCTTAATGCAATGCCATTAAAAATTTTGAGCTGCCACGCCCCTTTTTTTCCTGAGAGTTAACCAAACGTTTTCACTTTAATGCCATGTTTAAGGCATTTATTCATATAGTAGGGTGTTGTAATTCAACATAAGTATAGAGACATACAAAATCAACTTATTCTGAAAGTGCCATCATCATACTACTTTTAACAAAAGAGTTACTGCGTTACAAAGTTTGTTATTTAACTGCAATATCACTTACGCGCGAGAGCGAGACAGAAACATACAAACACATGTTCGAACGTTTTCGATGCTTGTGTGGCGACAGCGCTGCCGGCAGACGCTGGCCGCGCCGAATACACACATACATACACACATACATGCATACATATAATTTCAAACGAATGTGTGTTTGTATGAATAATATGTAAATGCTGATATTCGGAGAATTCTTGAAAGTGGCGCGTGGTGCAACTGATAGAGTTTGTCTGAGGTTGTAGGTTCGAATGCTGGCAATGCGAATTATTAAATTATTTTTTTTAAATTTCAATTCAAATTGAATACAAATGTGCACTACTATGAGAGTACGGGGTCTTTTATAGTCGGCTCGGTCGACTGTAGCCTTTCTTACTTGTTTTATTTTTAACCGATTTGTCTTATGGAATCTATAGGCTATAGATGTCCGATCTTGATTAAACTTGGCTAGGATAGTTATAGTGATACCATACACCTACTGGTCACGGTAGCTCTGATAGTTTCGAAGTTGTAGTGTAATTTAAATAGTATTTTACAATTTACGGAGGGTCAAAAATATGAAATGTACAGGGCAGCAAACACAGTGGGGCAAATCCATTGTAATCTATTGTATGAGCTGAGTCCCTACCAAAAATTGTAGTTAACTTTTATGAAATTCTTTAATGTTATCCAATCTAATTATGATATTATATTTATTTAAAATTATTTATTAAAAGAAATTTATTTATCGATTTATTAGTATTATTGTTTATGTCGCCAATAACTGTATACTAATGAAATGTAGTCTATAAAGAAAAATTAAACAATAACGACGTTTTGAAATTTTATTTTTCAGACAATATACATTCGAAGCTGCAAAGGTCGCTTGTGGAAATGTGGCTGGCCTTTTATCCTGGACTATGGCTATGGCTAAATATTTTGAAGTAAACAAGGAGGTGCTTCCATTAAAGGCAAATCTCGCAGTTCAAGAGGCTAAATATCAGAGGGCTTCTGATGATCTTCGTGAAGCCGAGGAATTATTACAACAAAAAAGAAAACGAATTGGCCGATGTACAGCGAACATTAGAAGAAGCTGTATCTAAGAAGCAAACAGTCTTGACGGAGGCCAAAAAATGTCAAGATAAAATGGATGCTGCCACGGCTCTTATTGGTGGATTAGTTGGTGAAAAAATCCGATGGACGGAACAAATTGCTTCATTTAAAAGTGAAACCGAACGTCTTGTGGGAGATGTTGTATTGCTAACAGCTTTTCTCTCATACACTGGCCCATTTAACCAGGAGTTCCGAAGCTACTTTTTAAGTATTTGGACAAAACAAATTATCGAAAAAATGATTCCGATATCATCCAACGTTAATGTAATTGAGAATTTATGTGATCGGTCTCAAATTGGTGAATGGAATATTCAAGGTCTTCCAACGGATGAATTGTCCATTCAAAATGGAATTATTGCAACTAAAGCAAGAAGATTTCCATTGCTTATTGATCCACAATCTCAGGGAAAAGTGTGGATTAAAAATATGGAGAAACAAAATCAAATGATTATTACTACACTAAATAACAAGTATTTCCGAAACCACCTTGAAGACTCCGTTAATTTTGGGGTACCAATTATTATTGAGGATGTGGCAGAAGAGTTGGACCCATGTTTGGATAATTTATTAGATCGCAACTTGCTCAAGGTGGGAACACAATTTAAGGTTAAAATAGGGGATAAAGAAGTTGACTGGAATCCGGACTTTAGATGCTATATAACAACAAAATTGCCCAATCCAGCATATACGCCGGAAATATTTGCTCGAACCTCTATTATTGATTTTACGGTGACCATGCGGGGCTTAGAAGATCAATTATTAGGTCGTGTTATTCTAACTGAAAGAAAAGAACTTGAAGATGAACGAGTACAATTAATAGAAACAGTAACAATTAATATGAAAAAAATGAAAGAACTTGAAGCAAATCTATTGCACAAGCTATCTACCACTCAAGGTAGCTTGCTTGATGACGTAACTGTAATTGAAGTGCTCAACACAAGTAAGAACACAGCTATTGATGTCAAAGAAAAAAATTGAAGTTGCTAAAGTTACAGAAGGAAAGATTAATGCAGCGCGCGAAGAATATCGTGTTGTTGCAACGCGAGGCAGCGTTTTATACTTTCTTGTTTGCAGCATGACTATGGTTAACAACATGTATCAAACATCTCTCGTTCAGTTTCTTGATCGTTTTGATGCATCAATGCACAATTCAGCAAAAACGCACATAACGCAAAAGCGTATAAAAAGAATTATTAATTATCTCACGCTCGAAATATATCGGTACAAGTCTCGTGGCCTGTATGAAAAAGATAAATTTCTCTTCGTTCTTCTTATGGCATTGAGTATTGATAGACAGTTAGAGCTCATAACCTTTGAAGAATTTCAAACCTTTATTAAAGGGGGAGCAGCAATTAATCTCAACGACTGCCCACCGGTTCCGTTTCGGTGGGTAACGGACGAAACATGGTTAAACCTTGTTCAACTTGTAAATCTTTCACCCTTTGTGAATATTCTTACGAAAGTTAGTGGAAATGAGCGTGCGTGGTTTATATGGTTCAAAAAAGATTCTCCCGAAAACGAAATTATTCCAGATGGATATAATTCGCTTGATCCTTTTCGAAAAATGTTACTAATACGCTCCTGGTGTATGGATCGAACTATTGCCCAAAGTCGAAAGTATATATCCCATTCATTGGGAGAACGTTTCGCGGAGCCAGTAGTTCTAAACTTTGAAGAACTTCTCTTGGAAAGTCGAGAGTTAGTACCTATGATTTGCTTTCTTTCGTTAGGCTCGGATCCATCATCAAATATTGAATTATTAGCTAAAAAGAATGAATTGAAGTGTCATCCAATATCTATGGGACAAGGTCAAGAGATTCACGCACGCAAATTAATTTCAACTTGCATGGAAGAAGGAGGATGGGTACTTCTTCAAAATTGTCACTTAGGCCTGGACTACATGAATGAACTAATGTTGCAAATTCTAGAACTAGAACGCCAAAATGTCCAAAATATTAGTTCTGGATTTCGAGTTTGGATAACTACCGAGCCACATCCAATGTTTCCGATAACACTATTGCAGATGTCTCTTAAATATACAAATGAACCACCTGCCGGAATTCGTGCTGGCCTCAAACGCACATATACAAACTTGTCTCAAGACTTTTTAGACTACTCACAGTCGCCTTTTTATTTATCTCTTGTTTATTCAATATCTTTTCTTCATACCGTAGTACAAGAACGACGCAAGTTTGGCCCTCTGGGTTGGAACATTCCATATGAATTTAATTCTTCCGATTGGTATGCCAGTTGTTTATTTGTTCAAAATCACTTAGATGATCTTGAGCCCGGAAAAGGTATAAGTTGGGTAACAGTGCGTTACATGCTGGGCGAAGTTCAATACGGAGGACGGGTAACTGATGATTATGACAAAAGGCTTCTTAATACATTTACGCGTGTTTGGTTCCATGATGGTCTCTTTGATGACTCTTTTCAGTTTTTCAAAGGATATACTGTATATAGTTTCAAGGAACGAGAAGCATATTTATCTGCCATCGATAATATGTTTAATGTAGACCCTCCACAAGTATATGGTTTTAATTCCAATGCCGAAATAACGTATCAAACAAACACAATGCGAAACATTTTAGAAGAAATCATGGCTATCCAACCAAAAGGTATGTATTTTAATATGAACTAGAACAAAATTAACTTGTAATTATTATTTGAAGAATCATCCAGCGGTAGTTCCGAGACGCGCGAAGATCGTGTAGCCCGTCAAGTTCGGGAAATGTTAAGTAAAACGCCTCCAGCATTTGATTTATTTGATGTTAAGCAAGTTCTCAGTGCTCAAGGTGCTTCAAGCTCGATGAACATATTTCTTCGTCAAGAAATAGATAGGATGCAACGAGTAAAAACCTTTTACACAATATATTATTAATTATTTTAAAAAATTTTATTTTATTTTAGATAATATTATTAGTGCGATCTATCTTCAAAGATCTACTTCTGGCTGTTGAGGGTACGATTATTATGAGCGATAATTTAAGGGACGCTTTAGATAACATTTTTAATGCTCGAGTACCTACCATTTTCAAACGAGGCAGTTGGGTTTCGTCAAGTTTAGGATTCTGGTTTACAGAATTAATTGATCGTCATACCCAGTTTTATAATTGGTGTTTTGGATCCCGGCCAGTAGTTTTCTGGATGTCTGGCTTTTTTAATCCTCAAGGCTTTCTCACGGCAATGCGTCAAGAAGTAGCTCGCGCTCATTCGGGCTGGGCTTTAGACCAAGTAACGATGCACAACGATGCACTAAAAGTCGGTCCTGAGGAGTGCAAAAAACCACCAAAAGAAGGAGTTTTTGTACACGGACTCTATGTAGACGGAGCTGGATGGGATAGACGAACTGCGCGACTTGTGGAATCTACAAATAAAGTATTGTTCACATTAATGCCAGTAGTGCATATTTATGCAATATATTCGACTGCTGCTAAAAACCCAAAATTATACACTTGCCCAGTATATAAGAAAATTAATCGAACTGATTTAAATTACATCTGTGCATTATGGTTGCAGTCGAATAAGCCTCCAGACCATTGGATTTTAAGTGGTGTTGCATTATTATGTGATGTAAAATAAGTTTTACAAAATGAATAGTAAAAATTAAAAAAATTTCTTATATATAATATTTACAATATTTTAATGCCGCTACAATATTTAAATCAATAAAATCCGTAAATATTTAACGACATAATAAATGTTATTTGTGTAGAACTGATTTAAATTACATCTGTGCTCTATGGTTACAGTCAAATAAGCCTCCAGACCATTGGATTTTAAGGGGTGTTTGCTATGCGATGTAAAATAGGTTTTACCAAATGAATAGTAAAAATTATAAAAATTTCATATGTACAATTTCTCTTGTACATATTAATAACATTTTAATGCCGCTATAATATTTAAATCAATAAAATCATTAACAATTTAACGTCATAATAAATGATATTTGTGTAGATTTTCCAAATTTCATAAAAATCCGACTAAAACTGCAATATCAGCAAGACAGAAACATACAAACACAAGTTCGAACGTTCTCGATGCTTGTGTGGCGACAGCGCTGCCGGCAGACGCTGGCAGCGCCGAATACACGCATGCATACATACATATGCATGCATGTAATTTCAAACGAATGTGTAAATGTAAATGTAATTGCTGATAATCGGAGAATTCTGGAAAGTGGCGCGTGCTGCAACTGGTAGACTGGTTTTTATGTGCGAATACTGGCAATGCGAATTGTTACTTTAAGTTATTTTAAATTTCAATTCAAAATGTACATAAAAAATTAAAATTTTTAAATTTTATTTGAAAATTTGGATTTAAATTGAATACAAATGCGCACTGCTATGGGAGTACGGGGTCTTTTACAGTCGGATCGATCGACTTTAGCCTTTCTTACTTGTTTTTGTTTGTAGTCAATTTTTGCTTCTCAAACCTCTAGATATTCTCTACCTAATAAGATATCATAATTGTAGGAAAAGTTGAGTAAATAAAATATTTGATTGGTAGGGCAGTGTTTATCAGGGGATAAAGATAAGCAATTCTTTAGTTGAACAATACCATTTTATGTTTGTACGTTCAGTTGGCAAGGTTTGGTAATTTATTGTGTTTTGTGATCTAGCTTGATCAAGATTTTGTTTGAATTCTAGATGTAATGTTTGGTTATTTTCAGCATTTTCTTTTGGTTTATAACTTGGATTATCATTGTTTGAATAATTCGGACGAGGATAATAATTCGGATTATTTCCTTTTCCACGGTTTTCATTGTTCGAATTACTTTGGGTTTTTTAAGTTGTGGAATTTTTATTGTCTTGGGTAGTACGTTCGTTACAACAATTTTCGTAAAGTCCTTCCCGTTGAGCTACTTGTTTTAGTTTTGAAACTGTTGTAATGTCATATCGATCTAATTTCATAAATAGTCTATCAGGTAATTTCTTTGTGATAACGTCTTTAATTGTGTTATTCATAGCATTGGTGTGCAATATAGTGTTCTGAGCATGATTTTCTAACATTAGTTTGTTTGAAATTATGAAAGACTTATATTCTAGGTCCTCAACAAACTTACGGATACTATTATTATAGTTGATGTTGTACAGACATCGTAAAAGTTCTTCATATGGATTTTGTGGCTGCTGTCAACTGCGCGGATCCAAACGACTGCATCTCGATAGTGTTAGGTAGAGCTGCATTATAAAATCAATCCGCCATATAAATGCAGTTAGTTCCACGGTTTTTCCGTCGAATACTGGCACTTGCCGAATTTGTCCGAGCGCTTGATTTAAATGCATTTCAGATAATTCTATTCCTGCGTTTGTTGTCAAGATGTTGCTGTTGATTATGATTTGTATAGTTGTAGTTTGCTTTATTTTGCTTTAGTCAGTTGATTATTTTCACAAAATAATTGTTTCTTAGTCAATTAGACTTACGTTTACAGCGATCAATTTAATGATTTGCAAAGCCCGGAAATAAGCTCTTTATTTACAGGTGTTCAAAATAGTCCAGACGATCTATTTGTTAGTAGAACACTATTTGGTGTTTTTCGTAGTTTTCTTAGTAATAGCAATTATTTTTGGTTCCGGTCCCACATTAAATGCTACTTATGCTATGTTCTGAAGACGTTAAGCAAACCTCGGTTTTGAGCTTTTATTAAGTGGACTTTGACTCATTAAGCATTTGGCTCTTATATAAATAGAGAGAGATCTCGATCTTGAAGAGATTGACATTTAAGAGAGTTTTGTTGGCCAGGATTTGTGTAACGTCAGCAGTTTCAACCCCTCTGTGGGGAATAAAGATTCTAGCGAATTGTTTTTGACATTTGATGAGTTCGTGGGAAGCCAAAATTTAGTTAAAATAACTGCTAAAAAAAAGAAATACCAAATCAAAAAAGACCAATAAAATTAAATATTGTAGTTAAATAAAAACAAGTAAGAAAGGCTACAGTCGATCGAGCCGACTATAAAAGACCCCGTACTCTCATAGTAGTGCACATTTGTATTCAAATTGAATTCAAATTTTCAAATGAAATTTAAAAATTTTAATTTTATATGTACATTTTGAATTGAAATTAAAAAAAAATAATTTAACAATTCGCATTGCCAGCATTCGAACCTACAATCTCAGACCAACTCTATCAGTTGCACCACGCGCCACTTTCAAGAATTCTCCGAATATCAGCATTTAGATATTATTCATACAAACACACATTCGTTTGAAATTATATGTAAATTAAATAGTTGTGTTGTCCCACGTTGCTGTCCAAAGCTGCAGATGCTGATGTGGGAGTAAGGGTTCCGTTTTTAGACCCCGTCCTTTAAAAAAGAGTATAGGGGTCTATTAGGTTTGTCAGAAGCGAAATGTGCGTAACAGGCAAAAGGAGGCGTGGCCGACCTCATAAAGTATATATATTCTAGATCAGCATCAACAGCCGAGTCGATATAGCAATGTCCGTCTGTTACTTAAGCTAGCATGTAAGTATGATTTGTATTCGGCAGTGCAGCGGTCACGAGCGGACGGTCAGTTCGTAATTTTGTCTCGCATTAGCCACACACACGCTGCGAAGGCTTTCCGCGATTGCTAAGTTTAACAAATAAATTGTAACGTTTAAGAACTTGCAATTTGTAGTTTTCAATGGCATTGGATTAAAGCTGTCTCTAGGAACCTGCATAACAGAATTGGTGTGTCTTAATGCCATAGTTACTGAGATATTCACGTAAAACAACATTTTTTTTGAGGTGTCTGGTTTTTTGCTCATTGCGGGGGCGGTAAGGGCGTGACAACAATTTGAAATAAACTTGATCTGCTCTCGAAGATAACGGACTTTCATTACAAATTTGGAGTCTCTAGCTTTTGTAGTTTAAAAGATACAGGTATTCATACGGACCGACAGACAGACGGACATTACTATATCGTCTCGGCTGTTGATGCTCATCAAGAATATATATACTTTATGGGGTCGGCTACCCCCCCTTCTGCCTGTTACGTACATTTCGCTGAAGACAAACTTACAATTTTAGAGTATGGGGTATAAAAATATACTTTAACAATACATTCGTTTTAAATCAAAATTAATATATGAATTAATTGTATTTATTCGTGAAAAAAAATTAGTTTTGCAGCAATATTTTCCTTGGAGTAAATCCGTTGTTCGAAAATCTTCCAGCAGGTAGTGGCTTCGTAAATATATATGAATATGTATAAATATATGAACTCAAGATAAATCTCATTAGCTTCCACGTGTTCTCTTTCGATATGTTTGTCTATTTTATGATATGAGGGATTATTTGCAATACGTATGAAGCCTTGATTATCTTCGTACATTTGAATGGGTTTGTCTTTTTTTTATAAGAACACTCTTTAGAAGCGAATTTAACCATAAAGCCTACCTTACACTTCAAATAGAGCCCTATATTTTGCTTCAGTTGATAAACCTGCCACCAAATTCTGTCTTTTTGTATTCAAACAGATTAAATTGAAATTAAAATTTTTAACACATATCCCAATAGAAATATGCATAGCCTACTAATGTTTTATCCATGTTTAACTTATTTAAAATTCTTTTAGTATTTGCTGCTTGACTTAAACAAATTTTATTTTGAAACATTTCAATCGTGATACCGATAAAATGTTTTACTTCATTTAAGTCAGTCATTCTGAATCTTTCGCTTAAGTATTTTCATACTATGATTCATAGCTGTTCATTGTATCATGGTTGTAACTACATTGCATTGATGGAATTGTGTGCAATGATGTACTTACATCATCAATATATATAATAAAACAAATATGTTTTCCTTGATATCACCTTTATCAAGAATATAACAAACTTGTCGTTCCTGAAATTTGTTTCATCAAAAAAATTTAGAACTTTATCAAACATTTTATTAGCATTTAGTATAAATTTGTTTGGACCATAATTATGTTCATTATAGGATACCCCAGGTTTAGACAATAGCATCTGACTTTTTCTTTTCATTACATAGGTATCCTCTGTTTCCAGCTTTACTCCTCTCGAATGAATCATGTTATTTTGGTCTACAACATCCTTTGCAACAATAACTTTTTCTTTTGTGCCATCACACAATTTTAGTCAATTTGGTTCATATTTTGTCAAGATGTCACCATATTTACCTTTTTAATCTTGTTGTTTACATACACGGTTGAATCAAACACTTTAAATTGGACTTTCTAATATGCCACAATTTATATGGTGTCATTTTACAATCACCAAAGTCTTTGATTCGGATTCAATTTATTAAATATGTTGCAGTTAGCACTGCTTAACCCAAAAATTTTTTGTAACATTTTTCACCGCTGACCATTGCAATGCATTGCACGAGCTTTTTCTGTTGTGGATCGTATCATTCGCTCCAGTAGTTAGAAAATAGGCAACCAGGAATACTTGTTTGTAAGCGCCGGAGCGCAAAAAATTTTATTTTAAAAAACAGTTATCTCCAAAAATGTTCATGCTATGGAAATTGTTCATTGCTACTAACTGTCCGAAACCATCATTTTTTGCTGATTTTCGCTTAGCAGCACTTGAGCATACAACATCGCTCATTCATTATGATAAACCAATCTATAGAAGAGTAAGTTTCTTAGAATTGTCAAATGGCTTATGTATGATTATTATTATAATTTCTAAAGTATAAAAAGTCTCTCGACTAATAGCCGATTTCCAATATCGGTATTTTAGCGTTGCATTAGTACTAACGCAAAAAAAGTGCCAAATGTGTTTCCATTGCAACCTGCTTTAGCGTGACAGTTGAGTTTGACAATCAAATACAAAATACATAACGATTGCAGAAACTCATTTAAAATACATCCAGAGGAATGCGAAAACAGCTGAAGCTCTTGGCGCTCTAAGTATGGAAATTCATGAAGATGAACATTTTTCACGTAGTGTGTGGAAATTGGTAAGAAAAGCCAACTAGTACAACAAAAAATTGTTTAATTAGATTAAAATGTTTTTATTATTTTCATATTTAATAGGAACGGTATGGCTGCTTTTGGGAGACCGATGTTCCACAAAATAAAGAAGAATTTTTTAATTAAGCTTTTTCGGGAAACCATACCGCTCTAAAAAAGGATTGCTGTTGGCCTATATACACTAGATTCATCCGCAGTGTATCGGACAGTTGCTGGGCTATTCGGCATATCCAAAACAATGGTCTGCAAAATTTTGGAGTGCGTTGAATGATTTAAAAAAATTGGTTTTCCGCAATGTTTAGTTTGAAGATGGTTGCCATATTGAAGTTAAGCCGAATTCAAAAGATTCTGTTGATTACCATAATTATAAAGGATGGTATTCTACTGTGCTGTTTGATTTAGTTTACTACAGGTTACATACTGCTTATTCGCTTTCGCATCGCACTTGCTTTGCAAACGGACGTGTTTTTTTTCTTCCTCGTTTAAAAGTCACTTTTCGTCGCTTTTTTCACTTTATAAATCATTTCAAGTCAATTTTATCATTATCTATACTTTGTGTCATACACCGGCTGTGTTAACGCAAGTTTTAAATACACTAACTAACATATTTAATAATTTCTTTGCAATATTTACCAAAACAAAGCTTATACAAAGCAAGTTGTTTGTTTGTTTGTGCACTTGCTTTGTTGTCTCCCAACTAGCTTTGTTTTTGTAACGTGCAGTTTTTGCTTGTTTGCTACTCTCTGCCTAAAACGTTTCAGTCGCGAGCGCAATCTATAAATAGATTTTTACTCTCTCGCGTCATCTCTCTCTCTGCTCTTTGTAAGCCGCGCTTTGACTTGTGTGTTGGCTGTGTTGTTGGTGCTGGCTACCTAATCTTCGTTGGTAAAATTTTCGTTTGGCGCGCAAACAATTTTGTTTTTGTAAGTACGCTGAATTTCTGCTTTAGCTTAGCATTCTGTTTACTTAACCCTTGTGCATATCTGTCATACTTTTTAACACTCTATACAAATTGTAAATTTGTTATATTTTTCTTTTTTATTAGATTTGTATATTTTTGCAGTATAATCTTTTCTTTTCGTTGTTGTTAAATTTTAATTTTGCCATTATGAATGTCTGCTATAGTAAAAATTGCCAGGTGCGAAACAACGTTAAAGTGGATTTCGTTTTTTGCTGGCTGTGTGATAAAGTATCACACGAAAAATGTGCTGGCCTTAACGGCCGTATTATCGACCTGATTAACTCCAATTCAGGTATAAAAGGGACATGTGAGTCCTGCAGGGATGTTGAAAAGGACATGATGGGCTTCATGAGGCAAACAAAAAGAGGCTTTGGTGACCTATTGGGCAGATTTAAGAACCTGTTTCATAGTTTCACCTCGTTGGATAAAGATTTCAAAAGTATGAATGATTCTCCAAAGCTGAAAAATGCCAATTTTAGGTTGTCAATTGGTCCAAATGAACTTTTAGTTCCTCCTCATATCTCCATTAATTCAGATCCGTCTTTAATAAATCTGTTGTTAACCAGCATACCAGTGATGACATTCCGACTGGGTCTACTAGTCAATCTACCAGTATTGTTAGTTCAAAAGACGTTATGACAGTGGTAGATAATAACTTGACTCTCATAGGTATTCCACCGAAAAAACAAATCTTTGTTTCAAGGCTAGCCCCTGATACTACATCTGATGATGTCAAGCCAAATCTATAGCCAACATTACGGTTGAAAAATTCAAATTTACGTATGCTCGGGAGATTTCTTCATTTAAAATAAGTGTTCCGGCCGAACCATTTAACAACATATGCTGCAAAGAGTTCTGGCCGGACCACTTAGTGGTAAAAGAATATACTGCCAAAAAAAGAAATCGGACTCCGATTGATCTGTCTGCATTATCTTCGTCTACTTGACGGCAAGCCTCTTCAGAGAATAGAGTCGGTTAATGATTTGGGTATCCTTTTCTATCCAAAACTAAAGTTTGATAAGCACATCTCTTCTGTTGTTAATCGAGCATTCGGTGTCTTGGGTTTCATAAAGCGGTGGTCTAAGGAATTCGACGATCCCTACCTAACAAAAACTCTTTATACTTCACTTGTAAGCCCTATTCTTGAATATGGATCGTGTGTATGGTCTCCCCAATACATGATTTAGCAGGACAGATTAGAATCTGTACAAAAACAATTTCTTTTGTTTGCCTTAGGGGCCTTAGCTGGAATACTAATATTAGACTACCTTCGTATCGTAGTAGAGTTTTATTGATTAACCTTCCTTCCCTTTCGGATCGTAGAACCATGCTTGGTGTAGTTTTCTTACATAAACTAATTAATGGTCAGATAGATTCCTCGTATCTAATTGCCAAATTAGATTTGCTGTTCCGATGCGAAATACTAGAAACTTTCTTCCTTTGTCCCTTCAACGTTGTACCACGAATTATGCTTTACGTATCCTATTTCGTATCCTATTTACTAACTATAATAGTTTTTCTCATGTAGTGTGTGGAGCCACTTCTTTATCAACACTTAGAATATCACTTCTCTCCTACATATCTAATCGCGTGCCTTACCGTTGATCAACGCGTTACTAACATTTGACTTAAATTTTATTTAATTTTATTTGGTTGGTCTGGTTAGTGTTTTTCTGGGGTTTTCCTAACCCTTGCAACAAATGTTGGACCAACGTTTCTTAATTGTTTTTAATTTTTTTTAATACTTCCCCAGTAAGCTAAGTTCATTAATTAAACTTAAATTTAATTATAATGCCAATTTCAAACCTTTTTTTTTCTCTCTTTTGTTTTTAAATTTAATGTAAGTTTTACTTTTAATTATTTTCTTATACTTAATTACATTAATTTAATTCATGTTTTGTTTAGTGTCGACTGTTAATAGTCAGACAATAAATAAATAAATACGCCAAAATTTATTTTGATAAGTTACAAACACAATGATTTTAGCAGATACAGATTTCTTTATATAAATGTTGGATGTCCAGGACGTTGCCACGTTGCCCCCTTTCTACAAACCGTACTATCGAGCAACGCGCTTTTAATTACAATTTATCAAACGCTCCGCGTGTAGTGGAAAACCCATTTGGACATTTGAAAGCACGGTTCAGGAGAATTGGGAAAGGCCTTGACAATAATATTGACAAAGTCAAAAATACTATTATTTGTTGTTGCATTTTGGATAATTTTTTAAACAACTCCCAAATTCAAAATAGGTGGACAACTGAAATTAACAACAATGAACAACCAGATGAAATAATTTGTCATGGCAATTCAAATTTGGAGGCAGAAACTATAATAAGAGCTTTTGCAATCAATTTTATAGAAAATGAAATAAATGCATACATAATCAATTTTTTCAATTAATTTGGTTTGTTTGTATTTTTTTTAAACAGCTCCAATGCCTTCTTATGAAAGTCTCGCATATCTTGGTTAGCTTCTTTCAGATTGGCACTTATTTCTTTCATTACGTCTAATAATTCTTCTTTAAAACACCTTCTCTTAACCGGCTTCGGGTTCGTTTCCTCGATCTCATTCACCTCAATAACGCATGATAAATCTATAATATTATGTTGTTTTATATATTAAAGAAATGTTAAAATGTAAGGTAATATTAAATAACGTGCCAGTACTTTCCACCATAATCTTCTTAAAATTTATCGACTTTGAAGACGATAAGATGCAGTTCACCTTTGCAAAATGTTCCCAAGTAGATGGTGAACCCCCCGAAAATCCAACATTTGATATCTCGTTTCTTCAACGAAATTTTATAATTATATTTAAACAATCAAAATGCTATTAATGTTTTTTTGGTATACCTGTATCGTTTGATTAGATTATCAATCTTATTCTTAACTTCAATTGCACGAGCGGGCGGTCAGTTCGTAATTTTGTCTCGCATTAGCCACACACACGCTGCGAAGCCTTTCCGCGATTGCTAAGTTCAACAAATAAATTGTAATGTTTGCAATTTGTAGTTTTCAATGGCATTGGATTAAAGCTGTCTCTAGGAACCTGCATAACAGAATTGGTGTGTCTTAATGCCATAGTTACTGAGATATTCACCTAAAACAAAATTTTTTTTGAGGTGTCTGGTTTTTTGCTCATTGCGGGGGCGGTAAGGGCGTGACAACAATTTGAAATAAACTTGATCTGCTCTCGAAGATAACGGACTTTCATTACAAATTTGGAGTCTCTAGCTTTTGTAGTTTAAAAGATACAGGTATTCATACGGACCGCCGGACATTACTATATCGTCTCGGCTGTTGATGCTGATCAAAAATATATATACTTTATGGGGTCGGCTACGCCTCCTTCTGCCTGTTACGTACATTTCGCTGAAGACAAACTTAATTGACCCTTCTACAATTTTTTTTTTAGAGTATGGGGTATAAAAATATACTTTAACAATGCATTCGTTTTAAATCAAAATTAATATATGAATTAATTGTATTTATTCGTGAAAAAAAGATTAGTTTTGCAGCAATATTTTCCTTGGAGTGAATCCGTTGTTCGAAAATCTTCAAGCAGGTAGTGGCTTCGTAAATATATATGAATATGTATAAATATATGAACTCAAGATAAATCTCATTAGCTTCTGTTTTTATAAGAACACTCTTTAGAAGCGAATTTAACCATAAAGCCTACCTTACACTTCAAATAGAGCCCTATATTTGGCTTCAGTTGATGAACATGCCAACAAATTCTGTCTTTTTGTATTCAAACAGATTAAATTGAAATCAAAATTTTTAACACATATCCCAATAGGAATATGCATAGCCTACTAATGTATTATAAATGTTTAACTTATTTAAAATTCTTTTAGTATTTGCTGCATGACTTAAACAAATTTTATTTTGAAACATTTCAATCGTGATACCGATAAAATGTTTTACTTCATTTAAGTCAGTCATTCTAAATCTTTCGCTTAAGTATTTTCATACTATGATTCATAGCTGTTCTTTTTAGTATTTGCTGCTTGACTTAAACAAATTTTATTTTGAAACATTTCAATCGTGATACCGATAAAATGTTTTACTTCATTTAAGTCAGTCATTCTGAATCTTTCGCTTAAGTATTTTCATACTATGATTCATAGCTGTTCATTGTATCATGGTTGTAACTACATTGCACTGATGGAATTGTGTGCAATGATGTACTTACATCATCAATATATATAATAAAACAAATATGTTTTCCTTGATATCACCCCTATCAAGAATATAACAAACTTGTCGTTCCTGAAATTTGTTTCATCAAAAAAATTTAGAACTTCATCAAACATTTTATTAGCATTTAGTATAAATTTGTTTGGACCATAATTATGTTCATTATAGGATACCGCAGGTTTAGACAATAGCATCTGACTTTTTCTTTTCATTACATAGGTATCCTCTGTTTCCAGCTTTACTCCTCTCGAATGAATCATGTTATTTTGGTCTACAACATCCTTTGCAACAATAACTTTTTCTTTTGTGCCATCACACAATTTTAGTCAATTTGGTTCATATTTTGTCAAGATGGCTTTGTACGATTTATCACCATATTTACCTTTTTAATCTTGTTGTTTACATACACGGTTGAATCAAACACTTTAAATTGGACTTTCTAATATGCCACAATTTATATGGTGTCATTTTACAATCACCAAAGTCTTTGATTCGGATTCAATTTATTAAATATGTTGCAGTTAGCACTGCTTAACCCAAACATTTTTTGTAACATTTTGCACCGCTGACCATTGCAATGCATTGCACGAGCTTTTTCTGTTGTGGATCGTATCATTCGCTCCAGTAGTTAGAATATAGGCAACCAGGAATACTTGTTTGTAAGCGCCGGAGCGCAAAAAAAAAATAGAAAAGATGGAAAAAAAAGAGAGGGAGATAGATTTAATATAGGCAACCTCGGTGAGAATCTGATAGTTAATCGCCCAAACTGAATCACAGAATGCTTGTTAGGCCTGACGTTCACCGGTTAAAACAACTGGATCCTCACAATTTAGGTAGGACACAAACCATATCCCAGTTTTCCTAATCTACGCTAGATGGCGCTAACAAAAACATAAATTGCATAAAAATGAGGAGTTCAGTTGGTGCTAAGTTCAGAGCCGATAACAGTGTTTTCAACTCTTTTTAACTCTTTTTAAAAAACATTTATCTCCTATAAACAAATTCAAAATTTTAAACATAAAATTGCTAACAATTTTAAGTTATCCCCGTTCGTCAGTGGAAACTATTTGTTTAAAATCGAACATTTATTTATTATCACAAAACTTTTGTTGTTAATAATTTCATACAAAACTTGTTTATGAAAAAATGTATACCAAAAGTTGCGGCAAAGTTGTATCTACTTTTTGTAAAGTGAGTTCATATGGCAGCTTAAGAGCTGGCATAAAAAACTTCCTCCACGGTTAACCATCTACGCTAATATTGAAGCTGTCTTGGAAACTTTTCATCTATCACAAAATGACCCAAAGATATCGTCAACTACGAAGGCTCACATAAATATAGTCCCGAGCTAAACGAAATGTGGACTTACGAAGGTAAATTAACATTATGCATTAATCGTATCATAAAATACATTTTAATTATTTTTTATTACTTTTGCTAATAGGGATCGATTGCAGCAAAAAGTTGTATTAATCCCTTGATCAGAAAACCAGAATGCTTTACAATAAATATTGGAAAGCATTCAAAGCCCCAACCATTTGCTGGACATTGAGTACATGGAGGAAAACAACAAATGTACGGCCAGTGAAGACGTGATCGGTGATATATATACATAAGAAATGTAAGTTAAATTATAAGTTTAGATTTTCAGTAATACCTGTTGTGTTTCATAACTTAACTAAATATGACGAACATTTATTTATAACTGAGCTTTGTGGGGACTTATGTATAATTCCTTGCAATAAGGAATTTTATATATCCATTACTAAAAAGTCACAATATACAAAAAATATTAATACAATATTCAGTTTATTGACTCTAATAAATTTTTAAACTCTAGTTTAGAAAAACTTTCTAGCTATCTTAACGATGAAGACTTCAAGCTTTTAAGTAGAAAGTTTGAAGGTGTACAATTTAAGCAAATGTGTCGGAAGGGAGTTTTCCCTTATGACTATCTAGATAGTTTTTCTAAACTAGCCGCGAGACAACTCCCATGTTGAGAACTTTTTAGACCCCGTACTCTAAAAAAGAGTAGAGGGGTCTATTAGGTTTGTCAGAAGCGAAATGTGCGTAACAGGCAGAAGGAGGCGTGGCCGACCCCATAAAGTATATATATTCTTGATCAGCATCAACAGCCGAGTCGATATAGCAATGTCCGTCTGTCCGTCTGTCTGTCTGTCCGTCTGTCCGTCTGTCTGTCCGTCCGTATGAACACCTGGATCTTTTAAACTACAAAAGCTAGAGCCACCAAATTTATAATGAAAGTCCGTTATTAACCCAGGCAGGTTAAGTTTATTTCAAATTTTTGCCACGCCCCTTACCGCCCCCGCAATGAGCAAAAAACCAGACACACCTCGAAAAAAATTTAGTTTTAGGCCAATAACTCAGTAACTATGGCACTTAGGAACACCATTTCTGGTAAACAGGTTGCTAGAGAGTGCCTTAATGCAATGCCATTAAAAATTTTGAGCTGCCACGCCCCCTTTTCTCATTAGAGTTAACCAAACGTTTACGCTTTAATGCCATGTTTAAGGCATTTATTCATATAGTAGGGTGTTGTAATTCAACATTCGTATAGAGACATATAAAATCAAACTATTCTGAAAGTGGCATCAACATACTACCTTTAACAAAAGAGCTACTGCGTTACAAAGTTTGTTATTTAACATCAATATCACTTACGCGCGAGAGCGAGACTGAAACATACAAACACATGTTCGAACGTTTTCGATGCTTCTGTGGCGACAGCGCTGCCGGCAGACGCTGGCCGCGCCGAATACACACATACATACATACATGCATACATATAATTTCAAACGAATGTGTGTTTGTATGAATAATATGTAAATGCTATCGGAGGATTCTTGAAAGTGGCGCGTGGTGCAACTGATAGAGTTGCGGCAATGCGAATTGTTAATTTAATTTTTTTTAAATTTCAATTCAAAATGTACATATAAAATTAAAATTTTTAAATTTCATTCGAAAATTTGAATTTAAATTTAATACAATTGCGCACTTCTATGGGAGTACGGGGTCTTTTACAGTCGGCTCGATCGACTGTAGCCTTTCTTACTTGTTTATAATGCTCTAAACGATGAGGAGTATAGCATTAAAAACAATGGGTTTTCAAAGCAGGTATGGAATAGTTTTAGGTGTCAAACATTGTCAGACTACTTAAAACTATACCTCGAAAGTGATGTAATTATTCTGGCAGATGTTATAAAATTTATATGTTAGACCCAATTAATTACGTAACGGCTCCTTCAATCTCTTGGGATGCAATGCTTAAGTTTACCACAGTTAAACTCGAGCTGATTAGTGACCCTGACACCTATAATTTTCTTAAATTACCTGTTCGTGGTGGTTTGACACAATGTAGTCAACGTATTTCAATTTCTAATAATCCTCATCAAAAAGATTTTAGGGCTAACCTTGACACAAACTATCTTTCATATATAAATGCAAACAATGTATATGGGTGGGCAATATTCCAAGTGCTGAAAATTAGAATTTGAAAATTTTCAATTCTTATCTGAAGAAGATATATGAAAACTCTCTTTGGGAAATATTTCAATTGAGGATGATGTAGGATATATTTTAGAAGTAGATTTGCAATATCCTAAAGCGATTCATGGCTTTGTCTACCATTCTGTCCAGAAAATAAAGTTCCACCTGGACGAAAACGAATTAAATTAAATAATAAAACCAATTATATTATCCATTTAAAGCAATTGCAACTCTGTATGCAACACGGATTAAAATTATTAAAAATTCATGGAGTTTTGTCTTTTACGCAACGACCTTGATTTGAACCATAAATTAACTTGAACAATTCTTAGAGAAAATCAGCAAAAAATGATGGTTTCAGACAGTTAGTAGCAATGAACAATTTCCATAGCATGAACATTTTCTGGTTCATGCTATGGAAATTGTTCATTGCTACTAACTGTCTGAAACCATCATTTTTTGCTGATTTTCGCTTAGCAGCACTTGAGCATACAACATCGCTCATTCATTATGATAAACCAATCTATAGAAAAGTAAGTGTCTTAGAATTGTCAAATGGCTTATGTATGATTATTATTATAATTTCTAAAGTATAAAAAGTCTCTCGACTAATAGCCGATTTCCAATATCGGTATTTTAGCGTTGCATTAGTACTAACGCAAAAAAAGTGCCAAATGTGTTTCCATTTCGAATTCGCTTCGCACTTGCTTTGCAAACGGACGTGTTTTTTTTCTTCCTCGTTTAAAAGTCACTTTTCGTCGATTTTTTCACCTTATAAATCAATTTAAAGTCAATTTTATTCATTGTCTATACTTTGTGTCATACACCGGCTGTGTAAACGCAAGGTTTAAATACTCTAACTAACAAACTTAATAATTTCTTTGCAATATTTACCAAGACAAAGCTTACCCAAAGCAAGTTGTTTGTTTGTTTGTGCACTTGCTTTGTTGTCTCTCAACTAGCTTTGTTTTTGTAACTTGCAGTTTTTGCTTGTTTGCTACTCTCTGCCTAAAACGTTTCAGTCGCGAGCGCAATCTATAAATAGATTTTTACTCTCTCGCGTCATCTCTCTCTCTGCTCTTTGTAAGCCGCGCTTTGACTCACCCCTCTGCTATCCCGCGATCTAAGTGTTGTTGGTGCTGGCTACCTAATCTTCGTTGGTAAAATTTTCGTTTGGCGCGCAAACAATTTTATTTTTGTAAGTACGCTGTATTTCTTCTTTAGCTTAGCATTCTGTTTACTTAACCCTTGTGCATATCTGTCATACTTTTTAACACTCTATACAAATTTTAAATTTGTTATATTTTTCTTTTTTTATTAGATTTGTATATTTTTGCAGTATAATCTTTTCTTTTCGTTGTTGCTAAATTTTAATTTTGCCATTATGAATGTCTGCTATAGTAAAAATTGCCAGGTGCGAAACAACGTTAAAGTGGGTTTCGTTTGTTGCTGGCTGTGTGATAATGTTTCACACGAAAAATGTGCTGGCCTTAACGGCCGTATTATCGACCTGATAAGCTCTAATTCGGGTATAAAATGGACATGTGAGTCCTGCAGGGATGTTGAAAAGGACATGATGGGCTTCATGAGGCAAACAAAAAAGAGGCTTTGGTGAACTATTGGGCAGATTTAAGAATCTGTTTGATAGTTTCACCTCGTTGGATAAAGATTTCAAAAGTATGAATCTTTTGAATGATTCTCCAAAGCGGAAAAAGGCCAATTTTAGGTTGTCAATTGGTCCAAATGAACTTTTAGTTCCTCCTCATATCTCCAATAACTCAGATCCGTCATTAATAAATCTTTCTTCCCCATCTCCAATTAGTATTGTCAGTAGGAATGATAATTTTACTTCCCCCACAGAAGTTACTCCTACGGACACCGAGCCAGTCCCTGATTCAGTCGCTGTCAATACAGTTGTTGTTGACCAGCATACCAGTGATGACATTCCGACTGGGTCTACTAGTCAATCTACCAGTGTTGTTAGTTCAAAAGACGTTATGACAGTGGTAGATAATAACTTGACTCTCATAGGTATTCCACCGAAAAAACAAATCTTTGTTTCAAGGCTAGCCCCTGATACTACATCTGATGATGTCAAGGCTTTTATACAAGCCAAATCTATAGCCAACATTACGGTTGAAAAATTCAAATTTACGTATGCTCGGGAGATTTCCTCATTTAAAATAAGTGTTCCGGCCGAACAATTTAACAAAATATGCTGCAAAGAGTTCTGGCCGGACCACTTAGTGGTGAAAGAATATACTGCCAAAACAAGAAAGAAAAGTACAGTCGAGCGCGCCCGACCGTATAATACTCTCTGCATTTGTCCCGATTAAATCATTAAAATCGGTATCGAGATATTACAATGTGAATTACTTGCATTAAAACACGTTGAAACAAAAACAATCTAAGCATAATCAAACACACATCTGTTTGTTTGTATACGAATACACATACGTTTGGCAATATGTATATGATGCAAATGTATATGTATGTATGTGTGTTTTCGGCGTAGCCAGCGACCGCGGGCAGCGCTGCCGACACACAGGCAGCGAAAACGTTCGAACATGTGCTTGTGTGTTTCTATCTCGCTTGCACCTGTGGGTTGATATTGCGTTCAATTATCAATATTGTAACGCTTCTAGTTTTCTTGTTTATAGTCCGATTTTAATGCGCCTTTCAGGATAGTTTAATATAGTTAGTCTCAACACGTATCATATAATTACAATACTGTACGATACGAACAAGTTCGCCAAACCCGGCATTGAAGGTTCCAGCCTTTTTTATCAAATGTGGGAAAAGTGGGCGTGGTAGTCCAAAATTTTAAATGGCAATGCAACTATGCCGTCGCTACGAACCTCCCGTTCCAGAATTGGTGATCCTAGGTGCCATAGTTACTGAGATATTTGCCGAAAACACCAATTTTTTCCGAGGTGTGTCCAGTTTTTTGCTTATTGTGGGCGAATGGGGCGTGGCATCGAAAAAAAAAAAGATTCTTGTATTGACTGACTAAATATCTGATCGTTTGACACCAAGCTCGAACTTGTAGCTCTTACCATCTCTGAAATCTGTTTGTTCATACGGACAGACAGACAGACAGACAGACAGACAGACAGACAGACAGACAGACGGACAGACAGACAGACGGACAGACGGACAGACGGACATGGCTATATCGACTCGGCTTGTGATGCTGATCAAGAATATATATACTTTATGGGGTCTGCCACGCCTCCTTCTGCCTGTTACATACTTTTGCACAAACCCAATATACTCTTGCAGAGAGTATAAAAAGAAATCGGACTCCGATTGATCTATCTGCATTATCTTCGTCTAACCAACTAAACTCTTCTAACAAAAAAAACTAAACTCCTCCCTCTCGCTTGCCTATCAGAATGTAAGAGGTCTTTGTAGCAAGCTTAGCAACCTTTACTTATCTAGTGTTTCTTTTCCTTTTCATGTCATTGCCTTTACTGAAACTTGGTTAAGGCCTGACATTCTAAATACAGAGATATTCTTTTCCCTTTTTAGAAAGGATCGCACTTCTCGTCGTGGTGGTGGTGTTCTGATTGCTGTTAATGCTGATCTTTCCTCTGAAGTAGTTAACATTAGTATGTCTACGGATTTAGAATTTATTGCGATAAAGATTTGTATTTTCAATGTTTCCATTTTTATTACTTGTTCTTATATTCCTCCTTCTTCTGATAGTTCTGTTTATTTTGAACATTTCCTAGCTATCAAATCTGTTTCTTCCCTAATTTCCGATCGGGACATCCTCGTGGTTCTGGGTGATTTTAACATTGCAGGAACTACTTGGTTATCCACTCCAGGCTCTGCTGTATTGACTCTCACGACGCAGAGTGATTTCCTTGATCATTTACTTGGGATTTCTCTATCTCAAATAAATAGAATTCCCAATTCTTTAAATAAGATGCTTGATCTTATTTTTGTTTTAGACCCAACATTTCTATCTGTTTCCCGTATTGCTCCCCTTTCTATTCCTGAAGATCCATATCACCCGACTTTAGAATTGTTGATGGATTTGCCTACCCAAATGGGTAAGTCCAGCTCGAGACCCAGCAAGCGTATTCGCCAGTTTCGGAAGGCTGATTTTAATAAGTTAAATCAGCTCTTATCCCAGACTGACTGGTCATGGCTGTTCAAGTGCAGGGATATGGATGAAGCAGTTGCATTTTTTTACCTTACTCTAAATAATTTATTTGAACTTTGTGTTCCATCTTGTGTTCCTAGTATTTCTAAAAAGCCAATTTGGTTTACACGTGAATTGACACGTTTAAAAAACATTAAATCTAAATTTTATAAGAAATTCAGGGAATCTGGCTCTTCCCTGGATCTCTCTCGATATGTAATTGCTCGATCGGATTTCTCTGCATTGAACAGCCTGTGCTATCGGAATTACCTAAGAAGCTGTGGTCAGCAGTTTCGAAGTAATCCTAAACTTTTTATAACTTCGTTAATGCGAAGCGCAAATCATCAACACTTCCTTCCTCAATGGTTTTTGAAAATAAGACTGCTAACTCTGATCAGGCTATAGCCGATTTATTTGCTGATTTTTTCCAATCTACTTTTTGCATTCATCAAAATAATCTAAACTTGCCTTATCCTTACCGTGTAAATGCTTCTAATTGTAATTTTAGGCCATTGATCACTGAAGAATCGCTTTTGAGTGATCTAAAGGCTGTTAAACCTGTTCTTTCCCCGGGCCCGGATGGAGTTCCAGGTTGCGTGCTCAGAAACTGTGCCGACCAACTCTTGAAACCTTTGTATACATTATTTAATTTGTCTGTTGAATCGTGCTGCTTTCCTGACATCTGGAAATCATCTTTTATTATTCCCCTTCATAAAAAGGGTACTAAATCTGACACTTGTAACTATAGGGGTATCTCAAAGTTGTCTGCAATTCCTAAAACTTTTGAGAAATTAATAACTTCTCAATTGCAACATCTTTGTAGATCTATTGTTTCACCTTGCCAGCACGGGTTTATGAAATATAGATCTACTACCACTAACTTATTAGAATTTACTTCCATTGTTATACAGGGGGTTTCAAAATAAATTGCAAACAGATGTCATTTACACTGATTTTAGCAAGGCTTTTGATACCGTTAATCATTGTCTTTTAATACATAAACTTAATTTGCTTGGATTTCCAGATAAATTAATTCTTTGGATTGCGAACTATTTATGTTCTAGAACTCAAAAAGTTAATTTTAATGGCACGTTATCCAAGCCCTTGCGTGTTACCTCGGGGGTTCCTCAAGGAAGCCATCTTGGGCCTTTACTTTTTTCACTATTCATTAATGATCTGCCTTCAGCGATTTCTAGTTCCCGGGTTCTGATGTATGCCTATGATGTAAAACTTTGTTTGTCACGAACTGACTCTTGCCTGAGTCACGGTCTACAAAGCGATCTCGACACACTTCAAGCCTGGTGTATTGTTAACTTACTACATCTCAATTTTAGTAAATGTAACGTAATGTCCTATAGTAGGCGAATTCCAACCTATAATAACTACTTTCTTGACGGCAAGCCTCTTCAGAGAATAGAGTCGGTTAATGATTTGGGTATCCTTTTCGATCCAAAACTTAAGTTTGATAAGCACATCTCTTCTGTTGTTAATCGAGCATTCGGTGTCTTGGTTTTCATAAAGCGGTGGTCTAAGGAATTCGACGATCCCTACCTAACAAAAACTCTTTATACTTCACTTGTAAGCCCTATTCTTGAATATGGATCGTGTGTATGGTCTCCCCAATACATGATTTAGCAGGACAGATTAGAATCTGTACAAAAACAATTTCTTTTGTTTGCCTTAGGGGCCTTAGCTGGAATACTAATATTAGACTACCTTCGTATCGTAGTAGAGTTTTATTGATTAACCTTCCTTCCCTTTCGGATCGTAGAACCATGCTTGGTGTAGTTTTCTTACATAAACTAATTAATGGTCAGATAGATTCCTCGTATCTAATTGCCAAATTAGATTTGCTGTTCCGATGCGAAATACTAGAAACTTTCTTCCTTTGTCCCTTCAACGTTGTACCACGAATTATGCTTTACGTATCCTATTTCGTATCCTATTTACTAACTATAATAGTTTTTCTCATGTAGTGTGTGGAGCCACTTCTTTATCAACACTTAGATTATCACTTCTCTCCTACATATCTAATCGCGTGCCTTACCGTTGATCAACGCGTTACTAACATTTGACTTAAATTTTATTTAATTTTATTTGGTTGGTCTGGTTAGTGTTTTTCTGGGGTTTTCCTAACCCTTGCAACAAATGTTGGACCAACGTTTCTTGATTGTTTTTAATTTTTTTATACTCTCTGCAAGAGTATATTGGGTTTGTGCAAAAGTATGTAACAGGCAGAAGGAGGCGTGGCAGACCCCATAAAGTATATATATTCTTGATCAGCATCACAAGCCGAGTCGATATAGCCATGTCCGTCTGTCCGTCTGTCTGTCTGTCTGTCTGTCTGTCTGTCTGTCTGTCCGTCCGTATGAACAAACAGATTTCAGAGATGGTAAGAGCTACAAGTTCGAGCTTGGTGTCAAACGATCAGAAATTTAGTCAGTCAATACAAGAATCTTTTTTTTTTTCGATGCCACGCCCCATTCGCCCACAAAAAGCAAAAAACTGGACACACCTCGGTAAAAATTGGTGTTTTCGGCAAATATCTCAGTAATTATGGCACCTAGGATCACCAATTTGGGTACGGAAGTTCCTAGCGACAGCATAATTGCATTTCCATTTAAAAATTTGGACTGCCACGCCCCCTTTTCCCACACTTGAAAAAACTTCAAATACCGTTTTTTGCGAACTTGTTCGTATCATACAGTATTGTTATCTGTAATTCGTGTGAAGATTAACTATATTAAACTATCCTGAAAGGCGCATTAAAATCGGACTATAAACAAGAAAACTAGAACCGTTACAATATTGATAATTGAACGCAATATCAACCTATAGGTGCAAGCGAGATAGAAACACACAAGCACATGTTCGAACGTTTACGCTGCTTGTGTGGCGGCGCTGAAGCTGGCTGTGCCGAATACACACATACATGCATATATGCAGCATATATTGCCAAACGTACATATGTATGTGTATTCGCATGCAAACAAACAGATGTATGTTTGATTATGCTTAGATTGTTTTTGTTTCAACGTGTTTTAATGAAAGTGCTACACATTGTAATATCTGGATACCGATTTTAATAATTTAATCGGGAAAAGTGCAGAGAGTATTATATAGTCGGGCGTGCTCGACTGTACTTTTCTTTCTTGTTTAATACTTCCCCAGTAAGTTAAGTTCATTAATTAAACTTAAATTTAATTATAATGCCAATTTCAAACCTTTTTTTTTTTCTCTTTTGTTTTTAAATTTAATGTAAGTTTTACTTTTAATTATTTTCTTATACTTAATTACATTAATTTAATTCATGTTTTGTTTAGTGTCGACTGTTAATAGTCAGACAATAAATAAATAAATACGACAAAATTTATTTTGATAAGTTTACACACACAATGATTTTAGCAGATACAGATTTCTTTATATAAATGTTGGATGTCCAGGACGTTGCCACGTTGCCCCCTTTCTACAAACCGTACTATCGAGCAACGCGCTTTTAATTACAATTTTTCAAACGCTCCGCGTGTAGTGGAAAACCCATTTGGACATTTGAAAGCACGGTTCAGGAGAATTGGGAAAGGCCTTGACAATAATATTGACAAAGTCAAAAATACTATTATTTGTTGTTGCATTTTGGATAATTTTTTAAACAACTCCCAAATTCAAAATAGGTGTACAACTGAAATTAACAACAATGAACAACCAGATGAAATAATTTGTCATGGGAATTCAAATTTGGAGGCAGAAACTATAATAAGAGCTTTTGCAATCAATTTTATAGAAAATGAAATAAATGCATACATAATCAATTTTTTCAATTAATTTGGTTTGTTTGTATTTTTTTCAAACAGCTCCAATGCCTTCTTATGAAAGTCTCGCATATCTTGGTTAGCTTCTTTCAGATTGGCACTTATTTCTTTCATTACGTCTAATAATTCTTCTTTAAAACACCTTCTCTTAACCGGCTTCGGGTTCGTTTCCTCGATCTCATTCACCTCAATAACGCATGATAAATCTATAATATTATGTTGTTTTATATATTAAAGAAATGTTAATATGTAAGGTAATATTAAATAACGTGCCAGTACTTTCCACCATAATCTTCTTAAAATTTATCGACTTTGAAGACGATAAGATGCAGTTCACCTTTGCAAAATGTTCCCAAGTAGATGGTGAACCCCCCGAAAATCCAACATTTGATATCTCGTTTCTTCAACGAAATTTTATAATTATATTTAAACAATCAAAATGCTATTAATGTTTTTTTGGTATACCTGTATCGTTTGATTAGATTATCAATCTTATTCTTAACTTCAATTGCACGAGCGGGCGGTCAGTTCGTAATTTTGTCTCGCATTAGCCACACACACGCTGCGAAGCCTTTCCGCGATTGCTAAGTTCAACAAATAAATTGTAACGTTTGCAATTTGTAGTTTTCAATGGCATTGGATTAAAGCTGTCTCTAGGAACCTGCATAACAGAATTGGTGTGTCTTAATGCCATAGTTACTGAGATATTCACCTAAAACAAAATTTTTTTTTTGAGGTGTCTGGTTTTTTGCTCATTGCGGGGGCGGTAAGGGCGTGACAACAATTTGAAATAAACTTGATCTGCTCTCGAAGATAACGGACTTTCATTACAAATTTGGAGTCTCTAGCTTTTGTAGTTTAAAAGATACAGGTATTCATACGGACCGCCGGACATTACTATATCGTCTCGGCTGTTGATGCTGATCAAAAATATATATACTTTATGGGGTCGGCTACGCCTCCTTCTGCCTGTTACGTACATTTCGCTGAAGACAAACTTAATTGACCCTTCTACAATTTTTTTTTTAGAGTATGGGGTATAAAAATATACTTTAACAATGCATTCGTTTTAAATCAAAATTAATATATGAATTAATTGTATTTATTCGTGAAAAAAAGATTAGTTTTGCAGCAATATTTTCCTTGGAGTGAATCCGTTGTTCGAAAATCTTCAAGCAGGTAGTGGCTTCGTAAATATATATGAATATGTATAAATATATGAACTCAAGATAAATCTCATTAGCTTCTTTTTTTATAAGAACACTCTTTAGAAGCGAATTTAACCATAAAGCCTACCTTACACTTCAAATAGAGCCCTATATTTGGCTTCAGTTGATGAACATGCCAACAAATTCTGTCTTTTTGTATTCAAACAGATTAAATTGAAATCAAAATTTTTAACACATATCCCAATAGGAATATGCATAGCCTACTAATGTATTATAAATGTTTAACTTATTTAAAATTCTTTTAGTATTTGCTGCATGACTTAAACAAATTTTATTTTGAAACATTTCAATCGTGATACCGATAAAATGTTTTACTTCATTTAAGTCAGTCATTCTAAATCTTTCGCTTAAGTATTTTCATACTATGATTCATAGCTGTTCTTTTAGTATTTGCTGCTTGACTTAAACAAATTTTATTTTGAAACATTTCAATCGTGATACCGATAAAATGTTTTACTTCATTTAAGTCAGTCATTCTGAATCTTTCGCTTAAGTATTTTCATACTATGATTCATAGCTGTTCATTGTATCATGGTTGTAACTACATTGCACTGATGGAATTGTGTGCAATGATGTACTTACATCATCAATATATATAATAAAACAAATATGTTTTCCTTGATATCACCCCTATCAAGAATATGACAAACTTGTCGTTCCTGAAATTTGTTTCATCAAAAAAATTTAGAACTTCATCAAACATTTTATTAGCATTTAGTATAAATTTGTTTGGACCATAATTATGTTCATTATAGGATACCGCAGGTTTAGACAATAGCATCTGACTTTTTCTTTTCATTACATAGGTATCCTCTGTTTCCAGCTTTACTCCTCTCGAATGAATCATGTTATTTTGGTCTACAACATCCTTTGCAACAATAACTTTTTCTTTTGTTTATTTTATTTATTTTGTCAAGATGGCTTTGTACGATTTATCACCATATTTACCTTTTTAATCTTGTTGTTTACATACACGGTTGAATCAAACACTTTAAATTGGACTTTCTAATATGCCACAATTTATATGATGTCATTTTACAATCACCAAAGTCTTTGATTCGGATTCAATTTATTAAATATGTTGCAGTTAGCACTGCTTAACCCAAACATTTTTTGTAACATTTTGCACCGCTGACCATTGCAATGCATTGCACGAGCTTTTTCTGTTGTGGATCGTATCATTCGCTCCAGTAGTTAGAATATAGGCAACCAGGAATACTTGTTTGTAAGCGCCGGAGCGCAAAAAAAAAATAGAAAAGATGGAAAAAAAAGAGAGGGAGAACAAGTAGATTTAATATAGGCAACCTCGGTGAGAATCTGATAGTTAATCGCCCAAACTGAATCACAGAATGCTTGTTAGGCCTGACGTTCACCGGTTAAAACAACTGGATCCTCACAATTTAGGTAGGACATAAACCATATCCCAGTTTTCCTAATCTACGCTAGATGGCGCTAACAAAAACATAAATTGCATAAAAATTAGGAGTTCAGTTGGTGCTAAGTTCAGAGCCGATAACAGTGTTTTCAACTCTTTTTAACTCTTTTTAAAAAACATTTATCTCCTATAAACAAATTCAAAATTTTAAACATAAAATTGCTAACAATTTTAAGTTATCCCCGTTCGTCAGTGGAAACTATTTGTTTAAAATCGAACATTTATTTATTATCACAAAACTTTTGTTGTTAATAATTTCATACAAAACTTGTTTATGAAAAAATGTATACCAAAAGTTGAGGCAAAGTTGTATCTACTTTTTGTAAAGTGAGTTCATATGGCAGCTTAAGAGCTGGCATAAAAAACTTCCTCCACGGGTAACCATCTACGCTAATATTGAAGCTGTCTTGGAAACTTTTCATCTATCACAAAATGACCCAAAGATATCGTCAACTACGAAGGCTCACATAAATATAGTCCCGAGCTAAACGAAATGTGGACTTACGAAGGTAAATTAACATTATGCATTAATCGTATCATACAATACATTTTAATTATTTTTTATTACTTTTGCTAATAGGGATCGATTGCAGCAAAAAGTTGTATTAATCCCTTGATCAGAAAACTAGAATGCTTTACAATAAATATTGGAAAGCATTCAAAGCGCCAACCATTTGCTGGACATTGAGTACATGCAGGAAAACAACAAATGTACGGCCAGTGAAGACGTGATCGGTGATATATATACATAAGAAATGTAAGTTAAATTATAAGTTTAGATTTTCAGTAATACCTGTTGTGTTTCATAACTTAACTAAATATGGACTTATGTATAATTCCTTGCAATAAGGAATTTTATATATCCATTACTAAACAAGAAAGAAAAGTACAGTCGAGCACGCCCGACTATATAATACTCTCTGCACTTTTCCCGATTAAATTATTAAAATCGGTATCCAGATATTACAATGTGTAGCACTTTCATTAAAACACGTTGAAACAAAAACAATCTAAGCATAATCAAACATACATCTGTTTGTTTGCATGCGAATACACATACATATGTACGTTTGGCAATATATGCTGCATATATGCATGTATGTGTGTATTCGACACAGCCAGCTTCAGCGCCGCCACACAAGCAGCGTAAACGTTCGAACATGTGCTTGTGTGTTTCTATCTCGCTTGCACCTATAGGTTGATATTGCGTTCAATTATCAATATTGTAACGGTTCTAGTTTTCTTGTTTATAGTCCGATTTTAATGCGCCTTTCAGGATAGTTTAATATAGTTAATCTTCACACGAATTACAGATAACAATACTGTATGATACGAACAAGTTCGCAAAAAACGGTATTTGAAGTTTTTTTCAAGTGTGTGGGAAAAGGGGGCGTGGCAGTCCAAATTTTTAAATGGAAATGCAATTATGCTGTCGCTAGGAACTTCCGTACCCAAATTGGTGATCCTAGGTGCCATAATTACTGAGATATTTGCCGAAAACACCAATTTTTACCGAGGTGTGTCCAGTTTTTTGCTTTTTGTGGGCGAATGGGGCGTGGCATCGAAAAAAAAAAAGATTCTTGTATTGACTGACTAAATTTCTGATCGTTTGACACCAAGCTCGAACTTGTAGCTCTTACCATCTCTGAAATCTGTTTGTTCATACGGACGGACAGACAGACAGACAGACAGACAGACAGACAGACAGACAGACAGACGGACAGACGGACATGGCTATATCGACTCGGCTTGTGATGCTGATCAAGAATATATATACTTCATGGGGTCTGCCACGCCTCCTTCTGCCTGTTACATACTTTTGCACAAACCCAATATACTCTTGCAGAGAGTATAAAAAGTCACAATATACAAAAAATATTAATACAATATTCAGTTTATTGACTCTAATAAATTTTTAAACTCTAGTTTAGAAAAACTTTCTAGCTATCTTAACGATGAAGACTTCAAGCTTTTAAGTAGAAAGTTTGAAGGTGTACAATTTAAGCAAATGTGTCGGAAGGGAGTTTTCGCTTATGACTATCTAGATAGTTTTTCTAAACTAGCCGCGAGACAACTCCCATGTTGAGAACTTTTTATACTCTCTGCAAGAGTATATTGGGTTTGTACAAAAGTATGTAACAGGCAGAAGGAGGCGTGGCAGACCCCATAAAGTATATATATTCTTGATCAGCATCACAAGCCGAGTCGATATAGCCATGTCCGTCTGTCCGTCTGTCTGTCTGTCTGTCTGTCTGTCTGTCTGTCTGTCTGTCTGTCCGTCCGTATGAACAAACAGATTTCAGAGATGGTAAGAGCTACAAGTTCGAGCTTGGTGTCAAACGATCAGAAATTTAGTCAGTCAATACAAGAATCTTTTTTTTTTTTCGATGCCACGCCCCATTCGCCCACAAAAAGCAAAAAACTGGACACACCTCGGTAAAAATTGGTGTTTTCGGCAAATATCTCAGTAATTATGGCACCTAGGATCACCAATTTGGGTACGGAAGTTCCTAGCGACAGCATAATTGCATTTCCATTTAAAAATTTGGACTGCCACGCCCCCTTTTCCCACACTTGAAAAAAACTTCAAATACCGTTTTTTGCGAACTTGTTCGTATCATACAGTATTGTTATCTGTAATTCGTGTGAAGATTAACTATATTAAACTATCCTGAAAGGCGCATTAAAATCGGACTATAAACAAGAAAACTAGAACCGTTACAATATTGATAATTGAACGCAATATCAACCTATAGGTGCAAGCGAGATAGAAACACACAAGCACATGTTCGAACGTTTACGCTGCTTGTGTGGCGGCGCTGAAGCTGGCTGTGCCGAATACACACATACATGCATATATGCAGCATATATTGCCAAACGTACATATGTATGTGTATTCGCATGCAAACAAACAGATGTATGTTTGATTATGCTTAGATTGTTTTTGTTTCAACGTGTTTTAATGAAAGTGCTACACATTATAATATCTGGATACCGATTTTAATAGTTTAATGGGGAAAAGTGCAGAGAGTATTATATAGTCGGGCGTGCTCGACTGTACTTTTCTTTCTTGTTTATAATGCTCTAAACGATGAGGAGTATAGCATTAAAAACAATGGGTTTTCAAAGCAGGTATGGAATAGTTTTAGGTGTCAAACATTGTCAGACTACTTAAAACTATACCTCGAAAGTGATGTAATTATTCTGGCAGATGTTATAAAATTTATATGTTAGACCCAATTAATTACGTAACGGCTCCTTCAATCTCTTGGGATGCAATGCTTAAGTTTACCACAGTTAAACTCGAGCTGATTAGTGACCCTGACACCTATAATTTTCTTAAATTACCTGTTCGTGGTGGTATGACACAATGTAGTCAACGTATTTCAATTTCTAATAATCCTCATCAAAAAGATTTTAGGGCTAACCTTGACACAAACTATCTTTCATATATAAATGCAAACAATGTATATGGGTGGGCAATATTCCAAGTGCTGAAAATTAGAATTTGAAAATTTTCAATTCTTATCTGAAGAAGATATATGAAAACTCTCTTTGGGAAATATTTCAATTGAGGATGATGTAGGATATATTTTAGAAGTAGATTTGCAATATCCTAAAGCGATTCATGGCTTTGTCTACCATTCTGTCCAGAAAATAAAGTTCCACCTGGACGAAAACGAATTAAATTAAATAATAAAACCAATTATATTATCCAAAGCAATTGCAACTCTGCATGCAACACGGATTAAAATTATTAAAAATTCATGGAGTTTTGTCTTTTACGCAACGACCTTGATTTGAACCATAAATTAACTTGAACAATTCTTAGAGAAAATCAGCAAAAAATGATGGTTTCAGACAGTTAGTAGCAATGAACAATTTCCATAGCATGAACATTTTCGGGTTCATGCTATGGAAATTGTTCATTGCTATGAAAATCAGCAAAAAATGATGGTTTCAGACAGTTAGTAGCAATGAACAATTTCCATAGCATGAACATTTTCGGGTTCATGCTATGGAAATTGTTCATTGCTACTAACTGTCTGAAACCATCATTTTTTGCTGATTTTCTCTAAGAACATTTTCGGGTTCATGCTATGGAAATTGTTCATTGCTACTAACTGTCTGAAACCATCATTTTTTGCTGATTTTCGCTTAGCAGCACTTGAGCATACAACATCGCTCATTCATTATGATAAACCAATCTATAGAAAAGTAAGTGTCTTAGAATTGTCAAATGGCTTATGTATGATTATTATTATAATTTCTAAAGTATAAAAAGTCTCTCGACTAATAGCCGATTTCCAATATCGGTATTTTAGCGTTGCATTAGTACTAACGCAAAAAAAGTGCCAAATGTGTTTCCATTGCAACCTGCTTTAGCGTGACAGTAGAGTTTGACAATCAAATACAAAATACATAACGATTGCAGAAACTCATTTAAAACACATCCAGAGGAATGCGAAAACAGCTGAAGCTCTTGGCGCTCTAAGTATGGAAATTCATGAAGATGAAAATTTTTCATGTAGTGTGTGGAAATTGGTAAGAAAAGCCAACTAGTACAACAAAAATTGTTTAATTAGATTAAAATGTTTTTATTATTTTCATATTTAATAGGAACGGTATGGCTGCTTTTGGGAGACCGATGTTCCACAAAATAAAGAAGAATTTTTAGACCCCGTACTCTAAAAAAGAGTATAGGGGTCTATTAGGTTTGTCAGAAGCGAAATGTGTGTAACAGGCAGAAGGAGGCGTGGCCGACCCCATAAAGTATATATATTCTAGATCAGCATCAACAGCCGAGTCGATATAGCAATGTCCGTCTGTCCGTCTGTCTGTCTGTCCGTCTGTGTGTCTGTCCGTCTGTCTGTCCGTCCGTCCGTCCGTATGAACACCTAGATCTTTTAAACTACAAGAGCTAGAGCCACCAAATTTGGAATGAAGGTCCGTCTATATTGCAGGCAGGTTAAGTTTATTTCAAATTTTTGCCACGCCCCCTACCGCCCCCGCAAATTGTAAAAAACAGTTTTCATTGCACTACAACTTTGAAACTATGAAAGCTATCGTAACCAGTAGGTGTATGGTACAACTATAACTATCCTCACCAAATTTCATTAATATCGGACAACTATAGCTTATAGCTCCCATAGGACAAATCGGTCAAAAATAAAAAAATTGTATGAAGACATGTAGTTGTGGTTGAGCTATCGCAACCAAACGCACAGATTATGGGTACATGATTATTATGTGTATCCTTACCAAATTTGATCCAGATTGGACAACTATAGCCTATAGCGCCCATAGGACAAATCGGTAAAAAATGAAAAATTTGTATGAAGACATATAGTTGGTTGAGCTATCGCAACCAAACTCACAGATATTATATATATATAATATATTATACCGATGTTATTATTATCGGAAGCTAATTCGAGCGGCGATTAACATTAAAATAAACAATATTGAAATTGCAATGTTAAATGTAAATATTTAAAAATGAGTACGGGGTCTTTTACTGTCGGCTCGCTCGACTGAAGCCTTTCCTACTTGTTTAATTAAGCTTTTTCGGGAAACCATACCGCTCTAAAAAAGGATTGCTGTTGGCCTATATACACTAGATTCATCCGCAGTGTATCGGACAGTTGCTGGGCTATTCGGCATATCCAAAACAATGGTCTGCAAAATTTTGGAGTGCGTTGAATGATTTAAAAAAATTGGTTTTCCGCAATGTTTAGTTTGAAGATGGTTGCCATATTGAAGTTAAGCCGAATTCAAAAGATTCTGTTGATTACCATAATTATAAAGGATGGTATTCTACTGTGCTGTTTGATTTAGTTTACTACAGGTTACATACTGCTTATTCGCTTTCGCATCGCACTTGCTTTGCAAACGGACGTGTTTTTTTTCTTCCTCGTTTAAAAGTCACTTTTCGTCGCTTTTTTCACTTTATAAATCATTTCAAGTCAATTTTATCATTATCTATACTACGTGCAGTTTTTGCTTGTTTGCTACTCTCTGCCTAAAACGTTTCAGTCGCGAGCGCAATCTATAAATAGATTTTTACTCTCTCGCGTCATCTCTCTCTCTGCTCTTTGTAAGCCGCGCTTTGACTTGTGTGTTGGCTGTGTTGTTGGTGCTGGCTACCTAATCTTCGTTGGTAAAATTTTCGTTTGGCGCGCAAACAATTTTGTTTTTGTAAGTACGCTGAATTTCTGCTTTAGCTTAGCATTCTATTTACTTAACCCTTGTGCATATCTGTCATACTTTTTAACACTCTATACAAATTGTAAATTTGTTATATTTTTTCTTTTTTATTAGATTTGTATATTTTTGCAGTATAATCTTTTCTTTTCGTTGTTGTTAAATTTTAATTTTGCAATTATGAATGTCTGCTATAGTAAAAATTGCCAGGTGCGAAACAACGTTAAAGTGGATTTCGTTTTTTGCTGGCTGTGTGATAATGTATCACACGAAAAATGTGCTGGCCTTAACGGCCGTATTATCGACCTGATAAGCTCTAATTCGGGTATAAAATGGACATGTGAGTCCTGCAGGGATGTTGAAAAGGACATGATGGGCTTCATGAGGCAAACAAAAAGAGGCTTTGGTGACCTATTGGGCAGATTTAAGAACCT
This sequence comes from Drosophila arawakana, assembly GCA_018151165.1. Taxonomy (NCBI): domain Eukaryota; kingdom Metazoa; phylum Arthropoda; class Insecta; order Diptera; family Drosophilidae; genus Drosophila; species Drosophila arawakana. The sequence continues at coordinate 132,796 of JAECWX010000534.1, forward strand.
GTTTCATAGTTTCACCTCGTTGGATAAAGATTTCAAAAGTATGAATGATTCTCCAAAGCTGAAAAATGCCAATTTTAGGTTGTCAATTGGTCCAAATGAACTTTTAGTTCCTCCTCATATCTCCATTAATTCAGATCCGTCTTTAATAAATCTGTTGTTAACCAGCATACCAGTGATGACATTCCGACTGGGTCTACTAGTCAATCTACCAGTATTGTTAGTTCAAAAGACGTTATGATAGTGGTAGATAATAACTTGACTCTCATAGGTATTCCACCGAAAAAACAAATCTTTGTTTCAAGGCTAGCCCCTGATACTACATCTGATGATGTCAAGCCAAATCTATAGCCAACATTACGGTTGAAAAATTCAAATTTACGTATGCTCGGGAGATTTCTTCATTTAAAATAAGTGTTCCGGCCGAACCATTTAACAACATATGCTGCAAAGAGTTCTGGCCGGACCACTTAGTGGTAAAAGAATATACTGCCAAAAAAAGAAATCGGACTCCGATTGATCTGTCTGCATTATCTTCGTCTACTTGACGGCAAGCCTCTTCAGAGAATAGATTCGGTTAATGATTTGGGTATCCTTTTCGATCCAAAACTAAAGTTTGATAAGCACATCTCTTCTGTTGTTAATCGAGCATTCGGTGTCTTGGGTTTCATAAAGCGGTGGTCTAAGGAATTCGACGATCCCTACCTAACAAAAACTCTTTATACTTCACTTGTAAGCCCTATTCTTGAATATGGATCGTGTGTATGGTCTCCCCAATACATGATTTAGCAGGACAGATTAGAATCTGTACAAAAACAATTTCTTTTGTTTGCCTTAGGGGCCTTAGCTGGAATACTAATATTAGACTACCTTCGTATCGTAGTAGAGTTTTATTGATTAACCTTCCTTCCCTTTCGGATCGTAGAACCATGCTTGGTGTAGTTTTCTTACATAAACTAATTAATGGTCAGATAGATTCCTCGTATCTAATTGCCAAATTAGATTTGCTGTTCCGATGCGAAATACTAGAAACTTTCTTCCTTTGTCCCTTCAACGTTGTACCACGAATTATGCTTTACGTATCCTATTTCGTATCCTATTTACTAACTATAATAGTTTTTCTCATGTAGTGTGTGGAGCCACTTCTTTATCAACACTTAGATTATCACTTCTCTCCTACATATCTAATCGCGTGCCTTACCGTTGATCAACGCGTTACTAACATTTGACTTAAATTTTATTTAATTTTATTTGGTTGGTCTGGTTAGTGTTTTTCTGGGGTTTTCCTAACCCTTGCAACAAATGTTGGACCAACGTTTCTTAATTGTTTTTAATTTTTTTTAATACTTCCCCAGTAAGCTAAGTTCATTAATTAAACTTAAATTTAATTATAATGCCAATTTCAAACCTTTTTTTTCTCTCTTTTGTTTTTAAATTTAATGTAAGTTTTACTTTTAATTATTTTCTTATACTTAATTACATTAATTTAATTCATGTTTTGTTTAGTGTCGACTGTTAATAGTCAGACAATAAATAAATAAATACGCCAAAATTTATTTTGATAAGTTACACACACAATGATTTTAGCAGATACAGATTTCTTTATATAAATGTTGGATGTCCAGGACGTTGCCACGTTGCCCCCTTTCTACAAACCGTACTATCGAGCAACGCGCTTTTAATTACAATTTATCAAACGCTCCGCGTGTAGTGGAAAACCCATTTGGACATTTGAAAGCACGGTTCAGGAGAATTGGGAAAGGCCTTGACAATAATATTGACAAAGTCAAAAATACTATTATTTGTTGTTGCATTTTGGATAATTTTTTAAACAACTCCCAAATTCAAAATAGGTGGACAACTGAAATTAACAACAATGAACAACCAGATGAAATAATTTGTCATGGCAATTCAAATTTGGAGGCAGAAACTATAATAAGAGCTTTTGCAATCAATTTTATAGAAAATGAAATAAATGCATACATAATCAATTTTTTCAATTAATTTGGTTTGTTTGTATTTTTTTTAAACAGCTCCAATGCCTTCTTATGAAAGTCTCGCATATCTTGGTTAGCTTCTTTCAGATTGGCACTTATTTCTTTCATTACGTCTAATAATTCTTCTTTAAAACACCTTCTCTTAACCGGCTTCGGGTTCGTTTCCTCGATCTCATTCACCTCAATAACGCATGATAAATCTATAATATTATGTTGTTTTATATATTAAAGAAATGTTAAAATGTAAGGTAATATTAAATAACGTGCCAGTACTTTCCACCATAATCTTCTTAAAATTTATCGACTTTGAAGACGATAAGATGCAGTTCACCTTTGCAAAATGTTCCCAAGTAGATGGTGAACCCCCCGAAAATCCAACATTTGATATCTCGTTTCTTCAACGAAATTTTATAATTATATTTAAACAATCAAAATGCTATTAATGTTTTTTTGGTATACCTGTATCGTTTGATTAGATTATCAATCTTATTCTTAACTTCAATTGCACGAGCGGGCGGTCAGTTCGTAATTTTGTCTCGCATTAGCCACACACACGCTGCGAAGCCTTTCCGCGATTGCTAAGTTCAACAAATAAATTGTAATGTTTGCAATTTGTAGTTTTCAATGGCATTGGATTAAAGCTGTCTCTAGGAACCTGCATAACAGAATTGGTGTGTCTTAATGCCATAGTTACTGAGATATTCACCTAAAACAAAATTTTTTTTTGAGGTGTCTGGTTTTTTGCTCATTGCGGGGGCGGTAAGGGCGTGACAACAATTTGAAATAAACTTGATCTGCTCTCGAAGATAACGGACTTTCATTACAAATTTGGAGTCTCTAGCTTTTGTAGTTTAAAAGATACAGGTATTCATACGGACCGCCGGACATTACTATATCGTCTCGGCTGTTGATGCTGATCAAAAATATATATACTTTATGGGGTCGGCTACGCCTCCTTCTGCCTGTTACGTACATTTCGCTGAAGACAAACTTAATTGACCCTTCTACAATTTTTTTTTTTAGAGTATGGGGTATAAAAATATACTTTAACAATGCATTCGTTTTAAATCAAAATTAATATATGAATTAATTGTATTTATTCGTGAAAAAAGATTAGTTTTGCAGCAATATTTTCCTTGGAGTGAATCCGTTGTTCGAAAATCTTCAAGCAGGTAGTGGCTTCGTAAATATATATGAATATGTATAAATATATGAACTCAAGATAAATCTCATTAGCTTCTTTTTTTATAAGAACACTCTTTAGAAGCGAATTTAACCATAAAGCCTACCTTACACTTCAAATAGAGCCCTATATTTGGCTTCAGTTGATGAACATGCCAACAAATTCTGTCTTTTTGTATTCAAACAGATTAAATTGAAATCAAAATTTTTAACACATATCCCAATAGGAATATGCATAGCCTACTAATGTATTATAAATGTTTAACTTATTTAAAATTCTTTTAGTATTTGCTGCATGACTTAAACAAATTTTATTTTGAAACATTTCAATCGTGATACCGATAAAATGTTTTACTTCATTTAAGTCAGTCATTCTAAATCTTTCGCTTAAGTATTTTCATACTATGATTCATAGCTGTTCTTTTAGTATTTGCTGCTTGACTTAAACAAATTTTATTTTGAAACATTTCAATCGTGATACCGATAAAATGTTTTACTTCATTTAAGTCAGTCATTCTGAATCTTTCGCTTAAGTATTTTCATACTATGATTCATAGCTGTTCATTGTATCATGGTTGTAACTACATTGCACTGATGGAATTGTGTGCAATGATGTACTTACATCATCAATATATATAATAAAACAAATATGTTTTCCTTGATATCACCCCTATCAAGAATATAACAAACTTGTCGTTCCTGAAATTTGTTTCATCAAAAAAATTTAGAACTTCATCAAACATTTTATTAGCATTTAGTATAAATTTGTTTGGACCATAATTATGTTCATTATAGGATACCGCAGGTTTAGACAATAGCATATGACTTTTTCTTTTCATTACATAGGTATCCTCTGTTTCCAGCTTTACTCCTCTCGAATGAATCATGTTATTTTGGTCTACAACATCCTTTGCAACAATAACTTTTTCTTTTTGTTTATTTTATTTATTTTGTCAAGATGGCTTTGTACGATTTATCACCATATTTACCTTTTTAATCTTGTTGTTTACATACACGGTTGAATCAAACACTTTAAATTGGACTTTCTAATATGCCACAATTTATATGGTGTCATTTTACAATCACCAAAGTCTTTGATTCGGATTCAATTTATTAAATATGTTGCAGTTAGCACTGCTTAACCCAAACATTTTTTGTAACATTTTGCACCGCTGACCATTGCAATGCATTGCACGAGCTTTTTCTGTTGTGGATCGTATCATTCGCTCCAGTAGTTAGAATATAGGCAACCAGGAATACTTGTTTGTAAGCGTCGGAGCGCAAAAAAAAAATAGAAAAGATGGAAAAAAAAGAGAGGGAGAACAAGTAAATTTAATATAGGCAACCTCGGTGAGAATCTGATAGTTAATCGCCCAAACTGAATCACAGAATGCTTGTTAGGCCTGACGTTCACCGGTTAAAACAACTGGATCCTCACAATTTAGGTAGGACACAAACCATATCCCAGTTTTCCTAATCTACGCTAGATGGCGCTAACAAAAACATAAATTGCATAAAAATTAGGAGTTCAGTTGGTGCTAAGTTCAGAGCCGATAACAGTGTTTTCAACTCTTTTTAACTCTTTTTAAAAAACATTTATCTCCTGTAAACAAATTCAAAATTTTAAACATAAAATTGCTAACAATTTTAAGTTATCCCCGTTCGTCAGTGGAAACTATTTGTTTAAAATCGAACATTTATTTATTATCACAAAACTTTTGTTGTTAATAATTTCATACAAAACTTGTTTATGAAAAAATTTATACCAAAAGTTGCGGCAAAGTTGTATCTACTTTTTGTAAAGTGAGTTCATATGGCAGCTTAAGAGCTGGCATAAAAAACTTCCTCCGCGGTTAACCATCTACGCTAATATTGAAGCTGTCTTGGAAACTTTTCATCTATCACAAAATGACCCAAAGATATCGTCAACTACGAAGGCTCACATAAATATAGTCCCGAGCTAAACGAAATGTGGACTTACGAAGGTAAATTAACATTATGCATTAATCGTATCATAAAATACATTTTAATTATTTTTTATTACTTTTGCTAATAGGGATCGATTGCAGCAAAAAGTTGTATTAATCCCTTGATCAGAAAACCAGAATGCTTTACAATAAATATTGGAAAGCATTCAAAGCCCCAACCATTTGCTGGACATTGAGTACATGGAGGAAAACAACAAATGTACGGCCAGTGAAGACGTGATCGGTGATATATATACATAAGAAATGTAAGTTAAATTATAAGTTTAGATTTTCAGTAATACCTGTTGTGTTTCATAACTTAACTAAATATGACGAACATTTATTTATAACTGAGCTTTGTGGGGACTTATGTATAATTCCTTGCAATAAGGAATTTTATATATCCATTACTAAAAAAGTCACAATATACAAAAAATATTAATACAATATTCAGTTTATTGACTCTAATAAATTTTTAAACTCTAGTTTAGAAAAACTTTCTAGCTATCTTAACGATGAAGACTTCAAGCTTTTAAGTAGAAAGTTTGAAGGTGTACAATTTAAGCAAATGTGTCGGAAGGGAGTTTTCCCTTATGACTATCTAGATAGTTTTTCTAAACTAGCCGCGAGACAACTCCCATGTTGAGAACTTTTTAGACCCCGTACTCTAAAAAAGAGTAGAGGGGTCTATTAGGTTTGTCAGAAGCGAAATGTGCGTAACAGGCAGAAGGAGGCGTGGCCGACCCCATAAAGTATATATATTCTTGATCAGCATCAACAGCCGAGTCGATATAGCAATGTCCGTCTGTCCGTCTGTCTGTCTGTCCGTCTGTCCGTCTGTCTGTCCGTCCGTATGAACACCTGGATCTTTTAAACTACAAAAGCTAGAGCCACCAAATTTATAATGAAAGTCCGTTATTAACCCAGGCAGGTTAAGTTTATTTCAAATTTTTGCCACGCCCCTTACCGCCCCCGCAATGAGCAAAAAACCAGACACACCTCGAAAAAAAATTTAGTTTTAGGCCAATAACTCAGTAACTATGGCACTTAGGAACACCATTTCTGGTAAACAGGTTGCTAGAGAGTGCCTTAATGCAATGCCATTAAAAATTTTGAGCTGCCACGCCCCCTTTTCTCATTAGAGTTAACCAAACGTTTACGCTTTAATGCCATGTTTAAGGCATTTATTCATATAGTAGGGTGTTGTAATTCAACATTCGTATAGAGACATATAAAATCAAACTATTCTGAAAGTGGCATCAACATACTACCTTTAACAAAAGAGCTACTGCGTTACAAAGTTTGTTATTTAACATCAATATCACTTACGCGCGAGAGCGAGACTGAAACATACAAACACATGTTCGAACGTTTTCGATGCTTCTGTGGCGACAGCGCTGCCGGCAGACGCTGGCCGCGCCGAATACACACATACATACATACATGCATACATATAATTTCAAACGAATGTGTGTTTGTATGAATAATATGTAAATGCTGATATTCGGAGAATTCTTGAAAGTGGCGCGTGGTGCAACTGATAGAGTTTGTCTGAGGTTATAGGTTCGAATGCTGGCAATGCGAATTGTTAAATTATTTTTTTTAAATTTCAATTCAAATTGAATACAAATGTGTACTACTATGAGAGTACGGGGTCTTTTATAGTCGGCTCGGTCGACTGTAGCCTTTCTTACTTTTTCTAAGTGGACTAAATGCCGTTAAAAATCAAGCAGTTGAATCAGCGAAAGCAGTCATAAGTGACTTGGGACGAAAACCTCTACAGAATATTATCCAAGAACAGAGCAAAATTGCACTCCAAAATCTATCCAATAAAGTAATAGATAAAATGACTCAGGGAGGCTCAGGTAGAAAGAATAAAAGGAAGCGTTTTACTTCTAGGAGAGCTCATTATAAAACTAAACATTCAAGTGTGCATACAAAGAACAACATTAAAAAACGATCTAAATCAAAAAATTTTTTTCTACAAAACGATGACCAATCACATTGAATGCATGAAAAGTGAACTGGATTTGTTTGAGCCACATCCGACACAAACAGTATTTTACGCACTGAAGAAGTAACATACAATCCTATAGCATCATTGGATGGAGCCAGCTCAATTGAATTTGTATGTTTGGGAAATGGCGAATCATACAGAGATCTGTCAAGCGTATATTTAAGATTAGTAGTACAGCTTAAGGGTCAGGGCAACAATAATATAACAAATGATGCTATTAGTGTTGTAAACAATATATTACACTCTATTTTTAGAAGTTCCTCAGTATATTTAAATAACACATTAGTTTCTCAGAACGACAATAATTACCACTATCGGTCTTATTTACAAACTATTTTAAATTATGGAAGTGATGCTAGTGAAAGCCATTTAGCAACCCAGGGATTTTTTGCGAGTTTAATTAAATGTTATGTTGACGAAACTTTACCTGTAAAAAACATATTTCGAAGAAGTAATAAGGTGGAGCTCTTTGGAAAAGTACATGAAGATATTTTTAATCAACCTAAGCTTCTAATAAATAATGTTGATTTAAGAATAACATTTAATATTGAAAAAACAGCATTTAATTTGATGGAGAGTCAAACTGAATCAACTTTAAAAGTTTTAGAAGCACAACTCTTTATGAATCATGTTGAATAAATGGACATCAAGACTTGGTTGGTTGAGCACACAAATTGAACTAACTTTATTTCTTAAAATCCTAGGCCTTATATAGCTACAAATTACAACGAAGTACAGCTCTCCTCTAAGAACTTGGTGTTGTACCCCACGCGCAGGACAGAGCGTGGTTTTATATTTAGAAGTATTTTTATCTTAGGCTTCGTTGCCAAGCATGGAAACGGGTCGCAAGCATAGATAGACAAGTATATTCATAGATTAGAAATTTAGGGTTTACACCGTTTCTTAAAATAATCGCTGCGTTGTTAATTTCTGTTAATATAATATGTTCGTGCTTGAACACATGTTATAGTCAATCCAAGTATTTTGTTAGCACATCATCACGTATTGCAATCTAAAAACGCTTTATATCCATATAATAAAGTTGAAGTTAAATCTTTTACTCTATATCCAGGTAACAATACACTTTCAATTGACAATGTTGTAATTGGACAATTACCTAATTTTATCTCATTTTGCATGGTCAAAAACCGAGCATACTCAGGTAATAGAGAACTGGATCCATATAACTTTGAACATTTTAAAATACAGCCATTTAATCTTTTAGTTAATGGAGTACAAGTACCGTCTCAAGCGCTAGAGTTTGATTTTACAAACCCCGAAAACATTCAGAGCTCTCGGGGATACAATATGCTATTTAGAGCAAATGGTATAAAACATTTTGATAGGGGGTTGCAAATCACTAAGGAAATGTTTGATAAGAACTGTTTTATATTAGCGTTTGACTTAACTGCAGATCATTCGAATTCTTCCGTAAGTTCAAATTTAATTAATCAAGGAACAATTCGTATTGAGGGTCGATTTGCTGAACCACTTACCGAAGCTGTCACATGCCTTTTATATTGTGAATATGATTCCATGATTGATATTGACAAACATAGAAATATTAGAGTTTTACTTTAAAAACAAGAAAAAACGGTTATCTTCGGCTCGCCGAAGATTAAATACCCTTGCAGTCATGAATATTGCATTAATTTGGATTTTTAACCAATTATTTCTATGGTAGTTATATGATATAGTAGTCCGATTTTAAATTTGGTCAACAGATGGGCACAATGAGAAATACACTCTGTGTGAATTTCGTTGAAATCGGTCAATAGACACCGAAAATGTTCATACTAAGCATTTTCAATCGATTGATCCTATGGAAGCTATATGAAATAGTGGTCTGATTTGGATGAAATTAGGTCAACAGATGGGGGACAATGACAAAAACATTCTCCGTGAATTTCGTTGAAATCGGTCAATAGACACCGAAAATGTTCATACTAAGCATTTTCAACCGATTGTTCCTATGGAAGCTATATGATATAGTGGTCCGATCTGGTCCGATTTTTACATATGAACTGCGTGCAGAGAGAATACAGGTCTGTACCAAATTTCATTAAGATAGCTTTAAAACTGAGATACTAGTTCGCATAGAAACAGACGGACAAACGGACATGGCTATATCGACTCGGCTGTTGATGCTGATCAAGAATATATATACTTTATGTGGTCGGAAACGCTTCCTTCAATACGTTACAAACTTCGTGACAAAAACAATATACCCTCTACATATATTTAAAGGTGTCTTCCCATTTGATAAATTACCTATTAAAATACGTACATATCCTACAATCATAATTGCGAATACAGACTCATCTGACAAACCTGGTTCACACTGGGTAGCATTTAATTTTAAAAATGCTTCAAATGCAGAGTGTTTTGATTCATATGGACAATATCCTCAAAACAAATATTTTTTAAGTCTATTAAAAAATAATTCCAAAAGGTTTACGTATAATAAACAGCAAGTCCAGGGTTACTTTTCAAATACCTGTGGACATTATTGCATCCTATTTAGTATTTATAAGAGTAAAAAACAATCAACAAAATGTTTTTTAAATGTCTTTAAGAAAAATGATTATATTTATAATGACAAGCTTGTTCTGAAATTATTTAAAAAAATAAATAAAACAAAATAATTTACATATTGTTATTGTTTTTATTTGAGTACATTCGATCTCTTAGCAGCGACAGGTGTCTGTACCTTCTTCGGTGTCATCGTTCGACCATACGCACGAGATAAAAATGCTTTCCAAATTGAGAATTGAGAAAAATCCAAAGGGGTTTGGCGTCGGCATCAGTTATGTAAAGAGCAATTTTCTCTCCGTAGACAGTTTTCTTTAGTTGACAATCTGTTATAGTATACTCATAACCAATCGTGAGGCTCCCAGTTTTTGTATATCCTTGTCCTACATGGCCTGTCACATCATTTATTGATTCGAAGAAAGCCTGAGAATGTAAACGTTATTTAGTTATAAATGATTATATGTTACTAATACATACCATGTTGCTATTTATTTTTAAACTTTTTAATGTTCACTTAGACTGAAAACTGTAAGAACTAAAGAATAGAATGGTATACGTCCGCTTTTTATGGAAATTTACAAGCGATTTAGTTTTGAAAAACTAAAATATAAATTTCCTTGTAAATTATGTTTATATAAACAAGAAAAAACGGTTATCTTCGGCTCGCCGAAGATTAAATACCCTTGCAGTCATGAATATTGCATTAATTTGGTTTTTTTAACCAATTATTTCTATGGTAGTTATATGATATAGTAGTCCGATTTGAAATTTGGTCAACAGATGGGGGACAATGAGAAATACATTCTGTGTGAATTTCGTTGAAATCGGTCAATAGACACCGAAAATGTTTATACATTTTCAACCGATTGTTTCTATGGGAGCTATATGATATAGTGGTCCGATCTGGCCGATTTTTACATATGAACTGCGTGCAGAGAGAATACAGGCCTGTACCAAATTTCATTAAGATAGCTTTAAAACTGAGAGACTAGTTCGCATAGAAACAGACTGACAGACGGAAAGACAGACGGACATGGCTATATCGACTCGGCTGTTGATGCTGATCAAGAATATATATACTTTATGTGGTCGGAAACGCTTCCTTCAATGCGTTACAAACTTCGTGACAAAAACAATATACCCTCTGCAAGGGTATAAAAACTATATGTTACAAAATCCGGTTTAAAAAAGCATGTTCTTTCTAAGCAAAACTTTAGCAATAAGAAAGCAAAGTAAAGTATAAATGAAAATAACTAAAAGTAAACTGAGTATTTCTTGGGGGGGGGGTACGCTGTATACCATTGGTTCGTCAACAAGTTCAATCAGGGTTGTTTTTCAGAGGTATCCGAAAATCATTATTGGTTGACCCTAGTATTTAATTGTTATGCAGGTGACATACATTAAAGGAAACAAGTAAGAAAGGCTACAGTCGATCGAGCCGACTGTAAAAGACCCCGTACTCCCATAGAAGTGCGCAATTGTATTCAATTTAAATTTAAATTTTTGAATGAAATTTAAAAATTTTAATTTTATATGTACATTTTGAATTGAAATTAAAAAAAATTAAATTAACAATTCGCATTACCGCAACTCTATCATATTATTCATACAAACACACATTCGTTTGAAATTATATGTATGCATGTATGTATGTATGTGTGTATTCGGCGCGGCCAGCGTCTGCCGGCAGCGCTGTCGCCACAGCGTCTGCCGGCAGCGCTGTCGCCACACAAGCATCGAAAATGTTCGAACATGTGTTTGTATGTTTCTGTCTCGCTCTCGCGCGTAAGTGATATTGCAGTTAAATAACAAACTTTGTAACGCAGTAGCTCTTTTGTTAAAGGTAGTATGCTGATGCCCCTTTCAGAATAGTTTGATTTTATATGTCTCTATACGAATGTTGAATTACAACACTCTACTATATGAATAAATGCCTTAAACATGGCATTAAAGCGTAAAAGTTTTTTAGCTGATGTGGGGAAAAGGGGCGTGGCAGCTCAAAATTTTTAATGGCATTGCATTAAGGCTGTCTCTAGCAACCTGCTTACCAGAAATGGTGTTCCTAAGTGCGATAGTTACTGAGTTATTGGCCTAAAAGTAAATTTTTTTCGAGGTGTGTCTGTTTTTTTGCTCATTGCGGGGGCGGTAAGGGGCGTGGCAACAATTTGAAATAAACTTGATCTGCTCGCGAAGATAACGGACTTTCATTCCAAATTTGGTGTCTCTAGCTTTTGTAGTTTAAAAGATCCAGGTGTTCATACGGACGGACGGACAGACGGACAGACAGACAGACGGACAGACGGACAGACAGACAGACGGACAGACGGACATTGCTATATCGACTCGGCTGTTGATGCTGATCTAGAATATATATACTTTATGGGGTCGGCCACGCCTCCTTCTGCCTGTTACGCACATTTCGCTTCTGACAAACCTAATAGACCCCTATACTCTTTTTTAGAGTACGGGGTCTAAAAAGGAAACTTTGAGAAAATGTTCGGAGAAATTAAATCACCGACAAGGGGTATCTGTTGAGCCTATCGATACCTAATTTTTGGGGGGATGGGGGCTAAAAGGATAGTAGACACAAAGCATACTAAACTAATTCTTTCTTCAACATGTTCAGACGTGTCCATCAGCAGAGGGATGGGGGTGAGAGGATCTTTACAAAATCAATTTGATTAGTATTCTCTGTAGATTAGAGAAAACACATTAAATGTGACAGTAGTAATAAAATCAATGACATGGGACATACTCAGCATGTGGATCGAGAACTAAATTTGGGGTTGAATCGGGAACACCTGCAAGACATTCAATATGTTCAAACATGTTAAGACACGATTTATAAAAGAAACTGATTTGAGCAAAAGAAAGGTAATTAGTATTCAGTGTTAAAAAAAGGAAAATTAGTTAAATGTGACAGTAGTCATAAAATCAATGACATGGATATAGAATTAATTTTGAGGTTGAACAGAAGACACCTGTAACACATTCAATATGTTCAGACATGTTTAGACTCCGGTTTTAAGAGAAAGAGATTTAAGCAAACGAAAATTAATTGCCTTAGTCTCAGCTTATGCCTTAAAGTAGTTAGAATATAGGCAACCAGGAATTCTTGGTTGTATGCGCCGGCTTTGGTGTAACCGGCAATAAACTCATTGATGAGAAAATAACTACTTGTTCTCCCTCTCTTTTTTTCTTTTTTTCCTTTTTTTCTCTCTCTTTTTTGGGCTCCGCGCGAAAATTTTTTAACAAGCGAACCGAATTAACTCTACGAAAATGAATCTAATTTCACTCTGCTTTTTATTTTCTATTGATAAATATAAATGTAATCCGGTTGCGCACACCGGGAGGGTGGGTAAACCAGTTACTGTATACAGGTACTGTATACGTGCAGCCCACCTGTATTAGCGGTGAGTTTTACAAGCAGCCATACAGCTCGAATATCTGAGGACAAAACAAGTGTGCCAGTACCGATCATTTTCAATTGAATCCGCTGTCAATCGTTGTTAACACATTTTATTGCCTTTCTTTACGAAGGTCAGTTGTGATCCTTTTGTATATCGGTCCCTTTTCTTTATCACTCATAACTGTTCTAGGGTTAATGAGCATTTCCAAGTATCACGTCGTGAAGTCTGCTGGTCTGTGGGTTTTTTCTCATCAATGAGTTTATTGCCGGTTACACCAGAGCCGGCGCATACAAACAAGAATTCCTGGTTGCCTATATTCTAACTACTAGTGACCCTACCACCTATAATTTTCTAAAATTACCTGTTCGTGGTGGTTTGACACAATGTAATCAACGTATTTCAATTTCTAATAATCCTCATCAAAAAGATTTTAGGGCTAACCTTGACACAAACTATCTTTCATATATAAATTAGAATTAGAAAATTTTCAATTCTTATCTGAAGAAGATATATGAAAACTCTCTTTGGGAAATATTTCAATTGAGGATGATGTAGGATATATTTTAGAAGTAGATTTGCAATATCCTAAAGCGATTCATGGCTTTGTCTACCATTCTGTCCAGAAAATAAAGTTCCACCTGAACGAAAACGAATTAAATTAAATAATAAAACCAATTATATTATCCATTTAAAGCAATTGCAACTCTCCATGCAACACGGATTAAAATTATTAAAAATTCATGGAGTTTTGTCTTTTACGCAACGACGCACAATGGGGCAGCCGGCGGAAAAACGTGGCAAAAATCATTTTTGTGATGGTAGCGTACGACAAAAAGAAAAATGGCGTTTGGTTAAAAAATGATCATGGGTGATAAATCCGAAATTTTTTTTTAAATCGGTTGAAAATTGTGGGTGCTAGAGTCCCTCAAAGTTGACCTATTTCCTGAAATGTGCCAAAATACATAAATTTTCCGCGCAAAGTATCGACTTTAAAATTGAATTTTGGGAGAAATAATCGATCAATCTTAAAGTTGTTATTTTTTTTATTCAAATATAATTAATTCTTTATTAAATTCAGTAAAAAATGTAATTTTCGTTTTACAACTGAATATTCCAAAAAAGTTTAAAAAATATACTATTTTTGGGCAGTTTTTTTAATTTAGCATGGACATAACTTCTAATGTTCACCGATGTTCACGAGGAGACTATATACATATGATAGAATGAACCTTCTTCTAATATGCCTATATAATTTCCTTTGCCCTAGTTTGCCCGTTTAGAATTAAAAGTCATAAAACGAGCGCAACCTCGTGCTAAAAATGCGCGTTTTATGTATGGAAGAAGAAGAGCCCATGCAAATATGGGTATTTCCTGAGTGGGAATTTAATAAAAAAATTGTGTAAAATCATTTTGTAAATAATACCTGAGTTAGTTAAATTTAACAAAAATTATTTTTTATGCGTTTTACCAGTCTTGAGACATTTTGGCTACAGGTAACTAAATAAATTGTTCTTTTAAGGTACAAAAAATAGATTTTCGAGTTTGGCTGATTCCATGAGGGAGAAATAATTCAATGAGATTTCTTAACTGCATTGTAAATATAAGTACCCTGATTTCTTTTGTTGAAGCGAGCTTATTCGATTAATTTTGACTTAATTTAATGAGATTAGTTTTAGAAAAATGTATACTTCGTTAGCATTTAAGCAGCATCTTCAAATGCACGTATTTCCAAAAAATTTTAAAGATAATAGTTACAGTTCCAAAATACTAAGTTTATTATATGTTACAACAAATATTTGAACTCATTTTAATGAAAATTGGCCACTAAAAAAATTTGAAATATAACCTCAAAATAATTCAACCAAAAATGTTGGTAACAAAATTAAGTAAATTAGTAAAGAAAACGAATTAAAATATATTGATATGTTATGTTTATGTTAAAACAATATTAAAAATATTACTTTGTGATAAAAATAAGTATTTTAAATTTTTATTTTATACGTCTAATATGGGCAGAAATATTAATGAACTTTGACCTTAAATTTTGAAGCACCCTGTTGACGGATCACCCTGTTCAGACATTCATTCTAAAGCTTAATAAGTTATCTGTTAAATGCTTTTTAATTTGTTCAAATACCTCCCCTGGTTCAAAAGATATGATTTTTGCAAAATCAGTTCGTAATTTTGTCTCGCATTAGCCACACACACGCTGCGAAGCCTTTCCGCGATTGCTAAGTTCAACAAATAAATTGTAACGATTAAGAACTTTTTATTTGTTTTAATTAAAGTAGTTTTCGATTTTTCAATATACATATTTATATATTTGCCGTCCTCTTAGTTTCGCTATTCGCTTTGCTCTACGGTTGTTCGGTGGTGGTTTCTGACATTTGCTTTGCCGCCTTTTCTTTAGATTGCACATAAGTAAAGCGCGGTTCGCTTTATATACATACAGTTGCGAAATTCGGGTGGTGTGAGTGCCAACGCTGCTTGAACATAACCACCACATACAGTAAGTGCTAGCACATACATACGTGCGCAGGTACTCAGCGGTTTTTTTTCAGTTGTTGGTAGATCGCATCGTTGTTGTGTGCTTATATCTGCATAAGCACGAGCAACATACCTACATACATACTTATGCTGACTAATTGTAAGTTTTGTTGGGCTATCGGTTCGTTACCTACATACGTATGTGCTGTTGTTGTTGCATGCATATATCAATAACTATGTGATAACTAGTGGACGGTCGCTTGTGCGTCTGAGGGTATATTTTGTTGTTGCTGTTATCAGGTGTTAGTCATTGTGCGTGCCCTTGCGTTTGGTGGACCTGTTCTTATCTCGAATTCGTTGAGGGGTTTGCCTAGTCAGCTGAGTATTACTTCTGTCTATTGGTAATTATCTAATTATCGAGCAGCTGACTATCGTGATAGTACACTCAAGTACATTCAAAAACAAGTAAGAAAGGCTACAGTCGACGTGCCGACTGTATAAGACCCCGTACTCCTTGTAGTGCGCATACAAAAATACTTACAAACTTAAAAGAAGAAGCAGTAGACTGATTCATATTTTAAAATACAAATTTAAAAAAGATAATAGTTTAAATTAAAATTTAAAAAAGTAAAAAAAAAATTATGCGCTAGCTGCAATCGAACCCGCGGTATCAGACACAGAATTCTCACATGTCGCCACTCTACCATATGCACCATAACTCAATTTGCATCTACTGCTGATTATCTGCATTTACATATAATAATGTTTTGTTATAGAAAAAAAAAAGAAAAAAAATGCCTGTCTGTGCCGGGGTTCGAACCGCAGACCTCATGTTTCTCTAATGCATGTCACATCACTTGGACCACAGCACTGTTGACAATGAGGACGGCTAAAATAGATAAACATTGATTTACCACTTTTCTTCAAACACGTACATAAATTACAATTTTTGACATTTTTGACCAATTTGTTTCACATGTTGTAGTTGTCCGATTTGAACCAAATTTGGTGAAGTTAATTTTAATAATTATGTACACATTCTGTGTGAGTTTGGTTGCGATCACTTAGCAAATACTACATGTCTTCATACAAATTTTTTGTTTTTGACCGATTTGTCCTATGGGAGCTATAAGCTATAGTTGTCCGATCTTGATGAAACTTGGTGAGGATAGTTATAGTTGTACCATACACCTACTGTGTAAATTTGGTTACGATAGCTTTCATAGTTTTAAAGTTGTAGTGCAATGAAAACTGTTTTTTACAATTTGCGGGGGCGGTAGGGGGGCGTGGCAAAAATTTGAAATAAACTTAACCTGCCTGCAATACAGACGGACTTTCATTCCAAATTTGGTGGCTCTAGCTCTTGTAGTTTAAAAGATCCAGGTGTTCATACGGACGGACGGACGGACAGACAGACGGACAGACGGACAGACGGACAGACGGACAGACGGACATTGCTATATCGACTCGGCTGTTGATGCTGATCTAGAATATATATACTTTATGGGGTCGGCCACGCCTCCTTCTGCCTGTTACGCACATTTCGCTTCTGACAAACCTAATAGACCCCTATACTCTTTTTTAGAGTACGGGGTCTAAAAATATCGAATTTAAAAAAAATATTAATATGGCACACAAAGCGGATCTGAATGAAACCAGTTTGGTCGATGGAACGTGTCCTACTACTCGCTAAAGTCAACTATTTATGAAATTACAAAAAGTTGAGAGTGACATTGTACGTCAAAGGAGTTCACTCATTAACAAAATGGTGACTCCCAGTAAATTCGAAATTCAATGCCAGCTAGATATCCTCAATTCATACATTTCAAAGGCTATGGATTTGCAGTCGGAGATCGATTCAATATATCCGGACAACAATAGCCGTGCAATGCTTGAGGAGACTTGTATTTTGGCTCGATCGTCATACATGTCTGCACTAAGTCCATACCACTCCTCTGAAACAGTACCTCCAGTTTCTCACCACTCTCACCTACCCAAGCTTAAGCTGCCCAAATTCAGTTCAAATACCTCCCCTGGTTCAAAAGATATGATTTTTGCAAAATTTTTCGGCCCGCTGCCCCACTGTGCGACGTTGATTTGAACCATAAATCATCAGAAAACAAGTAAGAAAGGCTACAGTCGATCGAGCCGACTGTAAAAGACCCCGTACTCCCATAGAAGTGCGCAATTGTATTCAATTTAAATTTAAATTTTTGAATGAAATTTAAAAATTTTAATTTTATATGTACATTTTGAATTGAAATTAAAAAAAATTAAATTAACAATTCGCATTACCGCAACTCTATCATATTATTCATACAAACACACATTCGTTTGAAATTATATGTATGCATGTATGTATGTATGTGTGTATTCGGCGCGGCCAGCGTCTGCCGGCAGCGCTGTCGCCACAGCGTCTGCCGGCAGCGCTGTCGCCACACAAGCATCGAAAATGTTCGAACATGTGTTTGTATGTTTCTGTCTCGCTCTCGCGCGTAAGTGATATTGCAGTTAAATAACAAACTTTGTAACGCAGTAGCTCTTTTGTTAAAGGTAGTATGCTGATGCCCCTTTCAGAATAGTTTGATTTTATATGTCTCTATACGAATGTTGAATTACAACACTCTACTATATGAATAAATGCCTTAAACATGGCATTAAAGCGTAAAAGTTTTTTAGCTGATGTGGGGAAAAGGGGCGTGGCAGCTCAAAATTTTTAATGGCATTGCATTAAGGCTGTCTCTAGCAACCTGCTTACCAGAAATGGTGTTCCTAAGTGCGATAGTTACTGAGTTATTGGCCTAAAAGTAAATTTTTTTCGAGGTGTGTCTGTTTTTTTGCTCATTGCGGGGGCGGTAAGGGGCGTGGCAACAATTTGAAATAAACTTGATCTGCTCGCGAAGATAACGGACTTTCATTCCAAATTTGGTGTCTCTAGCTTTTGTAGTTTAAAAGATCCAGGTGTTCATACGGACGGACGGACAGACGGACAGACAGACAGACGGACAGACGGACAGACAGACAGACGGACAGACGGACATTGCTATATCGACTCGGCTGTTGATGCTGATCTAGAATATATATACTTTATGGGGTCGGCCACGCCTCCTTCTGCCTGTTACGCACATTTCGCTTCTGACAAACCTAATAGACCCCTATACTCTTTTTTAGAGTACGGGGTCTAAAAAATGATGGTTTCAGACAGTTAGTAGAAATGAACAATTTCCTTAGCATGAACATTTTCGGTAATGGCTTAGCAGCACTTGAGCATATAACATCGCTCATTTATTATGATAAACCAATCTATAGAAAAGTAAGTGTCTTAGAATTGTCAAATGGCTTATGTATGATTATTATTATAATTTCTAAAGTATAAAAAGTCTCTCGACTAATAGCCGATTTCCAATATCGGTATTTTAGCGTTGCATTAGTACTAACGCAAAAAAAGTGCCAAATGTGTTTCCATTGCAACCTGCTTTAGCGTGACAGTTGAGTTTGACAATCAAATACAAAATAAATAACGATTGCAGAAACTCATTTGAAATAAATCCAGAGGAATGCGAAAACAGCTGAAGCTCTTGGCGCTCTAAGTATGGAAATTCATGAAGATGAAAATTTTTCACGTAGTGTGTGGAAATTGGTAAGAAAAGCCAACTAGTACAAAAAAAATTGTTTAATTAGATTAAAATGTTTTTATTATTTTCATATATAAAAGGAACGGTATGGCTGCCTTTGGGAGTATGATGTTCCACATAATAAAGAAGAATTTTTTAATTAAGCTTTTTCGGGAAACCATACCGCTCTAAAAAAGGATTGCTGTTGGCCTCTATACACTAGATTCATCCGCAGAGTATCGGACAGTTGCTGGGCTATTCGGCATATCCAAAACACTCCAATTTTGGAGTGCGTTGAATGATTTAAAAAAATTGGTTTTCCGCAATGTTTAGTTTGAAGATGGTTGCCATATTGAAGTTAAGCCGAATTCAAAAGATGCTGTTTATTACCATAATTATAAAGGATGGTATTCTACTGTGCTGTTTGATTTAGTTTACTACAGGTTACATACTGCTTATTTATTTTGATAAGTTACACACACAATGATTTTAGCAGATACAGATTTCTTTATATAAATGTTGGATGTCCATTAGGTTGCCACGACTCACAATATATACAAACAGCACACTTAAAGAAAAGCTTGAACAAAAAGAATTACTAGATCACCACGCAAAAATAATAAGCGGAACTCCAATTCCTGTTGTTGTGCTTGGAATTCAGATTCACAATAACTTTTATGAAGTCATACCCTTTTTTCTACAAACCGTACTATCGAGCAACGGGCTTTTAATTACAATTTTTCAAACGCTCCGCGTGTAGTGGAAAACGCATTTGGACATTTGAAAGCACGGTTCAGGAGAATTGGGAAAGGCCTTGACAATAATATTGACAAAGTCAAAAATACTATTATTTGTTGTTGCATTTTGGATAATTTTTTAAACAACTCCCAAATTCAAAATAGGTGGACAACTGAAATTAACAACAATGAACAACCAGATGAAATAATTTGTCATGGCAATTCAAATTTGGAGGCAGAAACTATAATAAGAGCTTTTGCAATCAATTTTATAGAAAATGAAATAAATGCATACATAATCAATTTTTTTAATTAATTTGGTTTGTTTGTATTTTTTCAAACAGCTCCAATGCATTCTTATGAAAGTCTCGCATATCTTGGTTAGCTTCTTTCAGATCGGCACTTATTTCTTTCATTACGTCTAATAATTTTTCTTTAAAACACCTTCTCTTAACCGGCTTCGGGTTCGTTTCCTCGATCTCATCCACCTCAATAAAGCATGATAAATCTATAATATTATGTTGTTTTATATATTAAAGAAATGTTAAAATGTAAGGTAATATTAAATAACGTGCCAGTACTTTCCACCATAATCTTCTTAAAATTTATTGACTTTGAAGACGATAAGATGCAGTTCACCTTTGCAAAATGTTCCCAAGTAGATGGTGAACCCCCCGAAAGTCCAACATTTGATATCTCGTTTCTTCAACGAAATTTTATAATTATATTTAAACAATCAAAATGCTATTAATGTTTTTTGGTATACCTGTATCGTTTGGTTAGATTATTAATCTTATTCTTAACTTCAATTGCACGAGCGGGCGGTCAGTTCGTAATTTTGTCTCGCATTAGCCACACACACGCTGCGAAGCCTTTCCGCGATTGCTAAGTTCAACAAATAAATTGTAACGATTAAGAACTTTTTATTTGTTTTAATTAAAGTAGTTTTCGATTTTTCAATATACATATTTATATATTTGCCGTCCTCTTAGTTTCGCTATTCGCTTTGCTCTACGGTTGTTCGGTGGTGGTTTCTGACATTTGCTTTGCCGCCTTTTCTTTAGATTGCACATAAGTAAAGCGCGGTTCGCTTTATATACATACAGTTGCGAAATTCGGGTGGTGTGAGTGCCAACGCTGCTTGAACATAACCACCACATACAGTAAGTGCTAGCACATACATACGTGCGCAGGTACTCAGCGGTTTTTTTCAGTTGTTGGTAGATCGCATCGTTGTTGTGTGCTTATATCTGCATAAGCACGAGCAACATACCTACATACATACTTATGCTGACTAATTGTAAGTTTTGTTGGGCTATCGGTTCGTTACCTACATACGTATGTGCTGTTGTTGTTGCATGCATATATCAATAACTATGTGATAACTAGTGGACGGTCGCTTGTGCGTCTGAGGGTATATTTTGTTGTTGCTGTTATCAGGTGTTAGTCATTGTGCGTGCCCTTGCGTTTGGTGGACCTGTTCTTATCTCGAATTCGTTGAGGGGTTTGCCTAGTCAGCTGAGTATTACTTCTGTCTATTGGTAATTATCTAATTATCGAGCAGCTGACTATCGTGATAGTACACTCAAGTACATTCAAAAAATATCGAATTTAAAAAAAAATATTAATATGGCACACAAAGCGGATCTGAATGAAACCAGTTTGGTCGATGGAACGTGTCCTACTACTCGCTAAAGTCAACTATTTATGAAATTACAAAAAGTTGAGAGTGACATTGTACGTCAAAGGAGTTCACTCATTAACAAAATGGTGACTCCCAGTAAATTCGAAATTCAATGCCAGCTAGATATCCTCAATTCATACATTTCAAAGGCTATGGATTTGCAGTCGGAGATCGATTCAATATATCCGGACAACAATAGCCGTGCAATGCTTGAGGAGACTTGTATTTTGGCTCGATCGTCATACATGTCTGCACTAAGTCCATACCACTCCTCTGAAACAGTACCTCCAGTTTCTCACCACTCTCACCTACCCAAGCTTAAGCTGCCCAAATTCAGTGGGAAGCATTCCGAACACAGACAATTTATCGGTCTGTTTAGCAGTTTAGTTGACTCGGATCGAAATTCAACAATTTGATATCGTGCTTGTCAGATGAGGCTTTAGGCACCATCAGAGCCTTCCAGAGACAACAAGTGCCTGATCTTCTTTGATACTCTCGCCCAATTGTTCGACATTGGGCCGATGTCCAAGCCATCGGCAATGGGAATTCGAACGATAGTTGACTCAGTATCGGCTATTTTTGACGCACTAATGTCGGTTGGGAATGAGGAAGACTTTGCTAACGCAATTGTAATACACATGGTTATGTCAATGTTGGATCCTCATACGAAGTCGAAGTATGAGGAGCAATTAGACTATAACCCATTGCCGAAATGGGCCGATTGCGTTGTGGCTTTGAACAGGCGATATCAATTTCGTGAAGTCCAGTCAACTGTGCATAAATTGTTTACATTCGTGACACAGAGTGTCCAATTGCACTGCGTCAAAGTGTAGAGTGTGTGCTCGGCCACACAATACCCTCCTGCATAAATATGCAGCCGCAGAACAACAAGCATCCGCTCATCCGGCCCAAGTGAACCACGTAGCTAGCGAGGTCGATAAGGTGCTCCTGGCAACGGCACATGTGACCGTGAAAGATAGATTCGGTCAGACTCGGAACGCTAGGGCTAGGTTCAGGTTCTCAAGTGAACTTTATGACTGAAAGCCTTCCTAAGCGTTGCGGCTTTAACGAAAGGTCTATTCGCTAACTGTAACATCGGTTGGACAATCTAGTCTGGTATCGAAAAGCGAAGTGTCGACAGTAGTGTCTTCTTCTGTATCTACACATAACTTTAGCGCCGAATTCTGCGTGCTCAAGTCGATTTCGAGCAGGCAGCCTGGCTATGATCTTCCCATTAGTCAGTGGAAGATTCCGTCAAACATCGAATTGGCTGACCCTGAATTTCATAAGCCCCAGCGAATTGATCTGCTGCTGGGAGCCGAGTTCTTTTTCGACTTGTTATGCACTGGACAGATTAGATTAGCAGATAACGGTCCAGTGCAGCAAAAAACTTTGTTCGGTTGGTTCGCATCTGGGCGATGCAAGGAAATGCATACCCAAAGCCCTATTTGTTGCGCGGTGATGCAGCCAACAGAAGATGATAGACTGGAAGCGTTGGTAAATAGATTCTGGGAGCTGGAAGCCATCCCAGAGACGAATAAGTTGACCAAATATTCTGCAGAACACCTTGCATGTGAGCAAAGTTTTAAGGACAGTGTACATCAACTCTTGAAAGGACAATTTGAGGACAGCTTGCCTTTTAAGACTGATCCGAAAGTGTTGGGCTCCTCCCTTGAAACTGCAAAGAAACGGTTCCTCGCACTAGAACGTAGAGTTGCCAAGGATTTGGAACTCTCGACCTTGGTCACGTGTCTGTTTTAGGTACAGAAGTTCCACCAGGACCACACTACGTTATTCGACACCAGTGCGTCCTGAGACCTGAAAGCAATTCCACCAAACTTCGAGTAGTGTTTGATGCGTCGTTTAAGACGACATCGTCGCACTCTCTGAATGAGCTGCTCATGGTGGGTCCTACTATTCAGAGGGATCTAACTTTGTCTCTTCTTAGGTTCCGTTTGAGCTGATATGCCCTCACGGCAGACATTAAAAAGATGTATCGTCAAGTGAGCATATCCCATGACGATCGACGAATTCAGCTAATTGTTTGACATGAAAATCCATCAGGCGAGCTCCGAATTTATCGATTGAACACGGTAACGTAGTGAACTGCGTCCGCACCGTTTTTGACCATCAGAAGGACACTCACGCTCATGGCTCAGAGATCATTCGTAATGATTTCTACGTCGATGATATGCTCACCAGAGCTGACGATCTTTAAACACTAGAAAATATTTGTAAACAAGTGCCCGAAATCCTCGAATCGGGCGGTTTTCAATTGGCAAAATGGTTTTCGAACCATCCAAACTTTGTAAAAGAAGGTGGAAATGAGAAACATCTTAGTTTCAATGATGCCGATTCGACAAAGACGCTTGGCATGAGGTGGACACCAAGATTGGATACTTTCCAGTATCACTTGGATGACAGTTTTACAAAACTAATTCCTACCAAGCGCAATATTCCGTTAGTTGCTGCACGCATGTTTGACCCACTTGGCTTGTTGTGCCCAATAAGCATTAGGGCAAGAGATCTGCTTCAAGAGCTGTGGGGCATACAGTTGCCGTGGGATGATACAATGCGCATGGAACTGCATAGCAGATGGGACAAGTTCAAAAAGAATCTTTTGGAACTAGATAAAGTTCAAATCCCATGATACGCTCATGCCAGCTCCGATACAAGCATACAAGTGCACGGATTTAAGGACGCATCCAGTCAAGCGTACGGGTGCTGCATTTACGTTCGGGCTAACGACGGTGTCAAAACCGTCTGCAGGCTGCTAACGGCGAAGGCAAATAGGAATTTTGTTGATTACTTGTGATCAATCTGAGACGGAGCTAATAACTATAAATGAACATTTATATCTGAATTAAGGAAAGTTCTGTAAAGCTTTTCTTAACATTTGTTTACAATATGAGTTCTGTTACAGTTCTGTTATTAACATTATTGGGGTTTAAGGTTTGTATATTTGATAAAAAAGTGAAGTTTTGCTGACAGTGCAGATGGCAAAGTGAAGCTTTGCCTAAAATTTCTGATAGCGCAGATATCACGGTCGAGAACGCAGATTGTTTACAAATAGCTTATTGGCGTGAGATCGCTGCATTGAAAACGCATACTTTTTATAAGTATCTTTTTTGCGAGGAAAAGATATTGAAATATGAGTGTAACAGAATTTGTGATAACGGATATGTTACTCCCCCACCACTTAGATAAAAGCTTTTCATCAAGCGTTCATATTTGGATATAGTTGTGGTATTGGGTTTTCAATTTCGGTTGTTTCTTTTACCTCTATTAGATTTTCAATTGTGATTATTTCTTTGTGTGTTTCATATGTTTCATGTGTTAATGAAAGTGTTTTGATTACAATATTTTTGGTTTTTAGACCCCGTACTCTAAAAAAGAGTATAGGGGTCTATTAGGTTTGTCAGAAGCGAAATGTGCGTAACAGGCAGAAGGAGGCGTGGCCGACCCCATAAAGTATATATATTCTAGATCAGCATCAACAGCCGAGTCGATATAGCAATGTCCGTCTGTCCGTATGTCCGTCTGTCTGTCCGTCCGTCTGTCCGTCCGTCCGTATGAACACCTGGATCTTTTAAACTACAAAAGCTAGAGACACCAAATTTGGAATGAAAGTCCGTTATTTTCGCGAGCAGATCAAGTTTATTTCAAATTGTTGCCACGCACCTTACCGCCCCCGCAATAAGCAAAAAACCAGACACACCTCGAAAAAAATGTACTTTTAGGCCAATAACTCAGTAACTATGGCACTTAGAAACACCATTTCTGGTAAGCAGGTTGCTAGAGAGAGCCTTAATGCAATGCCATTAAAAATTTTGAGCTGCCACGCCCCTTTTCCCACATCAACTAAAATACTTTTACGCTTTAATGCCGTTTTTAAGGCATTTATTCATATAGTAGAGTGTTGTAATTCAACATTCGTATAGAGACACATAAAATCAAACTATTCTGAAAGTGGCATCAACATACTACCTTTAACAAATGAGCTACTGCGTTAGAAAGTTTGTTATTTAACTGCAATATCACTTACGCGCGAGAGCGAGACAGAAACATACAAACACATGTTCGAACGTTTTCGATGCTTGTGTGGCGACAGCGTCTGCCGGCAGACGCTGGCCGCGCCGAATACACAAATACATACATACATGCATACATATAATTTCAAACGAATGTGTGTTTGTATGAATAATATGTAAACGCTGATTATCGGAGAATTCTTGAAAGTGGCGCGTGGTGCAACTGATAGAGTTGCGGCAATGCGAATTGTTAATTTAATTTTTTTTAAATTTCAATTCAAAATGTACATATAAAATTAAAATTTTTAAATTTCATTCCAAAATTTTGAATTTAAATTGAATACAATTGCGCACTTCTATGGGAGTACGGGGTCTTTTACAGTCGGCTCGATCGACTGTAGCCTTTCTTACTTGTTATAAATGTTATCATTCCTATTGCTCAACAAAATCCTTTCTTTTATTTCTATCTGTGATACTGGTTCAATTCTTGTTACATTATGATCAGTAAATATTAAATTTATATAATATTGAATTATGTTTGGTATTGTTATTTGTTTTAATCCTCAATATAATATTGTTAACGAAATTTATTATGTTAGTAATGCAATTATCATCTATTGTTGATCTCGTAATAGTGTTGTAAGGAGGGGTCCTAGTCCCGTCTTACATGTTTGATATGTATATTTTTAAGGTATATAAAAATGAATTCTTGCTTGTTTCAACTTGGTGAAGTTTTTCTTTTGCCAAATTCCATGTAATTAATATATATGTTTCCATATATTGAATATAATATTGTTAACGAAATTTATTAAATGTGCAAGTAAGAGATTCGTGTATTATTATGTTTGTAATGCAATTGTCATCTATTGTTGATTTCGTAATTGTGTTGTAAGGCAGGGTCCTAGTCCCGGCTTACATGTTTGATATGTATAGTTTTAAGGTATATAAAAATCAATTGAAATAGTTTAGTTTATATAGGGATAAGAGTTAATAATGAATATATTTTGAATTGTAAGTTAGAAATGATGTATTTTAAGTTTATCAAATTATTACCCTATAAGAGTAACTATCGATAAGGGTTTAGAGGGTCGGTTGCAACTCTGCACGAAAGCTCTGTTGTGAAGAAAGCTTTTGTGGTGGAGTTGCATCATGACGGCTTCCGCGCTGCTCGATCGAGAGCGTTGCCGGCACTTTCCGGTCGAGAGGAGAAGAACTCAGACGTGAGCAGTAAGCGAGAAAAGAGGAAAATGCTGTGATTACCTACTGAAAAATCGAAAACTACTTTAATTAAAACAAATAAAGAGTTCTTAATCGTTACAATTTATTTGCTCGTGTCCGCTGTATTGCCGAATACAAATCAAACTTACATGCTACAAGTATAAGAGATTTTATGCTTAAATTATAGGCTACTACATTAGGTTCAATTCATTACTTCATTTTCTTTGCTTATGCTAACTACTTGTTCAAGCAATGAAACTAGAACACCGGAGAGATTATTTTAAGAGACTATGTAAACTCAAAAATGTATAATCTAAGAATATATTTGTATCTATGCTGGCGACCCGTTCCCATGCTTGGCAACGAAGCCTGAGATAAAAATACTTCTAAATATAAAACCACGCTCTATCCTGTGCTTGGGGTAAAACACCAAATTCTTAGAGGAGAGCTGTACTCCGCTGTAATTTGTAGCTATATATAACACCTAGGATTTTAAGGAATAAAGTTAGTTCAATTTTTGTGCTCAACCAACCAAGTCTTGATGTCCATTTATTAATTGGTCCTTCGAGCATTCTGTTGTTTTCCCCCACCAGTGGTAAGAGACACAGAATTTTAAACCAGCACCTTATAGTGAAATACTTAAGGTTGCAAAATAAATTGGTCTGTTGCTATCCTCCACCAGTGATAAGAAGCACAGAACTGATTGCTCTAGTTCTCCATGTGAGACAGAGATTACAAATATCCGAAGAGGATTAACAAAAATTCTAGCGCTCTAAAAGAAAAGAGGCAGGGAATAAAAAAAAAAAAAAAAAATTTAGTGTTTCCGAGGCTTTACGTCGGAATTGTGTGCGGTAAAAACAAGTAAGAAAGGCTACAGTCGATCGAGCCGACTGTAAAAGACCCCGTACTTCCATGGTAGTGCGCAATTGTATTCAATTTGACTTCAAATTTTCGAATGAAATTTAAGAATTTTAATTTTATATGTACATTTAGAATTGAAATTTAAAAAAAAATTAAAATAACAATTCGCATTGCCGCAACTCTATCAGTTGCACTACGCGCCACTTTCAAGCATTCTCCAATAATCAGCGTTTACATATTATTCATACAAACACACATTCGTTTGAAATTATATGTATGCATATACGGATGTATGCATGTATGTATGTATATGTTTATTCGGCGCGGCCAGCGTTCCTGCTTACCAGAAATGGTGTTCCTAAGTGCCATAGTTACTGAGTTATTGGCCTAAAAGTACATTTTTTTCGAGGTGTGTCTCGTTTTTTGCTCATTGCGGGCGCGGTAAGGGGCGTGGCAATAATTTGAAATAAACTTGATCTGCTCGCGAAGATAACGGACTTTCATTCCAAATTTGGTGTCTCTAGCTTTTGTAGTTTAAAAGATCCAGGTGTTCATACGGACGGACGGACAGACGGACAGACAGACAGACGGACAGACAGACAGACGGACATTGCTATATCGACTCGGCTGTTGATGGTGATCAAGAATATATATACTTTATGGGGTCGGCCACGCCTCCTTCTGCCTGTTACGCACATTTCGCTTCTGACAAACCTAATAGACCCCTCTACTCCTCTTTAGAGTACGGGGTCTAAAATGTAAAAAAAAGTTATGCACTAGCTGTAATCGAACCCGCGGTATCAGACACAGGATTCTCACATGTCGCCACTCTACCATATGTACCACCCCTCAATTTGCAGGTACTGCTGATTATCTGCATTTACTTATAATAATGTCTTGTTATAGAAAAAGAAAATGAAAAAAATGCCTGTCTGTGCTGGGGTTCGAACCGCAGACCTCATGTTTCTCTAATGCATGTCACATCACTTGGACTACAGCACTGTTGACAATCAGGACGGCTAAAGTAGATAAACATTGATTTACCACTTTTCTTCAAACACGTACATAAATTACAATTATTAACATTTTTGACCAATTTGTTTCACATGTTGTAGTTGTCCGATTTAGACCAAATTTGGTGAAGTTACGTTTAATAATTATGTACACATTCTGTGTGAGTTTGGTTGCGATAACTTAGCAAATACTACATGTCTTCATACAAATTTTTTGTTTTTGACCGATTTGTCCTATGGGAGCTATAAGCTATAGTTGTCCGATCTTGATGAGGATAGTTATAGTTGTACCATACACCTACTGTGTAAATTTGGTCACGATAGCTTTCATAGTTTCAAAGTTGTAGTGCAATGAAAACTGTTTTTTACAATTTGCGGGATCGGTAGGGGGCGTGGCAAAAATTTGAAATAAACTTAACCTGCCTGCAATATAGACGGACTTTCATTCCAAATTTGGTGGCTCTAGCTCTTATAGTTTAAAAGATCCAGGTGTTCATACGGACGGACGGACGGACAGACAGACGGACAGACGGACAGACAGACAGACGGACAGACGGACATTGCTATATCGACTCGGCTGTTGATGCTGATCTAGAATATATATACTTTATGGGGTCGGCCACGCCTCCTTCTGCCTGTTACGCACATTTCGCTTCTAACAAACCTAATAGACCCCTATACTCTTTTTTAGAGTACGGGGTCTAAAAATAAAATTTAGCGTTTCCGAGGCTTACATCGGAAAGTGAAAAAGAAAAGTACGAGGTCTAAAAACGATTCTAAAGCAATAGAATCGGAAATCGGAGTGGCTAGAGGACTTACAACCCCATGAGCCAGAAACAACGTCCGCAAAGACAGCAGCGACTAAGGTCAGCGTCAGCATCGTCAGCGGCATCAGCAGCAGCGTGAGCAGAGGCATCAGCAGCAGCGTGAGCAGAGTCAACAGCAGCAGTATCAGCAGCAGCAGAGCAGCAGCGTCAGCGTCAGCAGCAGCGTCAGCATCAGCATCAGCAGCAGAGTCAGCTTCATCACAACATAAGATAAGTGCATGAAACTAAATTTTTAAAAATATATTGTTAAAATGTTGTCAGAAGCAACAATTAATTTGCTGGAAAAGCAAGCAGTAATAGTTAAAAAAGTTCAGGAGATTGAAGCTGGAATTATTTCCAGCCAATCTATTGAAATATTGACAGAGTTGAAAGATAAATTTGTAACAAACAACTCTATTCTTTTAAAAATTGGAGCAGTCGATCACGACTACTTCAATAAAAAAATATTTTACAAAACAATATTAACTAATTGATTTAGTGACCAAACGGTTCGAAAATAAAAGGAAAATTTTTTCAGATCAATTAAATAGGTTAATTGATTTACCTTCACTAAATATTGAATCTGAAAAGCAGATAAAAAATTTTATTGATGCTAGCAATGAGGCTATGCACATTATAAAATTAAAAGCAAATATGTCTAATGAAATAGACAGTATCTTTGCGCACATTATATTGCGTAAATTTAATAAAGACACACTTCAACTATACGAATCTTACATCAGAAAGACAAAAGAGATTCAAGAGTTGTCAGATGTCAAAGAATTTTTGGAACAGCGATATGGTTCCATTAGTTCATTAAAAAACGATGAAAAGAAAAATTCTAATGTTCAGCAACATAGAATTGAAAACTACCCGATATGTAAGAAACCTGGACATCATGCAGTACAGTGCTACACATTCAGAGCCATGAGTCCAGTAGAGAGAATCGACGCAGTAAGAAAAGTGCAAGTATGTATGAAATGCATAAAATTCACGAGGAATAAAAGGTGCTCGTGTGAAATATTATGTACTATTT
The DNA here is from genome assembly GCA_018151165.1 of Drosophila arawakana. Classification (NCBI taxonomy): domain Eukaryota; kingdom Metazoa; phylum Arthropoda; class Insecta; order Diptera; family Drosophilidae; genus Drosophila; species Drosophila arawakana. The sequence continues at coordinate 163,385 of JAECWX010000534.1, forward strand.
GCAGAAAATCACACAACACAATGTTACACATTTCTAACGAGAAAGTGAACACTTGTGTTGCTGAAAAACAAGCACTATTAGCTACAGCAATAGTGAAAGTGCAAACCAATAATGGTAGTTTTGAGCAATTAAGAGCATTAATCGATAGTGGATCGCAGTGCACTATTATTTCAGAAGAAGCTGTTCAAACTCTAAACTTATTTAGAATTAAACAAGAAAGAAAAGTACAGTCGAGCACGCCCGACCGTATAATACTCTCTGCATTTGTTCCCGATTAAATTATTAAAATCGGTATCGAGATATTACAATGTGAATTACTTGCATTAAAATATGTTGAAACAAAGACAATCTAAGCAAAATCAAACACACATCTGTTTGTTTGCATACGAATACACATACATATGTACGTTTGACAATATATGCTGTATGTGTGTATTCGGCGCAGCCAGCTTCCGCGGGCAGCGCTGCCGACTCACAGGCAGCGAAAACGTTCGAACATGTGCTTGTGTGTTTCTGTCTCGCTTGCACCTATGGGTTGATATTGCGTTCAATTTTCAATATTGTAACGCTTCTAGTTTTCTTGTTTATAGTCCGATTTTAATGCGCCTTTCAGGATAGTTTAATATAGTTAATCTCCACACGAATTATAGTTAAACAATACTGTATGATACGAACAAGTTCGCAAAAAACGGCATTTGAAGTTTTTTCAAGTGTGGGAAAAGGGGGCGTGGCAGTCCAAACTTTTAAATGGCAATGCAACTATGCTGTCGCTAGGAACCTCCGTACCCAAATTGGTGATCCTAGGTGCCATAGTTACTGAGATATTTGCCGAAAACACCAATTTTTCACGAGGTGTGTCCAGTTTTTTGCTTATTGTGGGCGAATGGGGCGTGGCATCGAAAAAAAAAAAAGATTCTTGTATTGACTGACTAAATATCTGATCGTTTGACACCAAGCTCGAACTTGTAGCTCTTACCATCTCTGAAATCTGTTTGTTCATACGGACAGACAGACAGACAGACAGACAGACGGACAGACGGACAGACGGACATGGCTATATCGACTCGGCTTGTGATGCTGATCAAGAATATATATACTTTATGGGGTCTGCCACGCCTCCTTCTGCCTGTTACATACTTTTGCACAAACCCAATATACTCTTGCAGAGAGTATAAAAAATAACAAAAATAAGTGGAGTTTCAGCAAATAACTCAAGCTCATCAAAATACAAGGTAAACTTGTGTTTAAAACCCTATAATAATGAAAAACAAAATTTTTATGCGGAAGCAATCGTTTTGCCAAAATTAATGAAAGCACTGCCTATCCAAACTATAAAGATAAATAAATATAAATGGCAGAATTACGTTTTGGCTGACCCACATTTTGACAAACCGAGCAGAGTAGATATAATAATTGGAGCCGATCTATATTCACAAATAATGAAAAATGGCATTATTAAAATAGACGGACTCCTGGGTCAAAATACGGAATTTGGTTGGGTAGTATCAGGCTGCACCAAATCAAAGGGAAATTCTGTAATAACAGCAACTACAATCGAGGTTAAAGACATGGATCGATTTTGTGAATTAGAAGATGAAGATAATGACGACTTAGAAGCAGAATATTGTGAAAAGAACTATATAACAACAACTAGAAAGATAGCAATGGTAGATTTATTGTAAAAATCCCATTTAAAGAAAATACGAACTTAGGAAATTCTAAAACGCAAGCTTTAGCACGTTTTCACAATTTAGAAAAGAAATTTAATAAAAATCTAAAACTGAAAGAAAATTATATTCAGTTTATGAGGGAGTACATGGAGTTAGGACATATGGTTGAGTCAAACGAAGTAGGAAAATATTATCTTCCTCATCAAGCAGTACTACGGGAAAGTAGCTTAACAACAAAATTAAGAGTTGTATTTGATGCGTCAGCAAAAAGTACAAATGGGAAAAGCCGAAATGACATCATGTGGACAGGACCAAGAGTTCAAAGAGATATTTTTGATATTCTAGTAAAATGGCGTAAATGGCCAGTTGTAGTCTCCTCTGATATAGAAAAAATGTACAGACAAATAAATATTGATGAAGATGACCAAAAATATCTCAATGTATTCTGGAGAGACTGTCCGTTGGATAGATTAAAAACTTACAAACTTACAACAGTTACTTACGGAACCGCATCAGCCCCATATTTAGCGACCAGGACTTTGTTAGAAATTGCTTACAAATATAGCAATGAAAACATTAGTGAAATAATAAAAAATGATTTTTATATGGACGATCTAATGACAGGCGCTAATACAGTACAGGAGGCTAAAGAAATTGTAAATTTAATTTCGCGAGAATTGGACAATGTGGGATTTAATTTAAGGAAATGGATCTCCAACAATCCAGACGTTGTGGCAAGCGTAGAATGTACTGATGATAAAAAAATATTAAGTTTTGAAGAAAATGAGTCAGTCAAGACGCTAGGGTTACAATGGGAACCTGTAAAAGACGAATTCAAATTTAATATTCATTGTGAACAAAAAAAGAAAATTAATAAAAGAACAGTATTGTCCACATTAGCGAAAATTTATGACCCTTTAGGTTGGCTATCTCCTATAACTATAGTCGGTAAAATGCTTATGCAAAAACTATGGTTAGGTGAGCTAGAGTGGGATAAAGAATTACCAATAGACGATTCAGAATACTGGGAAATATTTATGAAAAAATTAATAACATTAGAAAATCTCAGAATTCCTAGATGGCTAAAAATGCACAACGATGTATTGGCTCAAGTACATGGATTTGCAGATGCCTCCGAAAAAGCATATGCGGCAGTTGTGTATGCAAAAATCGGAAGTTCAGTAAGGATAATTACTAGTAAAAGTAAAGTTAATCCCAAAAAGAATAGAAAAACGATCCCTAAGTTAGAGTTATGTGCAGCTCATCTGTTAGCAAAACTAATGAAAAGAGTAAAAGAAGCAATAGGAATAACTACAAAATCTTATGCATGGAGCGACTCAACGATTACACTTCCTTGGATCAAAAATGGAGCTAATAAAAATAAATTTATTAGGCGTAGAACAGATGATATTAAAAAATTAAAAGAAGTAGAATGGGGGCATGTCAAATCAGAGGACAACCCAGCAGATATTGCGTCAAGAGGAATAGATGCCGATAAGTTAAAAAACTGTGACATTTGGTGGACTGGACCTCATTGGCTTGCGAAGTCAATTGAATATTGGCCAAAGGAAGAAAATTCTGAAAATGAATTAGTTTGCACAACTATTTTGAATAATAATTCTGAAATTATTCAGAAATTAACAGATAAGTTTTCCTGTATAGGAAAACTCGAAAAAGTAGTTGCATATGTTTTAAGATTTATTGATATGAAAATTAACAAAAAAGTATTTCCAGCATATTTAACTGTAAATGAAATAAAGTCTGCGCGCTGTTTAGTAATTAAACAACAGCAGATTATTCATTTTGATGCAGAAATTAAATGTATAACTCATAAAAGAGATATTGACATAAAAAGCAAGATACTAAGTTTAAACCCATTTTTAGATGAAAATGGGTTACTTAGAGTTGGTGGAAGATTAAGGAACTCTAATGCATGTTTTCAGGTAAAACATCCTTTAATTTTAAACAAAAGTCACTTTACGGACTTAATAATAAAAAAGGCACATAGAGAAACATTGCATGGTGGACTTAACCTGATGAGAACTTATATTCAAAGACGATATTGGATTTTTGGACTTAGAAATAGTTTAAAGAAACAGTTGAAAGAATGTATAAAGTGTTCAAGATATCGGCAGACGACAGCAGAACAGATAATGGGAGACCTTCCAAAATATAGAGTTACACCAGATTACCCATTTCTAAATACTGGAGTAGATTACGCAGGGCCATACCATATAAAATGTTCAAAAAACAGAGGAATTAAGTCATATAAAGGTTACATAGCTGTGTTTGTATGTATGGCAACCAAAGCTATACATCTGGAAGTTGTAAGTGATCTTACAACTGATGCATTTTTAGCAGCCTTTAAAAGATTCATTGCAAGAAGAGGAAAATGTGCTAATATTTACTCCGATAATGGAACAAACTTTGTGGGTGCGTCACGAAAATTAAATGAAGATTTTCAAAAAGCTATTATGGATAACGAAAAAGTAGCTCCAATTTTAGAAAGCGAAGGAATCAGTTGGCATTTTATCCCGCCGGCAGGACCGCATTTCGGTGGCATTTGGGAAGCGGGAGTTAAATCGGTGAAATATCACTTAAAAAGAACAATTGGTGATACGATTTTAACTTATGAAGAGTTTGCAACTCTGTTATGCCAGATTGAAGGAGTGTTAAATTCTCGTCCCATATACACTACTGGAGAAGATATTGAGGACATGGAGATATTAACGCCGGGACATTTTCTAATTGGTAGACCTAATTTGGATGTAATAGAGTCTATAAATGAGGAGAAGATAAACAATTTAGACAGATGGAAATTAATTAAAAGGATTAAAAATGAATTTTGGTTAAAATGGAAAGAAGAATATTTACATACTTTACAGCAAAGAAATAAATGGAGACGTGAAAATAAAAATATCGAAAAAGGGCAAATAGTGTTAATTAAATCTGAAAATTGTCATCCAGCGAGATGGCCCCTAGGGAAAATTGAGGAAGTTCATAAAGGCGCAGATGAAAAAGTTAGAGTAGCGAAGATAAGAGTACAAGAAGGATTGGTAACGCGTCCTTTTAGTAAAATATGTCCTCTAATTGGAGTCCAAGAGTCAGGAGACGACTCTAAAAATGAGGAACGCCCAACTAGAGGAGGTAGGCTTTCAAAAATCGGATTGTATTTAGCCATGTTGATGTTAATGCTGATTTGTCAAGTATCTAATGCGGTTCCAATTAAGACCGAAATAAAGAAATGGACAGTTGAACAAGTCAACAGTACAGCATCAATATACTTGGATCCGATGGGTGACATAGAAGTAATAACGACATCATGGGATTTAGTTGTGTTCTATGATATGGACACTTACTTCGTTATGATAGAGAAAGGGAAAGAAATTATACAAAAGATGCGAATGATTTGTAGAAAATTGCATGATTTTGAGGAGCAACATGCAAAGACAAATTGATGATATAGAGGAAAACAATAGTCTTTTTATGACGCAAAGAACTTCAAGACAGAAAAGGTCACCCTTAGATTTTGTAGGATCTTTATATCATATGGTATTTGGGCTCATGGATGCAGATGATAGAACTCAAATGGAAGAAAATATGATTGCGTTATTAGAAAATCAACATAACATAGACAATCTAGCCAAAAAAACAAGCTTCCGTAATTGATTCAACTGAAAACATTCTGAAGCAGACAATAGACGAAGTAAATAAAAACTTTTACAGTATGAATCTCCGAGTAGACAACATGACCGAACTTCTTAAGGAAAGCTATTTTGTATATAAGGAATCAATAAAGTTCTTTATGATAACAAAACAGTTGAACTCATTGATTGATGAATGTGAAAAGGTTCAAGCTGGAGTAATCAGCTTGCTTATTGACGTCAATCATGGAAAATTAAACACTAATATATTAAAACCAAATCAGCTAAAAAAGGAAATTAGTTATATTAAAGACAAAATACCTGATACACTTGTTCTACCGGCCAAAAGAACTGGTGCGGAACTAAAAGAAATTTATACTTTGCTAACTGCAAAAGGGTTGTATTTAGACAAAAAAATAATAATAAATGCAAAAATACCTTTATTCAATAGACATTCATCCCAGGTATTTAAAATTATTCCCTTACCAATTAAAAACCAACAGGGAATAATAATTGCCGATCTAAAGTTACCATACATAGTGTATAACTTTGCAATTGATTCGTATAATTTAATGTCAGAAGCAGCGCTAAACAAATGCAAGCATTGGCAACAAAATAAACGAATTTGCGAAGGAAACTGGCCATGGAATAATGCAAATGATGACTCTTGCGAGGTCTCACCTTTTAAGCCGAATAGACCATCGAATTGTGTCTATAAAATGATATCAACTTACTCAAACTATTGGGTTGAATTAAATAGAAAGGGTAGTTGGCTTTTCAAAGTACCAACTAATACTAAAGCAAATATTCAGTGTAGCCATACTCACCAGGAAATTATTGACTTACCGGAATAAGGTATATTATCTATTAAGTCAGATTGTACTGCTAGAACAGTTGATAAAATTCTTGTTGCAAATTATGTAATTCACTCCGAAAGTTACGAAAAATTGTCACCTTATTATATAAGTAATGTAAGTGAGATACCGAAAATTATTTGGGATCCATTGAGATATCCAATTATTAACCATACAGTAGAGATAGATCAATTAAAGAATGACCTATATGACATTAAAAATCATCATTTCGAATTAAAAAACCTTAACTTTCATCATGTATCCGGTCACCTATCTTTAGGAATTTGTTTGATAATATTGTTAGTTATAATTGTATACATAATAAGAACAAGTAAGAAAGGCTACAGTCGACCGAGCCGACTATAAAAGACCCCGTACTCTCATAGTAGTTTGTATTCAATTTCAATTGAAATTAAAAAAATAATTTAACAATTCGCATTGCCAGCATTCGAACCTACAACCTCAGACAAACTCTATCAGTTGCACCACGCGCCACTTTCAAGAATTCTCCGAATATCAGCATTTACATATTATTCATACAAACACACATTCGTTTGAAATTATATGTATGCATGTATGTATGTATGTGTGTATTCGGCGCGGCCAGCGTCTGCCGGCAGCGCTGTCGCCACACAAGCATCGAAAACGTTCGAACATGTGTTTGTATGTTTCTGTCTCGCTCTCGCGCGTAAGTGATATTGCAGTTAAATAACAAACTTTGTAACGCAGTAGCTCTTTTGTTAAAAGTAGTATGATGATGCCCCTTTCAGAATAGTTTGATTTTATATGTCTCTATACTTATGTTGAATTACAACACCCTACTATATGAATAAATGCCTTAAACATGGCATTAAAGTGAAAACGTTTGGTTAACCCTCAGGAGAAAAGGGGGCGTGGCAGCTCAAAATTTTTAATGGCATTGCATTAAGGTTGTCTCTAGCAACCTGTTTACCAGAAATGGTGTTCCTAAGTGCCATAGTTACTGAGTTATTGGCCTAAAAGTAAATTTTTTTCGAGGTGTGTCTGGTTTTTTGCTCATTGCGGGGGCGGTAAGGGGCGTGGCAACAATTTGAAATAAACTTGATCTGCTCGCGAAAATAACGGACTTTCATTCCAAATTTGGTGTCTCTAGCTTTTGTGGTTTAAAAGATCCAGGTGTTCATACGGACGGACAGACAGACAGACGGACAGACGGACAGACGGACAGACGGACATTGCTATATCGACTCGGCTGTTGATGCTGATCAAGAATATATATACTTTATGGGGTCGGCCACGCCTCCTTCTGCCTGTTACGCACATTTCGCTTCTGACAAACCTAATAGACCCCTATACTCTTTTTTAGAGTACGGGGTCTAAAAATAAATGTAACAAGAAGACTACAAACGATCACGTTTCCTCACATATAAAAATAAAACAAAAAAATAAAAATGTTTACTCTAAGGTTAATATGTCATTGCCATTGTACTTAAACTACCACCTTTTTGTGGCCCTTGGCAGAATGTTCAAGCAATGAAACTAGAACACCGGAGAGATTATTTTAAGAGACTATGTAAACTCAAAAATGTATAATCTAAGAATATATTTGTATCTATGCTGGCGACCCGTTCCCATGCTTGGCAACGAAGCCTGAGATAAAAATACTTCTAAATATAAAACCACGCTCTATCCTGTGCGTGGGGTAAAACACCAAATTCTTAGAGGAGAGCTGTACTCCGCTGTAATTTGTAGCTATATAAGACCTAGAATTTTAAGGAATAAAGTTAGTTCAATTTTTGTGCTCAACCAACCAAGTCTTGATGTCCATTTATTCACTACTTATATTCAAGATCCAACATTCCGGCCACCTTGAAGGGATCGCCTTCAATCCCTTGGTAGCCCTGGCAGCATTAGCACCGACCAGTCTGAGTCCACGAACTCCTTCACCAGCTTCCTTCCGGAAAAGAGCATTAGTGGGCACGTTTGCTAAACATTCAAGAGTAACACTCTTTGATGCAAAACACATGAACACCGCAATATACAATTTTAGCGGGGCTCGTCCTCTTGTCCAATGTCTTTTAGACTTGCAACAAACCAAACGAACTGAACGAGTTTCTGAACGTTACACCCTTTTGACGACAAATCGGCTGGCCATCTCTTGGAGGCCTGTAACTCGATTGGCTACAAATATTGCTAGTAATGAAGGAGACGTATCTATACAATGTATCTATAGTGTCTACTTTGCCTTTTCCAGTCAAACGCGACTGTCCAACCGACTTTACAGTGAAGCTCATGCTCTTGCGCTGAAGCCGCATGGCTTGAGCCAGACTTTTCGTCATAAAGTTTACTTGTGATCCAGAATCCAACGGACTCTAGCATTTCGATTCTGACCGAAACTTTCTCCAACTTTGGCAACTGCCGTTGCAAGAATTACTTGATCGACGTCGCTAGTAACATGATCAACATTGGCAGGATGAGCAGAAGCTTGTGATGTTTCTACCGGTGTGAATTTGTGAAGGAGAGTGTTGTGAGGACGAGAACAAACTCTACACTTCGACGCAGTGCAGTTGGATACTCTGTGCTCTGAACGCAAGCAGTTTATACAGAGTTGACTAGATTTTACGAAATTAAATCTATCGTCAACCGGCAGTGCTGCAAACCCTTGACCATTTCCAATTGTATGGTTTGCACTGCAAAACTGGCATGTGCGTTCAACTTCTTTTTCAACGTTTGTACACGCAAACGACGATTTTTTAGCGTGTTTCATTTCGAATGTTTGCTTCATCCTAGACTTTGAACTTTCTTCAGCAGACAAATGCTGATATCGCCTGTTCAAAGCCGCAGCACAGTCGGCCCATTTCGGCAATGTGTTGTAATACAGCTGTTCCTCATACTTCGACTTCGTATGAGGATCTACCTTCGACATAACTATATGAATCAAGATTGCATTTGCGAAATCTTGCTCATCTCCAACGGACATAAGCGAACCAAAAATTGCCGATACCGAGTCAACTATTGTTCGAACTTTAACTGCCGATGGCTTGGACATCGGCTCAATGTCAAACAACTGGGCAAGAGGGTCAAAAAAGATAAGACACTTGTTGTCGTATACTCGACTTACACTTTCTAATGCCTTCGGGAAATTCGCATCAGATACTTGGAAGGCTCTGATGGTGCCTAACGTCTCATCTGATAAGCACGATATCAAATGGTTGAATTTCTCAATATTTCACAGCGAGCGATCAGAGTCTACCAGACCGATAAATTGTCTGTATTCCGAGTGTTTACCACTAAATTTGGGCAACTTCAGTTTGGGCAAGTGGGAATGGTGAGAATTCTGAGGGACGACTTCTGCTGCCTGATGTGCACTTAGGGCTGACATGTATGAAGACCGTGCCAAAATACATGTTTCTTCAAGCATTGCACGGCTAGTATTGTCAGGGTCTATTGCATCGATCTCTGACTGCAGATCCATAGCTTTGGAAATGTATGAATTTAGTCTGTCTAGCCGGCACTGAATCTCAAATTTGCTTGGAGTCACCATATTATTAATGAGTGAACTTCTTTGGCGCTCTATGTCGCTCTCTACTTTTTCCAGTAGTACTCGTGAGGGTATGCCGTCGGGTAGATCAAAGTTGTTAGTTAATAAGGTAGATTAGGTTGAGATACAGTTAAGTATCAGATCACTGGCCTTGTGGCTCAGCGATATATTAATTAATAAATCAAGATTATATGGCCAGTTGCCAGAGCAATGTTTATTTCAACGTGCGTTAGCTTACGTTATTGGAACAGAACTAAATTTGGAACCACCAGCAAGCTGGGGCGTAAGCTAAACCAAAAGTACTTAGTTGCTAAAGAATAAAAAGATACAAAATATACGTACTTAAAGCTACAAAACTACAGCCGCCGAGCCGACTGGGCATAAGCGATAACGCTGATCTTGCAGCATGTGCAAGATGCTGGCCAACATTTTTGCGTTTATTTATATTACACAACAATGTGCGAGGGGCACTCGTTAACTACTCCCCCCTCCGAAGTATGACCTTCCCCGTTCATCTTATAGCTGTCCACGATCGCCTGTATCTTCTGTGAGGCTCGTCTTCTTCTCAAACTCTGGTAGAGGAGAATGGAACCGCTGAGACTCAGGCTGAATCCAACTGCGGCAGCATACCATGACTTAGACGACCCGGCCGATGTTACCTCTTCCTGAAGTTCTTGGATGATATGTAGGTTGTGGTTGTTCATCCTTTGTAGTAAAGGCATGCTCAGGACTGGGTCGTGGCCAATGATCTTCAATACCGGCGAAGCTGCTATGCCCGGCGCCTTGTTTATGATTTCGCGCCGGTTCACATACTTTGTTCCATTTATGACAGCTACGCGCTCGAACACGATGAGGAAAGTACGATTGACTGATACTGTTGCGCCGTCATCGGTGCTGATACTGGCTCGACTCTCGTTTAAGACCATGATGCCGTCATCTACCATTGTAATACGCTCCAGGTGACTAGGTTGCGTGTTACAATGTGCTGTGCTTCCAGTATGCAATTCGCGTGCGCAGGTGTCATGCGTTGCCAACTTGCAGATCGAGGCGCATGTTGTTGTGGTGCAGCTTGTTACCGCTAAAACGTCGTCGCATTCAGCTACGGTGTCATCTTGAAGCTGAAGTATAGTGTGCTCTTGGGACACCGGGAGAATGTTGACCTTTCTACATATAAACTTAATTCTGGGATACTCGATTAAAATGTGGACAATATTTTCGGACTGGAAAATCTTAATATTAGATGCCTCCATCAGGCTAACTATAGGAACTTCTGCGGGATGTTTGATAAGCACAGATTTTAAATCATCGTGATCAAAGATTGTTGGGTTTATTATGTTGGTTTTTTTGCAAGAGTGATCGTGAGCATTAAATTTTGGATTTCATTTATTAACATTCTATTTCTGGCCAATAATGCCTCGTAAAAATGTGTCGTGTCTATTAGATCATTCTTCTTTGCTTTAATTATCTTATTTAATGTATCGGTTAACTGATTTATCTGCTTTTGGGTTTCTGTGCTTATTACTACCTGTTTGTTGTTTGATTCGATTAATCTTCTTTCGGTCATTCTGATCTTTTCTAAATCTTTAGCGTCCGGTGTGCCGGCCACTACCTTAAGTGCTGTTCCAAGAAAATCCAAGCTTCTGTCAATTCAGTGGTGCACCTCTAAAACGGACAAAAGACTTCTAGTATGATTAACATCTACCTCCAATAGTTTTCTCATATGAGACTGGGGAAAGTACTCGGACAATTTGTTTGTTTCTTCTATCATACTTAAAAATTCGGTCAAATTACTTGAGTGTCGTGCATAGTCATGTTGTTCCCAAATCATTACATTTCCATCTACTATGGGTATGTAATTTGAATGAGAATAGTCGGTGATCCGAGCATTTATTATACTTATAAGGGATAAAACCGACCAAATAAGCCTGCAAGAAAAAAATAAAATTGGATTAACCCTACTGTGTTTCTTAGTCCTAGTACTAATTTATAATCGCTAATCTAATTCCTATTTTATGTTGTCCTTGTGGACCACCCTCCCCTTAATGAGTATAGACGTTCCTAGGTCTGCTTCTGAGCACAAGGGGGTAAGCTATTTTCCAAGTCTCTTGTTGGATTTGATGAAGACTTTTTCTCCTAACTAAAAGTTTATAATTTGGATGATAGGACCATTCACGTCTGTTATGGTACGTGATATTATTGGTTGCACTATTGCGAATTTAGAAAACTTATCGACACATGTCAGAAATTGTTTCTTATCGGTCGAGAAAATGTCAATGTGCAACCGCTCGCCGGGAAATGATGATGTTGGTGTTTCTCCGAGAACTTGTTTTTTTCGGGTGACTGTCGTATTTGGACTTAGTGCAAGTTCTGCAGTTGGCCACAACTTCCATAGCCAGCCTGGCCATTTTCGGAAAGTAATACTCTTCTAAAATTTGCTTGATGTTTTCTTTGTTCGGTTTTGTCAACTATGTCGATTACCATATTTTTACAGTACCAAAACTTTGTTGATGCGAAAGTGAATTTTGTGGCGTGTTTTTTCGCCAAAGAATAAGAAGTTTCGTTTTAGAGAAAATCTTGATTCCTCTAAAGTTATCTGGTTTCTGAAACAATTCAAAGGTTTCTCAATAACTTCTATTGTATAAGTTACAAATAGTTCACTATGAATTGTTGCTGCGTCGGATATTACTTCACTTTGCAGTTTTCTTTACACGGTTTGTAGTGGATCTTTGCGTTATGCTCGTCGATATACGCTTTCCATCTTTTCATCTTTGCATTTGGGTTTCTATCAGACACCGCAAACGTTAATGGCTGGTGGTCTCTGTATATGTTAATGTCCCTTGTACCATATAGGTATTGTTGAAATTTTCCCAAGGCCCAAACTATAGCTAATAGTTCCCTCTCGTTGCTGTCATAATGTGACTCACTGTCTTTTAATGATCTCAAAATCATTGCTATGGGTCTGTTGTCCTGAGACAGTACTGCGCCAATACCATAGGCAGAGGCATCCGTCGTCAAATCGAATGGTTTCCTGAAATCTGGGTATCTGAGAGTAACGTTCTCTGAGGCTAGAACATTCCTTAATTTTGCGAACGCATCTTCGCTCGTTTTGAAAAATTGGGTTTTTTCTTTTGAAACTTTCATGTTGGCATCGCATAGTCTCTTTAAAACCCAATTTATGTGCCTTACATGATCCTTTTCATTTTCAGAAAAAATTATCACGTCGTCTACGTAAACATAACAAGATTTTCCAATTTTTTCACGCAACACGTCATCTATCGCTCTTTGCAAGATTCTTCACGCATTCTTCAATCCGAACGGTAGTCTGCAGAATTCATACTTTCTGCCGTTTACGGAGAAAGCTGTTTTCTCGCGATCTTGCTCTGCAAAGTAAATTTGGTGATAGCCGGACTTTAGATATAATGTCGTAAAGTATTTGTCTTTACCCAAGTTCGCCAATATCATGGATATGTTGGGCATTGGATACTTATCTGCGATTGTCTTTTCATTTAGTTTCCTAAAGTCAATTACCAGTCGCTTATTCATGCTCCCACTTTCGTCTATACCCTTTTTGTCAACGACCCATGTTGGTTTATTGTAGGGTGACCTTGAAGGCCTAATGATGCCATTCTGTAGCAAATCTTTAATTTCTTTTTTTACAAAGTCATTGACTCCCATGGGATGCGGATATAGTTTCGAGTATAGTTATCGTCCTCTGTACGGATCGTAGCCACAACAGATGTATTGAACAGCAACGACTCGTTAGAGGTCGTAAATGCTTTAGATCTGTTCAAAATCATACCCCTAAATTCAGCTTTTATGACTTTCGATACGATATCATTCACGTTGGTGAAATTGATTGTACCATTCTCGGTATCTAGGGTTGCTCCTACTTGCGTTAACAAGTCGAAACCTACAATACCATCAAATGGTGTTAAGGAGTCTAAAAAAAAAAATTAGCTAATTTCCCGAAAATGTTCATTGAACACTTATGGGTTACTTTGTTAGAACCGTGAATGGAACTAACCGTAAAGGGGAGCTGACCGGTTGCCGCTCCTGTGTCAATCAATATTTTTAGTTTTCTCCCAGCTAGCTGTCGTTCGACGATCGGCATCCGGGAGCGCTCACTAAAAAATTCACCAAGTCATTGTCACTTGCTGTTTCAGATTCATCATGGGCTTCTGCGACAGCGGCTTCGGCTGCCCTATAATAATCTTGGTCTTGGTCATTGTTCGCTTGCTGATGGCCCGTCATCCGTTCAGAACCCTGCCTCTTTTGAGCCTGCGAGTTTTCAATCTGGGTGTTAGACCCTTGATTCTGTCCAAATGCTCCCGTATCCATTGGTTCTGGTGCTGACCTTTTATCCTCCTTAGGATTCTGATTACTGTTGCTTTGCTGTTGCCTATTTGGTTTTTTAAAAAAATTTAATGCAGTGTTATGTGACACCAATAGCGCTCTTGCTGTACCTCTGATTTTGTTCCGAATAATAGTTACCGCTTGGTAATGCGCGCTACTACCCACGAATGGCTGGAAAAGTTCATAGGCATCTGTGACGGATTGTCTCCATGCCACATAATCATCATGAGTTCCATTAAACTTGGGTACTGATTGTATAATGTTTAATTTTATATCGCACTGGATGTCTGGATTTACACTAATCCTCTGATATGCTTCGACCTGAGGCGCTTCTATGTTTAATTTTTGAATATCTTGTTTTACTAAATTAAACTGCTCATTAAATCTGAATTCTTGCGCCGCTAATGCCTGACTGACAGCATTCGCTACTAACGCTTGCACTTGGTTCATGTCCATGTTAACTGTCGGTTGAAAGCCTACCTGATCGTATTCCCACTCGTTTTCACCTTCACTATCACTTATTATTTCTTTCTTTACTTCCCTATACGGGACAAAACTAGTCATTAGCTTTTTCGTAACCGATCTCTTTAGGGACAGTTCACATTAAATCACGGTCGAGTAAGTATATTCGGCAATGGCATTACTTGAACAGAAATTTAATATATTTAAATTATAGAAAACGAATATTATATTCGGCTTGATTCACGATCACTTATTGGTTTTTATTTCATTAAATTTATTTAATTCAATTTTTAGACCCAGTACTCTAAAAAAGAGTATAGGGGTCTATTAGGTTTGTCAGAAGCGAAATGTGCGTAACAGGCAGAAGGAGGCGTGGCCGACACCATAAAGTATATATATTCTAGATCAGCATCAACAGCCGAGTCGATATAGCAATGTCCGTCTGTCCGTCTGTCTGTCTGTCCGTCCGTCAGTCCGTATGAACAACTAGATCTTTTAAACAACAAGAGCTAGAGCCACCAAATTTGGAATGAAAGTCCGTCTATATTGCAGGCAGGTTAAGTTTATTTCAAATTTTTGCCACGCCCCCTACCGCCCCCGCAAAATTTCATTGCACTACAACTTTGAAACTATGAAAGCTATCGTAACCAAATTTACACATTAGGTGTATGGTACAACTATAACTATCCTCACCAAGTTTCATGAAGATCGCACACTTATAGCTTATAGCTCCCATAGGACAAATGGGTCAAAAACAAAAAATTTGTATGAAGACATGTAGTATTTGCTAAGTGATCGCAACTAAACTCACACATAATGTGTACATAATTATTAAAAGTAACTTCACAAAATTTGGTCCTATTTAATCGGACTACTAAAACATGTGAAACAAATTGGTCAAAAATGTTAAAAATTGTAATTTATGTACGTGTTTGAAGAAAAGTGGTAAATCAATGTTTATCTACTTTAGCCGTCCTGATTGTCAACAGTGCTGTGGTCCAAGTGATGTGACATGCATTAGAGAAACATGAGGTCTGCGGTTCGAACCCCAGCGCAGACAGGCATTTGTTTTCTTTTTCTATAACAAAACATTATTATATGTAAATGCAGATAATCAGCAGTACCTACATATTGATGTGTGGTTCATATGGTAGAGTGGCGTCATGTGAGAACACTGTGTCTGATACCGCGGGTTCGATTACAGCTGCGCGCAACTTTTTTTTTACTTTTTTAAATTTTAATTTAAACTATTATCTTTTTTTAAATTTGTATTTTAAAATATGAATCACTCTACTGCTTCTTCTTTTAAGTTTGTAAGTATTTTTGTATGCGCACTACAAGGAGTACGGGGTCTTATACAGTCGGCACGTCGACTGTAGCCTTTCTTACTTGTTTAATCTGTACTGATTAAACATTCCACTTACATGTTTTCTGAATTTATTTCTTATCTTCTACCCAGGGTGTTGGGTCCTTAAAAGTTGTGCTCCAATTAAATAGTTGTGCTGTCCCACGTTGCTTTCCAGAGCTGCAGCTGCTGATGTGGGAGTAAGGGTTCTGTTTTTAGACCCCGTACTCTAAAAAAGAGTATAGGGGTCTATTAGGTTTGTCAGAAGCGAAATGTGCGTAACAGGCAGAAGGAGGCGTGGCCGACCCCATAAAGTATATATATTCTAGATCAGCATCAACAGCCGAGTCGATATAGCAATGTCCGTCTGTCCGTCTGTCTGTATGTCCGTCTGTCTGTCCGTCCGTCCGTCCGTATGAATACCTGGATCTTTTAAACTATAAGAGCTAGAGCCACCAAATTTGGAATGAAAGTCCGTCTATATGTCAGGCATGTTAAGTTTATTTCAAATTTTTGCCACGCCCCCTACTGCCCCGCAAATTGTAAAAAACAGAAAGCTATCGTAACCAAATTTACACAGCAGGTGTATGGTACAACTATAACTATCCTCCCCTCCTCAAGATCGGACAACTATAGCTTATGGCTCCCATAGGACAAATCGGTCAAAAACAAAAAATTTGTATGAAGACATGTAGTATTTGCTAAGTTATCGCAACCAAACTCACACAGAATGTGTACATAATTATTAAAAGTAACTTCACCAAATTTGGTCCAAATCGGACAACTACAACATGTGAAACAAATTGGTCAAAAATGTTAAAAATTGTAATTTATGTGAGAATCCTGTGTCTGATACCGCGGGTTCGATGCCAGCTACCGCATAACTTTTTTTTACTTTTTTAGACCCCGTACTCTAAAAAAGAGTATAGGGGTCTATTAGGTTTGTTAGAAGCGAAATGTGCGTAACAGGCAGAAGGAGGCGTGGCCGACCCCATAAAGTATATATATTCTAGATCAGCATCAACAGCCGAGTCGATATAGCAATGTCCGTCTGTCCGTCTGTCTGTCTGTCCGTCTGTCCGTCTCTCTGTCCGTCCGTCCGTCCGTATGAACACCTGGATCTTTTAAACTATAAGAGCTAGAGCCACCAAATTTGGAATGAAAGTCCGTCTATATTGCAGGCAGGTTAAGTTTATTTCAAATTTTTGCCACGCCCCCTACCGACCCCGCAAATTGTAAAAAACAGTTTTCATTGCACTACAACTTTGAAACTATGAAAGCTATCGTGACCAAATTTACACAGTAGGTGTATGGTACAACTATAACTATCCTCATCAAGATCGGACAACTATAGCTTATAGCTCCCATAGGACAAATCGGTCAAAAACAAAAAATTTGTATGAAGACATGTAGTATTTGCTAAGTTATCGCAACCAAACTCACACAGAATGTGTACATAATTATTAAACGTAACTTCACCAAATTTGGTCTAAATCGGACAACTACAACATGTGAAACAAATTGGTCAAAAATGTTAATAATTGTAATTTATGTACGTGTTTGAAGAAAAGTGGTAAATCAATGTTTATCTACTTTAGCCGTCCTGATTGTCAACAGTGCTGTGGTCCAAGTGATGTGACATGCATTAGAGAAACATGAGGTCTGCGGTTCGAACCCCAGCATAGACAGGCATTTTTTTCATTTTCTTTTTCTATAACAAGACATTATTATAAGTAAATGCAGATAATCAGCAGTACCTGCAAATTGAGGGGTGGTACATATGGTAGAGTGGCGACATGTGAGAATCCTGTGTCTGATACCGCGGGTTCGATTGCAGCTAGCGCATAACTTTTTTTTACTTTTTAGACCCCGTACTCTAAAGAAGAGTAGAGGGGTCTATTAGGTTTGTCAGAAGCGAAATGTGCGTAACAGGCAGAAGGAGGCGTGGCCGACCCCATAAAGTATATATATTCTTGATCACCATCAACAGCCGAGTCGATATAGCAATGTCCGTCTGTCTGTCTGTCCGTCTGTCCGTCTGTCTGTCTGTCCGTCCGTCCGTATGAACACCTGGATCTTTTAAACTACAAAAGCTAGAGACACCAAATTTGGAATGAAAGTCCGTTATCTTCGCGAGCAGATCAAGTTTATTTCAAATTGTTGCCACGCCCCTTACCGCCCCCGCAATGAGCAAAAAACCAGACACACCTCGAAAAAAATGTACTTTTAGGCCAATAACTCAGTAACTATGGCACTTAGGAACACCATTTCTGGTAAGCAGGAACGCTGGCCGCGCCGAATAAACATATACATACATACATGCATACATCCGTATATGCATACATATAATTTCAAACGAATGTGTGTTTGTATGAATAATATGTAAACGCTGATTATTGGAGAATGCTTGAAAGTGGCGCGTAGTGCAACTGATAGAGTTGCGGCAATGCGAATTGTTAATTTAATTTTTTTTTAAATTTCAATTCTAAATGTACATATAAAATTAAAATTCTTAAATTTCATTCGAAAATTTGAAGTCAAATTGAATACAATTGCGCACTACCATGGAAGTACGGGGTCTTTTACAGTCGGCACGTCGACTGTAGCCTTTCTTACTTGTTTCGTATGGTTTTTCACGCCATACTCTAATCGGGCAACTTTTGTGTCGCTCAATTTTACAAAGATATTAAACTAGATTTTATGCATCGCAGTGCATTTTAAAAAAAATTTATCGTTGTGCGCCCTTCGAAGCGCTGTCGGTTCCCTGTCCTTGGTTTGGCTTGTTAGGCCAAACGTGGCCGGTGTTGGCTGCACAGGTCATTTTCTTCTCTGTTGGGAAAAAAATGGTACTGTACTTGCAAAATGGTGAATCCAGTGGTCCCTCGCAGTCCTTTGGGCTGGATTTCATCAGCTTTGGCAGCTCCTTTGCTGGCGGTGGATCTTTAGTTAGTTTAATTTTCGAAATATTGTTTATCACCGTGTGTGGCTGTGTTTGTGGGTGTGGCTTGGTTTTTCCGGGAATCTAGTTGTTCCCTAATCAACTCAATTTTAGCATGTAAATGAACTGAGTTGTTCCAATCTGTTTTTTCGCTATTGTTTAACAACGATAGTAGATAAGCCTTTCTGGCTTTCAACCTTTTTACCACACCCCCTCGTTTGCACATACCACACTACTCACTGCGATATTTTTGGTTCAGGTTCCACTGTTGTCTTCTCTGAAGTATGTAGAAATAAGTAAATTTCAATTGCTTTGGTTTTCTGATATAGAGCGACTGTTGTTGTCGCTCTGAATGCTGTATTCGATCTTGTCTTTACAAATTAGGACTAATATAATTAAACCTAAAGCGGCGGGGTTCTTAGTGGCAGTGCTGCCTTTTGTACATAATAATGTTTGGAGTTTTGTCGCTCAAAGCAGCGGCTGAACGGGAGTATATAGCATGCCATATGTATTTGCATATATGCATATATATGTACAGACGGTACATGCTCAAGCAGTGCTCACGCTAGCGTTCTCATGCTGCGGCCAGTCCGCATAAGCGGCGGATCCTATTACAGCACTTATATATTTGTTATTGTATAAACATAGCAACAAAGTGTAGTTATGTTTTAAGTTATTACTCTTACTTTAAAGTTGGGCATATGACCACTTGTTATATTGTATACTCTACAATACAATGGGCATATGCTCATTTGGCATACAACATACTACAAAGTAACTAATGAAAGTAAATACGATAATTCCAGATCAACCAATAATCCGAATCAGGATGATAACTCCTCATAATTTAAAAACTATAATTATAACACTCATGCTACTTTACTTTGTATGGCCAATAAAAGGTCAAAATTTGGAAATCAACCCAATTAACTCGAAAAACGGATATCTTATATTTCAAACAGGAAAAATTAATTTACCTATAAAATACGAATATCATTATCTAACTATCAATATAACAAAAACCGAAGAAACTTATAATAATCTAATGCAAAAAACAAAAGAATTTTAACCATTAGTAAAAATACGGTACTTAACAGAATAACTGCTCAGAGAAATGAACGGTATAAGACTAATAAAACGAAATAAAAGGGAAATCGTAAATTTCATAGGGACACTTTATAAATATCTTTTCGGAACTTTCGATCAAGACAAAGAAGAATTGCAATCAAAAATAGATAACCTTTCAGAAAATACTGTTCAAGACAATGAACTAAACGAAGTAATAAAAGCCGTCAACAAAGGAATAGAAGTAATGAACAGTTTAAGTATCACCCATGAGGCAGACCAAAGACTCGAATTACTAATTTGCAACTTACAAGAATTCACAGAGAATGTCAGTATGCAACTAACCAGGCTTGGTATATTCAACACTAAATTACTAAAATATGACTCACTAAAACATTTAAATGCTGAAAAAATAATATAGTGACATATGTATATACATACGTACCTAAACCCATACACCACATACACCACATACACAACACTTATGATTTATGTCAAAGATTTCTTTCGCACAAAAGACTAATGTAAACACTATCAAAAAATCAAATGGTGACAATAACACCACAAGAACCTAATGTAAACACTATTGAAAAAATCAAATGGTGACAATAACAATTCTGGCTTCCCACGAATGCATTAAATATCATAAACAATTCGCCAGAATCGTTATTCCCATCATTGGGGTTAAAACTGCTGACGTTAAACAAATCCTAGCCGAACACTCTCAATCTCTTCAAGATCGAGATCTTTCTCTATTTACATAAGAGCTAAAAGCTCAATGAGTCCAAAGTCCAATTAATGAAAGCTCAAAACCGAGGTTTGCTTAACGTCATCAGAACATAGGATAAGCAGTCTAGTTTTGTACTCCGTAGTTTCGAGTTTATTGAATAAAGTTTATATTTTTTTAATAAGCTAAGTGTCGAAACATCTTATTGGCGCAGCCGGTAGGATATTGATAATAAATATCCTCGTAATAAGTAATCGTCCTTTATTTTCAATCCATTGAAAAGAAATCCTTGTATGACCAAGGAATTTCTAGGATTCGAGCACGCGAATTTTCCGCGGAAAGGAAACGGTTAAAACATTACAATTTTGGAAAAAATATTATCTTAATATCCGCCAAAGAACCTAAGCGTGTGTGACTCATAACCCAATTATCAGTCGTGGCCCATATTTAAATGTGCGACCGCCACCAAAGATAATTGCTATTACAAAGAAAAACCGCTCAAAACACCAAACAGTGTTCAACCAAAAAATAGATCCTCTGGACTATTTGAACAACTGTAAATAAAGGGCTTATATCTGGGCTTTGCAAATCAATTTATTAATCCCTGTAAACGTAAGTCTCTTATAATTCAACAAAAGTGGCAATTAAAACAAAATCCTGAAGTGACAACTGCCAACAAAATAAAAAAATAAAATCTACACCAACACCATGGCAACCAACCCACCAATGGAACTATCGGAAATACATCTGAAACAAGCGCTTGGACAAATTCGACAAGTGCCAGTGTTCGACGGAAAAACCGTGGAACTAACTGCATTCATAAGGAGGATTGATTTTATTATGCAGTTATATCCAACACAGGATGTGAGACAACATAGTGTCCTATTCGGAGCAATCGAGATGTAGACCACCGGATCCGCACAACGAGTGTCGCAGCTGACAGCAGCCACCACCTGGGGAGAGTTAAGGAGCGCCCTCATCGACGAATTTAAAACACAAACTCCGTATGAAGAGCTTCTACGACGTCTCTATAACACCAACTTTAATAATGGTATCCATCAACTAATAACTCGAATCAAGATGATAACCCCTCATAATTTAACAACTATAATTATAACACTCATGCTACTCAACTTTGTATGGCCAATAAAAGGTCAAAATTTGGAAATCAACCCAATTAACTCCAAAAACGGATATCTTATATTTCAAACAGGAACAATCAATTTACCTATAAAATACGAATACCACTATTTAACTATTAATATAACAAAAACTGAAGAAACTTATAATAATTTAATGAAACAAACAAAAGAATTTGAACCATTAAAAAAAATACAGTACTTAACAGAAAAACTGGACAGAGAAATGAACGGCTTAAGACTAGTAAAACAAAATAAAAGAGGACTTGTAAATTTCATGGGCACATTTTATAAATACCTTTTCGGAACTTTAGATCAAGAAGACAAAGAAGAATTACAATCAAAAATAGATAACCTTTCAGAAAATAGTGTTCAAGCCAATGAACTAAATGAAGTAATAAAAGCTGTTAACAAAGGAATAGAAGTAATGAACAAACTAAGTATGACACATGAGGCAGAGCAACGACTCGAATTACTAATTTTCAATCTACAAGAATTCACAGAATATGTCGAAGACATTGAGTTATGTATGCAATTAACCAGGCTTGGTATATTCAACCCGAAATTACTAAAATATGACTCACTAAAACATTTAAACGTTGAAAAAATAATAAATATTAAAACATAAACTTCGCTAAAAAAAACTACTAACGAAATTTTAATTATTTCCCATATTCCACGCGAAATTATAAATACTGCACTGTACGACATTATTCCATACCCTGACGAAAACAAAGACATTTTGATCGAAACTATACATGACACTTACTACTTACAGAACAACAAAGCATTCACAGCAACCAATAAAAATCTAGTTATGAACAAATGTATTACTGGAATATTAAAGCAAGATAAAACAGAATGTAGATATTCAAAATCCCATAAAAATTATGAAATCAAGTATGTAGCAACAAACGTTATGTTAACATGGAACTTACCGAAAATTGTACTAAACCAAAATTGTATCAACCGAGAAATTATTATCGAAGGAAACAATATGATAAAAGCTATAAATTGTTCAATCCAATTAGATGAAATTCAACTAACTAATACTATGCTAGATTACACACAAACAGTCTACATAAATAATAATATAACCAAACTAGAACCATTGTCATATGTCCATACCAAAGAAATTATCCAACAACAAACAAAATTGTACAACACATTCCAAATTATAACTATAACAACTTTAACAATTATTTTAATCATACTTATATTATACATTATCTTTAAATATAAAAATATTCCACAAAAAATTATTGTTAATTATAAGAATAAACAAGTAAGAAAGGCTACAGTCGATCGAGCCGACTGTAAAAGACCTCGTACTCCCATAGTAGTGCGCAATTGTATTCAATTTGAATTCAAATTTTCGAATGAAATTTAAAAATTTTATTTTTATATGTACATTTAGAATTGAAATTAAAAAAAATTAAATTAACAATTCGCATTGCCGCAACTCTATTAGTTGCACTACGCGCCACTTTCAAGAATTATCCGATAATCAGCATTTATGTACATATTATTCATACAAACACATATTCGTTTGAAATTATATGTATGCATGTATGTATGTATGTGTGTATTCAGCGCGGCCAGCGTCTGCCGGCAACGCTGTCGCCACAGCGTCTGCCGGCAGCGCTGTCGCCACACAAGCATCGAAAACGTTCGAACATGTGTTTGTATGTTTCTGTCTCGCTCTCGCGCGTAAGTGATATTGCAGTTAAATAACAAACTTTGTAACGCAGTAGCTCTTTTGTTAAAGGTAGTATGTTGATGCCCCTTTTAGAATAGTTTGATTTTATATGTCTCTATACGAATGTTGAATTACAACACTCTACTATATGAATAAATGCCTTAAAAACGGCATTAAAGCGTAAAAGTTTTTTAGCTGATGTGGGGAAAAGGGGCGTGGCAGCTCAAAATTTTTAATGGCATTGCATTAAGGGTGTCACTAGCAACCTGTTTACCAGAAATGGTGTTCCTAAGTGCCATAGTTACTGAGTTATTGGCCTAAAAGTAAATTTTTTTCGAGGTGTGTCTGGTTTTTTGCTCATTGCGGGGGCGGTAAGGGGCGTGGCAAAAATTTGAAATAAACTTGATCTGCTCGCGAAGATAACGGACTTTCATTCCAAATTTGGTGTCTCTAGCTTTTGTAGTTTAAAAGACCAAGGTGTTCATACGGACGGACGGACAGACGGACAGACAGACAGACGGACAGACGGACATTGCTATATCGACTCGGCTGTTGATGCTGATCTAGAATATATATACTTTATGGGGTCGGCCACGCCTCCTTCTGCCTATTACGCACATTTCGCTTCTGACAAACCTAATAGACCCCTATACTCTTTTTTAGAGTACGGGGTCTAAAAAGAATTAACACCAAACATACAATCAAATATTCAAAATGATACAGAAACATATCCAAATGTAATTGAAAACGATATCGAAGAAATTGTAATAGATCCAACACTATATCCAAAATTAACCGCCTGAGGACAGGCTCATTTCTTAAGGATGGGGAAGTGACATATGTAGATACATACGTACCTAAACCCATACACCACATATACCACATACACAACACTTATTATTTATGTCAAAGATTTCTTTCGCACAAAAGACTAATGTAAACACTATCAAAAAATCAAATGGTGACAATAACAATTCTGGCTTCCCACGAATGCATTAAATATCATAAACAATTCGCCACAATCGTTATTCCCATCATTGGGGTTAAAACTGCTGACGTTAAACAAATCCTAGCCGAACACTCTCAATCTCTTCAAGATCGAGATCTTTCTCTATTTACATAAGAGCTAAAAGCTCAATGAGTCCAAAGTCCAATTAATGAAAGCTCAAAACCGAGGTTTGCTTAACGTCATCAGAACAAAGGATAAGCAGTCTAGTTTTGTACTCCGTAGTTTCGAGTTTATTGAATAAAGTTTATATTTTTTTTTTTAATAAGCTAAGTGTCGAAACATCTTATTATATATATTAAAACATCAACTTGGCTAAATACAACTACTAACGAAATTTTAATTATTTCTCATATTCCACGCGAAATTATAAATACTGCACTATACGACATTATTCCATACCCTGACGAAAACAAAGACATTTTGACCTACTAATTACACTACTTACAGAACAATAAAGCTTTTACAGCAACCAATAAAGATTTAGTTATGAACAAATGTATTACTGGAATATTAAATCAAGATAAAACAGAATGTAGATATTCAAAATCACATAAAAATTATGAAATTAAGTATGTAGAACAAATTATTATGTAAACATATAACTTACCAAAAACTGTACTAAACTAAAATTGTATCAATAGAGAAATTATTATCGAAGGAAATAATATGATAACATGTAACTTACCTAAAAGTGTACTAAAACAAAATGGTATCAATAGAGAAATTATTATCGAAGGAAACAATATGATAAAAGGAATAAATTATTCAATCCAATTGGATGAAATTCAAATAACTAATACTATGTTAGAATAAATACAAACAGTTTACATAAATAATAATATAACCAAATTAGAGCCATTGTCATATGTCCAAACTAAAGAAATTATCCTACAACAAACAAAATTGTATAAAACGTTCCAAATTATAACAATAACAACTTTAACTATAACTATAATCTGATTTGAATTATACATTATCTTTAAATATAACAAGAAAGAATGCTATAGTCGCCTGGCGACTTTAGGATACCCGATACTCAGTTTCAGTTTGTTATTAACAATGGTGATGGATATAATAGCTTGGCAAACACAGAACATTTTGTTTAGAGCATATTTTCGACCGATCGTTCCTATGAAAGCTATACGATATAGTAGTCCGATTTGGATCAAACTCGGTCAGTATATATATATTATTGGCAGATGTTTTCTGTGTGAGTTTGATTAATATAGCTTAGTTAACAAAAAAGTTTTTCATACTAATTCATATTTGGAGCGTAATTTTGACCGATCGGCCCTATGGAAGCTATACGATATAGTTGTCTGATTTAGATCAAACTTGGTCAGTATATATATATTATTGGCAGATGTATTCTTTGTGAGTTTGGTTAATCTAGCTTAATTAACGCAAAAGTTTTTCATACTTATTCATATTTGGAGCGTATTTTTGACCGACCGGCCCTATGGGAGCTATACGATATAGTTGTCCGATTTTTATCAAACTTGGTCAGTACATGAACTTCCTAGATATGTCCTTTCCATGTAAATTTGGTTCAGATAGCATAGCTAACAAAAAAGTTTTCTATCCTAAATCACTCTACGTTTACCTGTACATTTACCTTTATATGCAAATAAAACGCCCTAAAGTGGGCGTGTCAAAAAACAAAAACAAACTTGTACTGCTTAGGTATTGTACCTTTCATTTATGACCACTATCATTTTTATAGCTCTTATAGTCTCTGAGGTCCTTTTGTTCATACAGACGGACGGACGGACGGACAGACGGACATGGCTATATCGACTCGGCTATTGATGCTGATCAAGAATATATACACTTTATGGGACCTACCACGCCTCCTTCTCCCTGTTACATACATTCCACCGATTACAACATACACTTTTACCCTACGAGTAGCGGGTATAATTAGAGATAGACGCGAAAAGTTTTATTGAAAAAGGCCGGTCACACAAGTTTGATCCAAGTTTATATCAGACAACTATATCTTATAGCTTCCATAGATCTGATCGATCAAAAATAGGCTCCAAATATGAATTTGTATTAAAAACTTTGTCGTTGACTAAGCTATATCATCAAACAAGCTATGTAATTAGATTCACATAGAATTCTTTTGCCATCCAAATATGCATACTGACCAAGTTTTATCCAAATCGGAATACTATTGTAATCGTTGGAATGTATGTAACAGGGTGAAAGAGGCGTGGCAGACCATAAAGTATATATATTCTTGATCAGCATCAACAGATAATCGATATAGCCCGGTCCGTATGTCCGTCCGTCCGCCGTTAACTATTTGTTTGTTAGCTATGCTATCTGATCCAAATTTACACGGTTAGTACTTATTTAGGAAGTACATTTACTGACCAAGTTTGATCCAAATCGGACTACTATTTCGTATAGCTCCCACAAGAACGATCTGCTCTGTACATGATTTTGTATTGAAAATGTTCATTGTTTGCAAAAATAGCTTATCAATCACGATTGTTAATAACATATTGAAACTGAGTAACTGGTATCCTAAAGGCGCAAAGCGACTGTAACTTTCTTTCTTGTTATAATTATATACATATTTGCGATCGTTTGGCAAATACTACATATCATTTTGTAAATAATACATATCTACTACATACAATTTTTTTATTTTTAACCGATTTGTCTTATGGAATCTATAGGCTATAGATGTCCTATCTTGATTAAACTTGGCTAGGATAGTTATAGTGATACCATACACCTACTGGTCACGGTAGCTCTGATAGTTTCGAAGTTGTAGTGTAATTTAAATAGTATTTTACAATTTACGGAGGGTCAAAAATATGAAATATACAGGGCAGCAAACACAGTGGGGCAAATCCATTGTAATCTATTGTATGAGCTGAGTCCCTACCAAAAATTGTAGTTAACTTTTATGAAATTCTTTAATGTTATCCAATCTAATTATGATATTATATTTATTTAAAATTATTTATTAAAAGAAATTTATTTATCGATTTATTAGTATTATTGTTTATGTCGCCAATAACTGTATACTAATGAAATGTAGTCTATAAAGAAAAATTAAACAATAACGACGTTTTGAAATTTTATTTTTCAGACAATATACATTTGAAGCTGCAAAGGTCGCTTGTGGAAATGTGGCTGGACTTTTATCCTGGACTATGGATATGGCTAAATATTTTGAAGTAAACAAGGAGGTGCTTCCATTAAAGGCAAATCTCGCAGTTCAAGAGGCTAAATATCAGAGGGCTTCTGATGATCTTCGTGAAGCCGAGGAATTATTACAACAAAAAGAAAACGAATTGGCCGATGTACAGCGAACATTAGAAGAAGCTGTATCTAAGAAGCAAACAGTGTTGACTGAGGCCAAAAAATGTCAAGATAAAATGGATGCTGCCACGGCTCTTATTGGTGGATTAGTTGGTGAAAAAATCCGATGGACGGAACAAATTGCTTCATTTAAAAGTGAAACCGAACGTCTTGTGGGTGATGTTGTATTGCTAACAGCTTTTCTCTCATACACTGGCCCATTTAACCAGGAGTTCCAAAGCTACTTTTGAAGTATTTGGACAAAACAAATTATCGAAAAAATGATTCCGATATCATCCAACGTTAATGTAATTGAGAATTTATGTGATCGGTCTCAAATTGGTGAATGGAATATTCAAGGTCTTCCAACGGATGAATTGTCCATTCAAAATGGAATTATTGCAACTAAAGCAAGACGATTTCCATTGCTTATTGATCCACAATCTCAGGGAAAAGTGTGGATTAACAAGTAAGAAAGGCTACAGTCGATCGAGCCGACTGTAAAAGACCCCGTACTCCCATGGTAGTGCACATTTGTATTCAATTTGAATTGAAATTTAAAAAAAATATTTTAACAATTCGCATTGCCAGCATTAGAACCTACAACCTCAGACAAACTCTATCAGTTGCACCACGCGCCAATTTCAAGAATTCTCCGAATATTAACATTTACATATTATTCATACAAACACACATTCGTTTGAAATTATATGTATGTATGCATGTATGTATGTGTGTATTCGGCGGGGCCATCGTCTGCCAGCAGCGCTGTCGCCACACAAGCATCGAAAACGTTCGAACATGTGTTTGTATGTTTCTGTCTCGCTCTTGCGCGTAAGTGATATTGCAGTTAAATAACAAACTTTCTAACGCAGTAGCTCTTTTGTTAAAGGTAGTATGTTGATGGCACTTTCAGAATAGTTAGATTTTATATGTCTCTATACGAATGTTGAATTACAACACTCTACTATATGAATAAATGCCTTAAAAACGGCATTAAAGCGTAAAAGTTTTTTAGCTGATGTGGGGAAAAGGGGCGTGGCAGCTCAAAATTTTTAATGGCATTGCATTAAGGCTGTCTCTAGCAACCTGTTTACCAGAAATGGTGTTCCTAAGTGCCATAGTTACTGAGTTATTGGCCTAAAACTACATTTTTTTTTTCGAGGTGTGTCTGGTTTTTTGCTCATTGCGGGGGCGGTAAGGGGCGTGGCAAAAATTTGAAATAAACTTAACCTGCCTGACTTAGTAACGGACTTTCATTATGAATCTGGTGCCTATAGCTTTTGTAGTTTAAAAGATCCAGGTGTTCATACGGACGGACAGACAGACAGACAGACAGACAGACGGACATTGCTATATCGACTCGGCTGTTGATGCTGATCAAGAATATATATACTTTATGGGGTCGGCCACGCCTCCTTCTGCCTGTTACGCACATTTCGCTTCTGACAAACCTAATAGACCCCTCTACTCTTTTTTAGAGTACGGGGTCTAAAAATATGGAGAAACAAAATCAAATGATTATTACTACACTAAATAACAAGTATTTCCGAAACCACCTTGAAGACTCCGTTAATTTTGGGGTACCAATTATTATTGAGGATGTGGCAGAAGAGTTGGACCCATGTTTGGATAATTTATTAGATCGCAACTTGCTCAAGGTGGGAACACAATTTAAGGTTAAAATAGGGGATAAAGAAGTTGACTGGAATCCGGACTTTAGATGCTATATAACAACAAAATTGCCCAATCCAGCATATACGCCGGAAATATTTGCTCGAACCTCTATTATTGATTTTACGGTTACCATGCGGGGCTTAGAAGATCAATTATTAGGTCGTGTTATTCTAACTGAAAGAAAAGAACTTGAAGATGAACGAGTACAATTAGTAGAAACAGTAACAATTAATATGAAAAAAATGAAAGAACTTGAAGCAAATCTATTGCACAAGCTATCTACCACTCAAGGTAGCTTGCTTGATGACGTAACTGTAATTGAAGTGCTCAACACAAGTAAGAACACAGCTATTGATGTCAAAGAAAAAATTGAAGTTGCTAAAGTTACAGAAGGAAAGATTAATGCAGCGCGCGAAGAATATCGTGTTGTTGCAACGCGAGGCAGCGTTTTATACTTTCTTGTTTGCAGCATGACTATGGTTAACAACATGTATCAAACATCTCTCGTTCAGTTTCTTGATCGTTTTGATGCATCAATGCACAATTCAGCAAAAACGCACATAACGCAAAAGCGTATAAAAAGAATTATTAATTATCTCACGCTCGAAATATATCGGTACAAGTCTCGTGGCCTGTATGAAAAAGATAAATTTCTCTTCGTTCTTCTTATGGCATTGAGTATTGATCGACAGTTAGAGCTCATAACCTTTGAAGAATTTCAAACCTTTATTAAAGGGGGAGCAGCAATTAATCTCAACGACTGCCCACCGGTTCCGTTTCGGTGGGTAACGGACGAAACATGGTTAAACCTTGTTCAACTTGTAAATCTTTCACCCTTTGTGAATATTCTTACGAAAGTTAGTGGAAATGAGCGTGCGTGGTTTATATGGTTCAAAAAAGATTCTCCCGAAAACGAAATTATTCCAGATGGATATAATTCGCTTGATCCTTTTCGAAAAATGTTACTAATACGCTCCTGGTGTATGGATCGAACTATTGCCCAAAGTCGAAAGTATATATCCCATTCATTGGGAGAACGTTTCGCGGAGCCAGTAGTTCTAAACTTTGAAGAACTTCTCTTGGAAAGTCGAGAGTTAGTACCTATGATTTGCTTTCTTTCGTTAGGCTCGGATCCATCATCAAATATTGAATTATTAGCTAAAAAGAATGAATTGAAGTGTCATCCAATATCTATGGGACAAGGTCAAGAGATTCACGCACGCAAATTAATTTCAACTTGCATGGAAGAAGGAGGATGGGTACTTCTTCAAAATTGTCACTTAGGCCTGGACTACATGAATGAACTAATGTTGCAAATTCTAGAACTAGAACGCCAAAATGTCCAAAATATTAGTTCTGGATTTCGAGTTTGGATAACTACCGAGCCACATCCAATGTTTCCGATAACACTATTGCAGATGTCTCTTAAATATACAAATGAACCACCTGCCGGAATTCGTGCTGGCCTCAAACGCACATATACAAACTTGTCTCAAGACTTTTTAGACTACTCACAGTCGCCTTTTTATTTATCTCTTGTTTATTCAATATCTTTTCTTCATACCGTAGTACAAGAACGACGCAAGTTTGGCCCTCTGGGTTGGAACATTCCATATGAATTTAATTCTTCCGATTGGTATGCCAGTTGTTTATTTGTTCAAAATCACTTAGATGATCTTGAGCCCGGAAAAGGTATAAGTTGGGTAACAGTGCGTTACATGCTGGGCGAAGTTCAATACGGAGGACGGGTAACTGATGATTATGACAAAAGGCTTCTTAATACATTTACGCGTGTTTGGTTCCATGATGGTCTCTTTGATGACTCTTTTCAGTTTTTCAAAGGATATACTGTATATAGTTTCAAGGAACGAGAAGCATATTTATCTGCCATCGATAATATGTTTAATGTAGACCCTCCACAAGTATATGGTTTTAATTCCAATGCCGAAATAACGTATCAAACAAACACAATGCGAAACATTTTAGAAGAAATCATGGCTATCCAACCAAAAGGTATGTATTTTAATATGAACTAGAACAAAATTAACTTGTAATTATTATTTGAAGAATCATCCAGCGGTAGTTCCGAGACGCGCGAAGATCGTGTAGCCCGTCAAGTTCGGGAAATGTTAAGTAAAACGCCTCCAGCATTTGATTTATTTGATGTTAAGCAAGTTCTCAGTGCTCAAGGTGCTTCAAGCTCGATGAACATATTTCTTCGTCAAGAAATAGATACGATGCAACGAGTAAAAACCTTTTACACAATATATTATTAATTATTTTAAAAAATTTTATTTTATTTTAGATAATATTATTAGTGCGATCTATCTTCTAAGATCTACTTCTGGCTGTTGAGGGTACGATTATTATGATCGATAATTTAAGGGACGCTTTAGATAACATATTTAATGCTGGAGTACCTACCATTTTCAAACGAGGCAGTTGGGTTTCGTCAAGTTTAGGGTTCTGGTTTACAGAATTAATTGATCGTCATACCCAGTTTTATAATTGGTGTTTTGGATCCCGGCCAGTAGTTTTCTGGATGTCTGGCTTTTTTAATCCTCAAGGCTTTCTCACGGCAATTCGTCAAGAAGTAGCTCGCGCTCATTCGGGCTGGGCTTTAGACCAAGTAACAATGCACAACGATGCACTAAAAGTCGGTGCTGAGGAGTGCAAAAAACCACCAAAAGAAGGAGTTTTTGTACACGGACTCTATGTAGACGGTGCTGGATGGGATAGACGAACTGCGCGACTTGTGGAATCTACAAATAAAGTATTGTTCACATTAATGCCAGTAGTACATATTTATGCAATATATTCGACTGCTGCTAAAAACCCAAAATTATACACTTGCCCAGTATATAAGAAAATTAATCGAACTGATTTAAATTACATCTGTGCATTATGGTTGCAGTCGAATAAGACTCCAGACCATTGGATTTTAAGGGGTTTTTGCTATGCGATGTAAAATAGGTTTTACCAAATGAATAGTAAAAATTATAAAAATTTCATATGTACAATTTCTCTTGTACATATTAATAACATTTTAATGCCGCTGTAATATTTAAATCAATAAAATCATTAAAAATTTAACGTCATAATAAATGATATTTGTGTAGATTTTCCAATTTTCATAAAAATCCGACTAAAACTGCAATATCAGCAAGACAGAAACATACAAACACAAGTTCGAACGTTCTCGATGCTTGTGTGGCGACAGCGCTGCCGGCAGACGCTGGCCGCGTGGAATACACACATACATACATATATGCATTCATATAATTATGCATATATTCTGTCAAATAAGTTCCCGGAAATTCTTATTTTAAGTTTTTCCTCTAAGAATATTTCTAAGAACTTTATAACATTAGGTTGGCACAACTGTCAGCCACTATTCTGTGAATTTTTATTGGTCTGTGTCATTTAGTTTAGTAACGGCGTCATTAGTAAAAAGCCAACCTTTTGTGTGCGTTGCGATTATTACTATGGATAAAAATATCGAACAAAGAGTTTGTGTGAAATTTTGTGTTTCAAACGAAATTTCTTGTGCCAAAACGTTGGAAATGTAAAAAAAAACTTTTGGTGATTCAACCATGTCGAAAACTCAAGTTTACGATTGGTATAAATCGTTCAAAGAGGGGCAAGAAGAAGTGAAAGATTTACCACGTTCACAACGGCCTCGACCTCTTCAACTGAAGAAAACGTCAACAAAATAAAGGAAATGGTGCTCGAAAATCGTCATTACAGTTTGCGAGAGATAGCCCTAAAAATGAACATGTCTCATGAGACCGCTCGTCATATTTTGGTTAATGTTTTGGGTATGCGGAAAGTCGCAGCGCGATTGGTGCCAAAAGATCTGAATTTTCTTCAAAAAGTAAATCGCAGCAAGGTGGCTGAAGACGAGTTTTTGAACAAAAATTCAACAAATATCAAATATATACTCTCCAGATATGGCTTCGTGTGACTTTTTTCAGTTTCCAAAACTCAAATTACCACTTCGTGGAAACCGTTTTGAGAGCATTGAAGACATCAAAACAAATTCGCAACGAGAACTGAAGGCCATCCCGGAATATACCTTTAAAAAGTGTCTCGATGATTGGATTGTTCTTTGGAAGAAGTGTATTGCCTCAGAAGGGGCCTATTTTGAAGGGAATATAATAAATTTCCGGGTACTTATTTGACAGAATGTACATATATGCATTCATATAATTTTAAACGAATGTGTGTTTGTATGAATAATATGTAAATGCTGATAATCGGAGAATTCTTGAAAGAGGCGCGTGGTGCAACTGGTAGAGTTGCGGCGCGTTAGTCTGATGTTCTAATTTCGAATGCTGGCAATGAGAATTGCTAATTTCATTTTTTTTAATTTTAGTTCAAAATGTACATATAAAACAAGAGAGAATGCTATAGTCGCCTCGCGACTTTAGGATACCCGTTACTCAGTTTCAATTTGTTATTAACAATGGTGATGGATATAATAGCGTGGCAAACACAGATCATTTTCATACAAATTCATGTTCAGAGCATATTTTTGACCAATCGTTCCAATGGGAGCTATACGATATAGTAGTCCGATTTTGATCAATCTTGGACAGTATATATATATTATTGTTATTATATATATTATTATTAATATAGCTTAGTTAACGCAAAAGTTTTTCATACTTATTCATATTTGGAGCGTATTTTTGACCGATCGGCCCAATGGGAGCTATACGATATAGCTGCCCGATTTGGATCAAACTTGGTCAGTACATGTACTTCCTAGACATGTACTTTCCATGTAAATTTGGTTCAGATAGCATAGCTAACAAAGTTTTTTATACTAAAACATTCTACTTTTACCTGTACATTTACCTTTATATGCAAATAAAACGCCCTAAAGTGAGCGTGTCAAAAAACAAAAACAAACTTGTACTGCTTGGGTAATATACTCTTTTTTAGAGTACGTGGTCTAATAAAAAATTTCTGTATGCATTACTATAATGTATACAAATGTTTAAAACAACTACTTCGAACATTTTATCATGAAACCTTTTTGGATAAAATTATTATTTTTGCATCTAACTAACCTGTTATATGTATTTTTAAACATTGGCGTATTAAAGTCAGAAATACTTATCTTTGTATAGATATATTTCTCCCTACCAATCTTATAAATGACTAATCAAAAGACGCTTGAATTCGCTTTCGCTGACGGACGTGTTTTACATCGCTTCTATCTCTTTTCAAGTTTTCATCGTTTAAACGCTCTAATTTGTATTATATTTCTGGCTTAATTCCTTTGCAACATTGTATACTACATCGGTTGTGTTGATACACATTTTTTTAATAAACTTTAAAGCCAATTTAAATAATTTTGTGTTCAAAGCAACAATAATTCCACAGCTAAACATTCTGTCGCTAAGTAATTGTTCTTGTAATTTTACGTGCTACCTTTGTGCTCTCTTCTATATTTACGATCTCGTCGCGCTCTCATCTGTTCTACCGCGCTCTATTATCTTATTTTTGGTGTTGGCCGGTAGTTGCGTTTTTCTTTCTTTCGGTCGAACAAACGTTAAGGTGGGTTTTGTTTGCTGCTGGCTATGTGAAAATGTTTCACATGAAAAATGTGCTGGCCTCAACGGCCGGATTATTGACCTGATTGAGTCTAAGTCAGGTTTAAAGTGGACATGTGAAGCTTGTAGGCATGTCGAAAGAGACATTACGAGCTTCATGCGACCCACTAAAAGAGGCTTTCGGGACCTATTTGGCAGGTTTCATAGTCTGTCCAATAGTTTTACAGCTTTGGATAAGGAGCTTAAAGACCTAAAAATCTGAAATGATTCTCCAAAGCGTAAAAAAGCCAAACTTAGATTGTCGATTGGCCCTAACGAACTTTCAGTTCCTTATCACATACCCACAACGTCCGCACCTTCCGTAATAAATTTTTCATTCCCATCACCAAATATAATTTTTCGTAGTGATGACAACTTTATTTTACCCACAGAAGTTGTGCCCATGTTTCCCGAAGTAATAGTTTCTGATTCGCTAAGTATCAATACTGTTGTAGTTGATGAATCTAGCAATGAGTCTACCAGAGTTGTTGGTTCTACGGAAGTAATTACAGTGCCTGATACCACATCGGATGATGTAAAGGACTTGTCTATGTTCCGCTTTGTGTTCCAACCAGGTCTAACAAGCCTGCTTGGTTTACCCGTGAGTTAACATTGCTTAAAAATAGAAAGTCGAAATTCTATAAGAGATTCAGGGTAACTGGCTCTTCCTTGTATTTCTCGCTATATCTGATTGCTCGATCTGATTTCTATGTTTTGAATGACCGTCGTTATAAGGAAAACCTTACTAACTGTGGGCAACAGTTCCGAAGTAATCCGAGACGGTTTTATAACTTCGTTAATTCGAAGCGTAAATCATCAATGCTTCCATCTAATGTGGTCTTTGAAAGAAAATCTGCTAATTCGGATAAGGCTATCACCGACTTATTTGCCTATTTTTTCCAAACGACTTATAGTATGCACCAGTCTAAATCTGACTCATCCTACCTTTATAATTTAAATTCCTTCAATTGTAATTTTACACCAGTCAGCACCGAAGTTTCGCTTTTACTAAATTTGTTTTTTAACCGTGTCCAGACGGAGTACCTGGCTGTGTGCTTAAAAACTGTTCTGACGGCCTTTTACATTGTCCGTTGAATCATGCTCTTTCCCTGATCGTTAGTCTAACGTTATGCGGTGTGCCTCTCGGTCGG
Source organism: Drosophila arawakana (assembly GCA_018151165.1). Lineage (NCBI taxonomy): Eukaryota > Metazoa > Arthropoda > Insecta > Diptera > Drosophilidae > Drosophila > Drosophila arawakana. The sequence goes on from JAECWX010000534.1 coordinate 199,556, forward strand.
TTGGGCGGGAGGTGGCTGCATTATTTTCAGGACTACGCGCGCTAACAAGCACGTTGCTTGGTATTGCTTGGCCACTGTCCCGTTAGTACATATACGTCAAAATAAATAAAACAAGTAAGAAAGGCTACAGTCGACGTGCCGACTGTATAAGACCCCGTACTCCTTGTAGTGCGCATACAAAAATACTTACAAACTTAAAAGAAGAATTAGTAGACTGATTCATATTTTAAAATACAAATTAAAAAAAAGATAATAGTTTAAATTAAAATTTAAAAAAGTAAAAAAAAAGTCATGCGCTAGCTGCAATCGAACCCGCGGTATCAGACACAGAATTCTCACATGTCGCCACTCTACCATATGCACCACACCTCAATTTGCAGGTACTGCTGATTATCTGCATTTACATATAATAATGTTTTGTTATAGAAAAAGAAAAACAAGTAAGAAAGGCTACAGTCGATCGAGCCGACTGTAAAAGACCCCGTACTCCCATAGAAGTGCGCAATTGTATTCAATTTAAATTTAAAATTTTGAATGAAATTTAAAAATTTTAATTTTATATGTACATTTTGAATTGAAATTAAAAAAAATTAAATTAACAATTCGCATTGCCGCAACTCTATTAGTTGCACCACGCGCCACTTTCAAGAATTCTCCGATAGCATTTACATATTATTCATACAAACGCACATTCGTTTGAAATTATATGTATGCATGTATGTATGTATGTATGAATTCGGCGCGGCCAGCGTCTGCCGGCAGCGCTGTCGCCACACAAGCATCGAAAACGTTCGAACATGTGTTTGTATGTTTCTGTCTCGCTCTCGCGCATAAGTGATATTGCAGTTAAATAACAAACTTTGTAACGCAATAGCTCTTTTGTTAAAGGTAGTATGTTGATGCCCCTTTTAGAATAGTTTGATTTTATATGTCTCTATACGAATGTTGAATTACAACACTCTACTATATGAATAAATGCCTTAAAAACGGCATTAAAGCGTACAAGTTTTTTAGCTGATGTGGGGAAAAGGGGCGTGGCAGCTCAAAATTTTTAATGGCATTGCATTAAGGGTGTCACTAGCAACCTGTTTACCAGAAATGGTGTTCCTAAGTGCCATAGTTACTGAGTTATTGGCCTAAAAGTAAATTATTTTCGAGGTGTGTCTGGTTTTTTGCTCATTGCGGGGGCGGTAAGGGGCGTGGCAACAATTTGAAATAAACTTGATCTGCTCGCGAAGATAACGGACTTTCATTCCAAATTTGGTGTCTCTAGCTTTTGTAGTTTAAAAGATCCAGGTGTTCATACGGACGGACAGACAGACAGACAGACAGACGGACAGACGGACATTGCTATATCGACTCGGCTGTTGATGCTGATCTAGAATATATATACTTTATGGGGTCAACCACGCCTCCTTCTGCCTGTTACGCACATTTCGCTTCTGACAAACCTAATAGACCCCTATACTCTTTTTTAGAGTACTTGGTCTAAAAATAAAATAAAAGGAATAAAGGAAACTTTACTGAAAAATTTGAAGTTTTAATTCTGATTTGATCCAAATTGACCAGTATGTTCATGTCCAACCAAATCTAAGCTCGGATAAGATCATCTATTTCATAGTTGTGGACATTTTTTACCTGTTGGTTTCTATTATCACTAACCATACAACACATAGATGCGTCAAACGCAAGATTTTTTGAAAGCAAACGCTAGCTTGCTAATGGACCCCCACAGAACTTCGGCAAAAAACCGAACGCAATAGCGCCCCAGAGAGCCGATCGCCTCTCAGCAATTTCAACGCGTACGAAAATAAATTTAGTCTGTATCAGTCAGCGAAACGATGAGCACGGCTGTGTCGCTTGTGCTCTCGTTTCGTATTTATATGTTTGTCTCTTTCTGGCATGCCAGATACACACATTTTGCAACAGCTCTTTTCAGCAACTGGCTCGCTGCAAAAATTTGTGTTTTCGACAAAATAGCGATCGAGTATGAAAGGGATCGCTCTTTTGTATTGTTTTCGGCGACAGGTGCCTGAGAGACGCTGTGGCTGTGCTGATAGAGCGAACATCAAGTATGCAGCATGGCGCATACACACATACATGCATACATATAATTTCAAACGAATGTGTGTTTGTATGAATAATATGTAAATGTTAATATTCGGAGAATTCTTGAAATTGGCGCGTGGTGCAACTGATAGAGTTTGTCTGAGGTTGTAGGTTCTAATGCTGGCAATGCGAATTGTTAAAATATTTTTTTTAAATTTCAATTCAAATTGAATACAATTGCGCACTACTATGGGAGTACGGGGTCTTATACAGTCGGCACGTCGACTGTAGCCTTTCTTACTTGTTTTATTTATTTTGACGTATATGTACTAAAGGGACAGTGGCCAAGCAATACCAAGCAACGTGCTTGTTAGCGCGCGTAGTCCTGAAAATAATGCAGCCACCTCCCGCCCAACCGACCGAGAGGCACACCGCATAACGTTAGACTAACGATCAGGGAAAGAGCATGATTCAACGGACAATGTAAAAGGCCGTCAGAACAGTTTTTAAGCACACAGCCAGGTACTCCGTCTGGACAAGGTTAAAAAAACAAATTTAGTAAAAGCGAAACTTCGGTGCTGACTGGTGTAAAATTACAATTGAAGGAATTTAAATTATAAAGGTAGGATGAGTCAGATTTAGACTGGTGCATACTATAAGTCGTTTGGAAAAAATAGGCAAATAAGTCGGTGATAGCCTTATCCGAATTAGCAGATTTTCTTTCAAAGACCACATTAGATGGAAGCATTGATGATTTACGCTTCGAATTAACGAAGTTATAAAACCGTCTCGGATTACTTCGGAACTGTTGCCCACAGTTAGTAAGGTTTTCCTTATAACAACGGTCATTCAAAACATAGAAATCAGATCGAGCAATCAGATATAGCGAGAAATACAAGGAAGAGCCAGTTACCCTGAATCTCTTATAGAATTTCGACTTTCTATTTTTAAGCAATGTTAACTCACGGGTAAACCAAGCAGGCTTGTTAGACCTGGTTGGAACACAAAGCGGAACATAGACAAGTCCTTTACATCATCCGATGTGGTATCAGGCACTGTAATTACTTCCGTAGAACCAACAACTCTGGTAGACTCATTGCTAGATTCATCAACTACAACAGTATTGACACTTAGCGAATCAGAAACTATTACTTCGGGAAACATGGGCACAACTTCTGTGGGTAAAATAAAGTTGTCATCACTACGAAAAATTATATGTGGTGATGGGAATGAAAAATTTATTACGGAAGGTGCGGACGTTGTGGGTATGTGATAAGGAACTGAAAGTTCGTTAGGGCCAATCGACAATCTAAGTTTGGCTTTTTTACGCTTTGGAGAATCATTTAAGATTTTTAGGTCTTTAAGCTCCTTATCCAAAGCTGTAAAACTATTGGACAGACTATGAAACCTGCCAAATAGGTCCCGAAAGCCTCTTTTAGTGGGTCGCATGAAGCTCGTAATGTCTCTTTCGACATCCCTACAAGCTTCACATGTCCACTTTAAACCTGACTTAGACTCAATCAGGTCAATAATCCGGCCGTTGAGGCCAGCACATTTTTCATGTGAAACATTTTCACATAGCCAGCAGCAAACAAAACCCACCTTAACGTTTGTTCGACCGAAAGAAAGAAAAACGCAACTACCGGCCAACACCAAAAATAAGATAATAGAGCGCGGTAGAACAGATGAGAGCGCGACGAGATCGTAAATATAGAAGAGAGCACAAAGGTAGCACGTAAAATTACAAGAACAATTACTTAGCGACAGAATGTTTAGCTGTGGAATTATTGTTGCTTTGAACACAAAATTATTTAAATTGGCTTTAAAGTTTATTAAAAAAATGTGTATCAACACAACCGATGTAGTATACAATGTTGCAAAGGAATTAAGCCAGAAATATAATACAAATTAGAGCGTTTAAACGATGAAAACTTGAAAAGAGATAGAAGCGATGTAAAACACGTCCGTCAGCGAAAGCGAATTCAAGCGTCTTTTGATTAGTCATTTATAAGATTGGTAGGGAGAAATATATCTATACAAAGATAAGTATTTCTGACTTTAATACGCCAATGTTTAAAAATACATATAACAGGTTAGTTAGATGCAAAAATAATGATTTTATCCAAAAAGGTTTCATGATAAAATGTTCGAAGTAGTTGTTTTAAACATTTGTATACATTATAGTAATGCATACAGAAATTTTTTATTAGACTACGTACTTTAAAAAAGAGTAGAGGGGTCTATTAGGTTTGTCAGAACCGAAATGTGCGTAACAGGCAGAAGGAGGCGTGGCCGACCCCAATAAAGTATATATATTCTTGATCAGCATCAACAGCCGAGTCGATATAGCCATGTCCGTCTGTCCGTCCGTCCGTCCGTCCGTCTGTATGAACAAAAGGATCTCAGAGACTATAAGAGCTAGAAAAATTATAGTGGTCGCAAATGAAAGGTACAATACCCAAACAGTACAAGTTTGTTTTTGTTTTATGACACGCTCACTTTAGGGCGTTTTATTTGCATATAAAGGTAAATGTACAGGTAAAAGTAGAATGTTTTAGTATAGAAAACTTTGTTAGCTATGCTATCTGAACCAAATTTACATGGAAAGTACATGTCTAGGAAGTACATGTACTGACCAAGTTTGATCCAAATCGGACAACTATATCGTATAGCTCCGGGCCGTAGGGCCATAGGGCCGATCGGTCAAAAATACGCTCCAAATATGAATAAGTATGAAAAACTTTTGCGTTAACTAAGCTATATTAACCAAACTCACACAGAATACATCTGCCAATAATATATATATACTGACCAAGTTTGATCCAAATCGGACAACTATATCGTATAGCTTCCATAGGAACGATCGGTCGAAAATATGCTCTAAACATGAATTTCTATGAAAATGTTCTGTGTTTGCCAAGCTATTATATCCATCATCATTGTTAATAACAAATTGAAACTGAGTAACGGGTATCCTAAAGTCGCGAGGCGACTATAGCATTCTTTCTTGTTTAATTTCGGATCAAAGGGAGAGATAAAACCTCCTTCAGCAGCCAGGTCCTTTTTTTTTTGAGAGCGGAACTTCAGCGCCACTTTTCGAATTAAAAAAAAATTTTTTTTTTGGTTTACCATAATTTTTTTTTTGTATTGTTAATAAGTAATAGAATAAGCCTAAAAAAATTTAAAACCCTTAATCATTTCTGTCATCAAAAAAAATTTTTTAAAATAGGCTAAATTTTAGGCAGCTAGACCACCGGGTCCCTTTAATACCGAAATAAAATCAAATGTAATCTGAAAAAAATCGTATTTAAAACGAAAGAAAGCAAATCAAAGGTTGTAACTCTCGACTTTGGAAATAATTTGATCAATGCATCAGGAGCGTATTAGTAATATTTGTTAGAGGTGTGTCTGGTTTTTTGCTTATTGCTGGGGCGGTAAGGGGCGTGGCAACAATTTGAAATAAACTTGATCTGCCTGGCATAATAACGGACTTTCATTCAAAATTTGGTGGTTCTATCTTTTGTAGTTTAAAAGATCCAGTTGTTCATACGGACAGACGGACATGGCTATATCGATTCGTCTTTCGATGCTGATCAATAATATATATACCTTATGGGGTTTGCGAAGCCTCCTTCTGCCTGTTACGCACATTTCGCTTCAGACAAAATTAATAGACCACTCGTGGAGTGAGTGTGCCCTTACGCCGAAACCTGGGATAAATTTCAGGTAATAGGAGCATAATCCGAAAAATTAACTAATATCCTTTTAGCAGTGGGGAGTTGGACAATCCATTACGCAACTGATCTTTTCCGGTCACGCCTTTAGTCACGTCTGCTTATAATGTGACCCAATGTGACTTCAGATCGGAGAAAACGGCATTTTCGTGGGCTAAATTTTAATCCAGCTCGCTTCAGTCGATTAAGGACTTCTTCCAATTGGACGAGGTGTTTCTCCCAGGTGCGAGAGTGGACGATAATGTCGTCGAAGTAGACGAGTGATGAAGAGCAGGTCATCGCCGAAAAAATGGTATGTATGATGATTACATTACAGTGATTTCATATAAGCGGGCGTCACAAACAAAAGCGGTTTTCGTCCGAGACTCGTAGTCCATTTCCATCTACCAATAGCAACTCTGTAAATCCATTGTCGAGAACCACTTCGAGGCGTGTAGTCTTTCCAAGATGTCATCCGTCCTGGGCAGTGGGTATGAGTCCTTGAGAGTAACGTAGTTCAATCGACGGTAGTCTTCGCAGAACCTTGTGCGCCTGGCGACGAGGCGGTTGCTTAGTAGGGTGCGTCTGCCTGTTTCAATCAAGATACAGCTGACCATCGCGTGCTTCGACGGGCAGATAGGTGTGGATACCGGAATCCCAATCAATAGGAAGCTTGCTGGTGCGACGGGCAGCAGTAATTCTACTGGCCCCAGCCGTCCAATGATAGTGAATGCCGAGTCGAGTTTGCGTGCTGCGCGTGGCGTGTGTCAGTTTTACTATATGCCAACACACAGTAGGCTAGGGCAAGGCCCAATACGTAAGTGTAGCGCAACCGATACCCATGATAACTCTTTTTCAAGTTCACAGCAGCTTGGTGCCTTAATTAGAAATCAATTCCCAGCAAAGTTGGCAAGTCGTCTTCGGCGAGCAATTAGTCGTGCGTATGGGCCTTCCAGAGTTACTCGGCATGGTGTAGCGTTGAGCTGGTCCCTAAAGTTTCCGTAATTTAACAACATAATGCGTTCGAACGACGACCATAACTGTGTAAATTTCAGCTCGAAATGTCGGTCATCCAAGAGTTCAAATCTTTTCTCCAGGGATTGCTGTCGAGCCTCCAAGCGACTAGAAATGGCTTCAGCTAGTCTCTGGTGCGCCTCCAGTAAAGTCATATTGAGTTGCTGCTCGCGGGATCCCGCCGCAGCAATCTCTTGGAGCTGACGAATCGATTTCATCGCCGTTATGAGTAAGACACTAGTGAACCCCACTTCTGACACCAATGCATTGCAATGTAGAGAAAACTGCCTTAACTGAAGGGCAGCGGGTGAGCGGTACTTCTTCTTTAGTCAGGTAGCCGGAAAGCAATCTATACGCCGGCGAAAATTAGGGCACGCAGAGCATGGACACCAAGGGGAAAAAACACATGCAGTTAGAACCTCACTTTATTCTCTTTTTAGACCCCGTACTCTAAAAAAGAGTATAGGGGTCTATTAAGTTTGTCTGAAGCGAAATGTGCGTAACAGGCAGAAGGAGGCGTGGCCGACCCCATAAAGTATATATATTCTTGATGTCCGTCTGTCCGTCTGTCTGTCCGTCCGTATGAACACCTGGATCTTTTAAACTACAAAAGCTAGAACCACCAAATTTGGAATGAAAGTCCGTTATTATGTCAGGCAGATCAAGTTTATTTCAAATTGTTGCCACGCTCCTTACCGCCCCAGCAATGAGCAAAAAACCAGACACACTGGAAGAAATTTTAGTTTTAGACGAATAACTCAGCAACTATTGCACTTAGGAACAAAATTTCTGGTATGCAGGTTCCTAGAGACAGCCTTAATGCAATGCCAAAGTATGTGCTCCCACACCCCCTTTTCTGATAAGAGCTAAAAAACTTTTAAACTTCAATGCCGTTTTTAAGGCATTTATTCATATAGTACAGTGTTGTAATTCAACATTCGTTTAGAGACATATGAAATCAAACTATCCCAAATGTGGCATCAAATTACTATTTTTAACAAAGGAGTTATTACGTTACAAAGTTTGTTATTTAACTGCAATATCACTTGCTCGTGAGAGCGAGACAGAAACATACAAACACATGTTCGAACGTTCTCAATGCTTGTGTGGCGACAGCGCTGCCGGCAGTCACTGGCCGCGCCTGATATGCATACATTTAATTTCAAACGAATGGGTGTTTTTAGGAATAACATGTAAATGCTAATAATCGGAGGATGTTTGAAAGAGGCGCGTGGTGCAACTACAGTAGTAGAGTTGCGGCGTGTTGGTCTGAGATTGTAGGTTCGAATGCTGACAATGAGAATTGTTAATTTAATTTTTATACCCGTTACTCGTAGAGTAAAAGGGTATATTGTAATCGTTGGAATGTATGTAACAGGCAGAAGGAGGCGTGGCAGACCCCATAAAGTATATATATTCTTGATCAGCATCAATAGCCGAGTCGATATAGCCATGTCCGTCTGTCCGTCTGTCCGTCCGTCCGTCCGTCCGTCCGTCCGTCCGTCTGTATGAACAAAAGGATCTCAGAGACTATAAGAGCTAGAAAAATGGTAGTGGTCGCAAATGAAAGGCACAATACCCAAGCAGTACAAGTTTGTTTTTGTTTTTTGACACGCCCACTTTAGGGCGTTTTATTTGCATATAAAGGTAAATGTACAGGTAAACGTAGAATGTTTTAGTACAGAAAACTTTTTTGTTAGCTATGCTACCAAATTTACACGGAATGTACATATCTGGGAAGTACATGTACTGACCAAGTTTGATCCAAATCGGACAACTATATCGTATAGCTCCCATAGGACCGATCGGTCAAAAATACGCTCCAAATATGAATAAGTATGAAAAACTTTTGCGTTAACTAAGCTAGATTAACCAAACTCACACAGAATACATCTGCCAATAATATATATATACTGACCAAGTTTGATACAAATCTGACAACTATATCGTATAGCTTCCATAGGAACGATCGGTCGACAATATGCTCTAAACATGAATTTCTATGAAAATGTTCTGTGTTTGCCAAGCTATTATATCCATCACCATTGTTAATAACAAATTGAAACTGAGTAACGGGTATCCTAAAGTCGCGAGGCGACTATAGCATTCTTTCTTGTTTTTTTTTTAAATTTCAATTGAAAATGTACATAGAAATTTAAAATTTTTAAATTTAATTTAAAATTTTAATTCAAATTACGCATGGATTTTCTATATTCTCCTGCACTGACTCGTTTGGGCACTTTTACCTGATCAACTCAATTTTAAGATCATGAAATAAAATTAGAATACTAAAGACGACGCAGACGGACATTGGAGCTTAGACAATAGTACCAGAATAATAAGTTGTTGTGCGTGCTCTACCTCTCTATCTTGACAATTTTTTATTAAAATTTATGAGAATTCGAGCGAACATATTCTTTTAGGTGAATTTTATAAACTGTGACGTGCTTCATTAAAAATAATAATTTCGCAACGGTGTTTTTGAAAACGCGACTTGTATAGCTCAGAGCAAGAATCAAATAACTATATTTTTACCAAATGTATTAAATGTTGACTTTACCTTTTGACTTTGGTAAATTTAATTGTTATCCATAAATTGCTGATCAACTTCTTGTGTCTTACAATATATTTTGTGTTGACATATTTATTTGTGTAGAATTTATCTTTTCGCTATCTTCGAGCTCTTTTCTTCTCGTACATTTTCTTAGTTTTTGGTGTTGGCCGTTAATTCTGTTTTTTTTACTTTTTCGATCGCCGCGAACGCGAATAATTTTTTTTTATTGTCCTAAGTAAAAATCAGTAACTTGCACAATAACCCTTTTCTTATTTAAACTAATATTTTTTTGGTCATCTTTTATTTAGCTTCTTCATATACTCTTTTATTGTTGTCAATGAACCCTAATATGTGAATCTGTCATAATTATAATTGTCAGGTTGGAACGAACGTTAAGGTGGATTTTGTTTGCTGCTGGCTATGTGAAAGTGTTTCACATGAAAAGGTTTAAAGTGGACATGTGAAATTTGTAAGGATGTCGAAAGAGACTTAATGAGATTCATGAGATACATTAGGAGAGGCTTTGGGGACCTATTTGGCAGTTTTAAAAGTCTGTCCGACAGTTTCTTACATTTGGATAAGGAGTTCAAAGATTTAAAAGTTTTTCCACTTCTCAAATAGTGTCTATGGAAGACAACTTTATTTTCACTAATCAATGAATAAGTATCACTGCAAGGATGCAAATATTTGTTTCCAGGCTTGCCCCTGATACCACAACATATGATGAAAAGACCTTTATTCAGGTCAAATCAGAAGCCAACATTACGGTGGACAAATTTAAAATTTCATGTCTTAGAGAAATTTTGTTTTCAAAGTAAGTGCTTCTGCCAAATATTTCAGCACAATCTGGTGTAAAGAATTTTGGGCGGACCACTTAATAATAATAGAGTATATAGCGAAGAAACGAATTCGGCCTTTGATTAAGACCCGATTATGAATATTCTGTAATTTTATACTCGGAGGAAGTAATAACCGATGGCTCTATGGATATTGAATTTGCTGCTATTAAGTAATGTTATTTCCCTTGTGTTTTCATCCTATATTCCTCCTTCTCCAGATTCTTCTCTTTATTTATTTCATTCTTTAGCTATTAAATCAGTTTCCTATAAGCTTTCCGATCGTGATTTTCTTATAGTTCTCGTCGATTTTAATATTTCAGGTACTACATGGGTTTCGTGTACTGACTCTGCTGTGTTGACCCCTACGACTCAAAACTGTAGAGATATGGATAGTGCACTCTAAAATTTTTATTAAACTTTTAATTCCTTAATAGATATCTGTGTTCCGCTTTCTATTCAAAATACGTCTAACATGCCTGTTTTGTTTACCCTTGAGTTAATATTGCTTAAAAATAGAAAGTCGAGATTTTAGAAGAGATTCAGAGAAACTGGCTCTTCTTTGTATCTCTTTTGCTATCTGATTGCTCGATCTGATTTCTTTGTATGATCTGATTTCTTGTCTTGGCTTTGTCCTCAACGGATAAGTCTGGTATGCCTTGAAGCCGACTCTGGATTTTCAGAGCCGCCTTGTACTGCGCCTTTGCCTTATTCACTACCCTGGTTCGTTTGGGCCCTTCCCTTCGGGCCCTTCCCTCCGGAGAGCGCAATAGGCTTTCCTCATACGCTTTAGTTACTAACGCAACGCTTTCCAGATCCGAATCTGTATCGATTCCGGCACCTGTGCGGGTCAGCTTGTGCTTGTTCTTGGCAGTCGTAGTACAACTGACATGGTCTGCTCCCGCCACGTCAAAGGTGGGACTACTGGTGATACGCAGAGAGGATTTCTCCCCTTTGTGCCTGCCGGAGGTAGCGGTCACGCCTCCCACCGACGTTTGGGCTGACATCCCAGCCCGAGTTGTTTTATCCTTGCAACTTTCCTGGCTAGTTTGCTTCGGGTGGCCACCCCTAGTGTTTTATGCCTGCCGCAAGGCACCTCTAGCCATGCCGTGAGTTCGGCATTCTTGGCATGCCATGGCACGCAAAGATACCGGACCGCGCCTTTACTAATAAATTTTCCTTCTTTGTCTGACACAAACCAATCAAAAGTGAAATTTATTGTTGCGAATTAATCAGCCAAAGTAGTTTCGCTGTTCCAATCAGACCTATTAGAATATTTCTTCCGTCCGAGTATTGTGTAGTAACTACAACAAACTTTTTCGATTTGTTGGTAGTTCTTCTTCAATCCCTTTAATTCTCTTCTTTGTAACCTGCTTAATTAAATAGGCTTTAACTAATATAGTTTAAATTATTATATATAATATTGTTGGATCACAAGAATAAGTTAGAATAAGGAAAACAATGAGTCGTCAGTGTTGAGGAACCAATTGCTAGCAACATTTTTTTGATTTTTTATGCATGTATCGAAGCACAACGTAATATTGCTCGTCGTTGTGAAATTAGCAGACGCCAGTATGTCGGCGTAAATTTTTGTTCAAATCATATAGTTGTCTCTTTCTAACTTAACGAGTTGCAGCATTCTGCGTAATGTTTCGCAACATTTTATATTCTTTAGTAACAAACAAGCAAACGAACGGACAACACGTACGCCAGCATCTGCTGACAATACCAGTATGCCTAAAATAAAATATAGTGTAAACTATGGTTAGAAATAAACATTGTGGTTCATTTTTCATCAGTCAGTTAAGCATAAAAATATAAAGTATTAGCCTAAGATATGAATAGGAATCTAAAGGAGTATCCTAGAATGTACGTATAAAATCTCTCACACTTAATCTAGAATGTAAGTTTGATTTGTATTCGGCAGACCAGATGTCGCGAGCGACAGCTCAGTTCATAATTTTGACTAGCTGTAACCACACATACGCTGCCAAGCCTTACCGCTATTGCTAAGTCCAAAAATAAATTGTAACGTTTAAGAACTTGAAATTTGTTTTATGTAAAGTAGTTGTCGATTTTTCAGATATATTACATTTTATAGTTTAAATTATTATTTTTGACGTTGCGTATTATATTTTTATAAATAGCATTTGTTTTTAACTTATAAATTTGTTCCGTTCGTTTTTCATTAGCCGGGAGGGTGCTGCATTATCGGCAGGGTTCCACGCGCTAATAAGCAAGTTGCTTGGTGTTGCAGGGCCACTTGAATGTACTGTCTCGTTAGTACGTAAACGTTCAATAATAATAATAGTAAAAAAAACAAACACAATAAATTTTGCCTGCACATTGAAGATATTTGATTTTTTTACTCAAATTCCATATCTTTTTTTTTAAATCAAACCAAGGCCGAGAAACCGACAGCGCTTCCAAGGGCGCGCAACAATAAATTATTTTTTATACCTAAATGCACTGCGATGCATAAAATTTAGTTTAATACCTATTATAAAATTGAGTGACACAAATGTTGCCCGATTAGAGTATGTAGTGAATAACCATACGAAAGAACTAGGCAGGGAATTTTGTAAAAAATAAAAATATAATAACATATAATAACATAGAATAAAACAAGTAAAAAAAAAAATAAATGGTAATAGACAGAAAAAATACAAAAAAGAATCTACTAAAATTAAAAGCAAAATGACACCTTAAAAGACAAGTAAAGATCACAAAAAAATTAATGTTTAAGAACAACCACAAATGGGCCAGAAAATCATTGTGTTGATCGGTTAGAAAAAAATTATTTTTTAAAAAAAGAGAAAATTTAATAAAAATACTAAAAAATATATATTTATATTCTTATAATTTTTATAATTTCATGCTTTCGAATAAAATTTCAAAAGATATTAACATATTAGAACAGGAAAGAATGTTAAATCACGAATAGATAGTAGCGGACTCCACCGCAAATGTAATAAACAATTTCGAAACCGTACCTGTAGATTTAAAAGTAATAACTCTTATGATAATAATAGTTATTATTCTTTAATTAACGAATTTGCTCACAAAATTTTATAAGTTGCACAATAAATTCTTAAAGAAAAGATACGCAAGTAAAGCAGGTAACTTAGAAATGATTTAATATGATGAACATCGTAAATGAAATTCATATTAAAGAACACAGAAGTTACAATGACTAACCAGGTAGCCTTGGACAGGGAATACGTGAAGCGCGTTTCCTCTTCAGTCCCTGAATTCGATGGAAAAAAATTAACATTGAATCGGTTCATAATAGCATTAAAGCTTGTAGAAAGAACCAAAGGCGACCAGGAAGATAAAGCGGTTGAAGTCATAAAGTCGAAAATAACCGGCACAATCCTTTACAAGGTACAAGACGAAACCACAACATCAGGCATAATAAACAAGCTTAAATATAACGTAAGAGGAGAATCTCCCTACGTACTAAAATTAAAAATTTTAAACATAAAACAGAAAGGCAAAATTGCTTCCCAGTATGCAACCGAAATAGATAATTTACCGAAGCAATTGGAGGCAGCCTTTATTGATAAAGGCCTAGACCCAATCAATGCAGAAAAATTCTCCACAATCGGGTCTATTTCTGCAATGATTAAAAATTGTGAGCATGAAAAGCTCAAAATAATACTGAAAGCTGATAACTTCGTTATTTTCAATGATGTAATGGGTAAATATATCCATTGCAGCACAGAAATGACTGGAAGTGCAAGTATAGTATTATTTCAGCAAAACCGAAGTAATAGAGGAGGCGATTACCGGTACCAAAGAGGTAGAGGCAATGGCCGCGGTAACTATCACTTTAATAATTCAAACTATAATAACAACAGAAACAATGGTAGAAGTCGAGGTTACAACCGAGGAAGCAATAACTCCAACCGAGACAGTAGTCAAAACCAATACTACCAAACTAATAGCAATAACAATGTCCGAGTTGCCCAAACTAATTCGGGAGACGGGCACAACCCTTCAGATACTTATAAAATTTAAGAATCAAACTATAATAACAACAGACACAATGGTAGAGGTCGAGGTTACAACCGAGGAAGGAATAACTCTAACCGAGGCAATAGTCAAACCAATAATACCAAACTAATAGCAATAACACTGTCCGAGTTTCTCAAACTAATTCGGGGAACGGGCAGAACCCTTCAGATACTTAGAGCAATTAGAAAATAATATATATACACTCAATCTTAGTTTGAGAATTTGAGTAAGTTGAATCGCTCTCGTTAATTTGTAATTTTCGTCTCGCATGAACCACACGCGCCCAGCCAGCCTCTACGCCGTTTGATAAGTCCAAATAAATTGTAATATATTCTTTTTAGACCCCGTACTTTAAAAAAGAGTAGAGGGGTCTATTAGGTTTGTCAGAAGCGAAATTTGCATAACAGGCAGAAGGAGGCGTGGCCGACCCCATAAAGTATATATATTCTTGATCAGCATCAACAGCCGAGTCGATATAGCCATGTCCGTCTGTCTGTCCGTCTGTCTGTCTGTCCGTCCGTATGAACACCTGGATCTTTTAAACTACAAAAGCTAGAGCCACCAAATTTATAATGAAAGTCCGTTATTAAGTCAGGCAGGTTAAGTTTCTTTCAAATTGTTGCCACGCCCCTTACCGCCCCAGCAATAAACCAAAAACCAGACACACCTCGAAAAAAAAATGTAGTTTTAAGCCAATAACTCAGTAACTATGGCACTTAGGAACACCATTTCTGGTAACCAGGTTGCTAGAGACAGCCTTAATGCAATGCTACCTTCAGATCACCTATCCTTCATAATTCGTTGATCATTGCGTATTCTCGAATTGCGTTGATTGAATGGATATAAGATAAACGTTTTATATATCCACCAAGCGCATTTTATTTCATCATCTTCAATTTTTCAAGCTCCTCCATTCCATACGTTCGTTCTCTTGTACATTTTTTTCGGCGAGTATCTCTTGACTTGCGAAAGAAAGGGACGGATATAGCGTTCAACGAATTTCACAACTTTGGAAAATTGTCTGCTGCATGTCTAAATTTCAATTGTAGCCGAATTAATATTTTTATCTTATATTTATTATATTAGAAGGCATGTAGGCGTTTAATAAACTACATTAATTATTTAATCAATAGACAAAATTAAAACGAAAATAAAGGAAACTTGACGATCGGTCTATATCGTTAGACATTTCGAGGCTTTGGTGTGTTTGCGTGTTGGTTCTCGGTGATTGTTGTGCATTTTGTTGGAGTTTGATTTCCCAGGAACTGGATTTGTTCCCTTTGATTTGAATTCCTAAGCCATCGAAGCAAAATTGAACGAATAAATAAAATAAAACAAAGCATAAGTAAAATGGCATTAAATTAATTGTAGAGTTCTGCATGCACATACATATACATATTTGCCGACCACCTAGTTCCGTTATTCGCTTTGATCTACCGTTGTTCGGTGGTGGTTCTTGTCCTTTGCTTTGCGCTGTCTCTTAAATTTGCACATAAGAAAAGCGCGGTTCGTTTGATATACATATACAGTTGGGAAATTCGGTTGTGTTAGTGCCAACGCTGCTTGAAAATAACCAAGCACACATAAAGTAAGTGCTAGAACATACATACATACGTGCGCAGTTACTCAGCGGTTGTCAGTTGTTGGCAGTTCGCATCGTTTTCGTTTGCTTATATCTACATAAGCACTAGCAACATACATACGTGTGCTGATTAATTGCAAGCTGTTTAAGTTTTCGTTCGTCTGTCGCTGCGTTACCTACATACGTATGTGCTGTTGTTGTTGCCTGCATATGTATATCAAAAACAATAAAGAATGCTATAGTCGCCTCGCGACTTTAGGATACCCGTTACTCAGTTTCAATTTGTTATTAACAATGGTGATGGATTTCCTAGAAATTCATGTTTATAGCATATTTTCGACCGATCGTTCCTATGGAAGCTATACGATATAGTTGTCCGATTTGTATCAAACTTGATCAGTATATATATATTATTGGCAGATGTATTCTGTGTGAGTTTGATTAATGTAGCTTAGTTAACGCAAAAGTTTTTCATACTTATTCATATTTGGAGCGTATTTTTGACCGATCGGCCCTATGGGAGCTATACTATATAGTTGTCCGATTTGGATCAAACTTGGTCAGTACATGTACTTTCTAGATATGTACATTCAGTGTAAATTCAGATAGCATAGCTAACAAAAAAGTTTTCTATACTAAAACTTTCTACGTTTACCTGTAAATTTACCTTTATATGCAAATAAAACGCACTAAAGTGGGCGTGTCAAAAAACAAAAACAAACTTGTACTGCTTGGGTATTGTAGTTTTCATTGCGACCACTATCATTTTTCTAGCTCTTATAGTCTCCGAGATCATTTTGTTTATACAGACGGACGGACGGACGGACATGGCTATATCGACTCGGCTATTGATGCTGATCAAGAATATATATACTTTATGGGGTCTGCCACGCCTCCTTCTGCCTGTTACATACATTCCAACAATTACAAAATACCCTTTTACTCTACGAGTAACGGGTATAATTAGGTGATAACAAGTGAACGGTCGCTTGCGCGTCTGAGGGTATAACTTATTGTTGCTATTATCAGCTGTTGACTATTGTGCGTGCGCTTGCGCTTTGTGGAGTTGTTCTTATCTCGAGTTCGTTGAGGGGTTTGCGTAGTCAGCTGATTACTTTACTTTTGTTTATTGGTACTCATCCAATTATCGATCGGCTGACTATTGTGATAGTACACTCAAGTTCATTCAAATAGGACCGCATTTAGGAAATTAACATGGCACACAAATCGGATCTGAATGAAACTAGTTTGGTTGACGGAACGTGTCCTACTACTCGCTAAAGTCAACTATTTATGAAATTACAAAAAGTTGAGAGTGACATTGTACGTCAAAGGAGTTCACTCATTAACAAAATGGTGACTCCCAGTAAATTCGAAATTCAATGCCAGCTAGATATCCTCAATTCATACATTTCAAAGGCTATGGATTTGCAGTCGGAGATCGATTCAATATATCCGGACAACGATAGCCGTGCAATGCTTGAGGAGACTTGTATTTTGGCTCGATCGTCATACATGTCTGCACTAAGTCCATACCACTCCTCTGAAACAGTACCTCCAGTTTCTCACCACTCTCACCTACCCAAGCTTAAGCTGCCCAAATTCAGTGGGAAGCATTCCGAACACAGACAATTTATCGGTCTGTTTAGCAGTTTAGTTGACTCGGATCGAAATTCAACAATTTGATATCGTGCTTGTCAGATGAGGCTTTAGGCACCATCAGAGCCTTCCAGAGACAACAAGTGCCTGATCTTCTTTGATACTCTCGCCCAATTGTTCGACATTGGGCCGATGTCAAAGCCATCGGCAATGGGAATTCGAACGATAGTTGACTCAGTATCGGCTATTTTTGACTCGCTAATGTCGGTTGGGAATGAGGAAGACATTGCTAACGCAATTGTAATACACATGGTTATGTCAATGTTGGATCCTCATACGAAGTCGAAGTATGAGGAGCAATTAGACTATAACCCATTGCCGAAATGGGCCGATTGCGTTGTGGCTTTGAACAGGCGATATCAATTTGGTGAAGTCCAGTCAACTGTGCATAAATTGTTTACATTCGTGACACAGAGTGTCCAATTGCACTGCGTCAAAGTGTAGAGTGTGTGCTCGGCCACACAATACCCTCCTGCATAAATATGCAGCCGCAGAACAACAAGCATCCGCTCATCCGGCCCAAGTGAACCACGTAGCTAGCGAGGTCGATAAGGTGCTCCTGGCAACGGCACTTGTGACCGTGAAAGATAGATTCGGTCAGACTCGGAACGCTAGGGCTAGGTTCAGGTTCTCAAATGAACTTTATGACTGAAAGCCTTCCCAAGCGTTGCGGCTTTAACGAAAGGTCTATTCGCTAACTGTAACATCGGTTGGACAATCTAGTCTGGTATCGAAAAGCGAAGTGTCGACAGTAGTGTCTTCTTCTGTATCTACACATAACTTTAGCGCCGAATTCTGCGTGCTCAAGTCGATTTCGAGCAGGCAGCCTGGCTATGATCTTCCCATTAGTCAGTGGAAGATTCCGTCAAACATCGAATTGGCTGACCCTGAATTTCATAAGCCCCAGCGAATTGATCTGCTGCTGGGAGCCGAGTTCTTTTTCGACTTGTTATGCACTGGACAGATTAGATTAGCAGATAACGGTCCAGTGCAGCAAAAAACTTTGTTCGGTTGGTTCGCATCTGGGCGATGCAAGAAAATGCATACCCAAAGCCCTATTTGTTGCGCGGTGATGCAGCCAACAGAAGATGATAGACTGGAAGCGTTGGTAAATAGATTCTGGGAGCTGGAAGCCATCCCAGAGACGAATAAGTTGACCAAATATTCTGCAGAACACCTTGCATGTGAGCAAAGTTTTAAGGACAGTGTACATCAACTCTTGAAAGGACAATTTGAGGACAGCTTGCCTTTTAAGACTGATCCGAAAGTGTTGGGCTCCTCCCTTGAAACTGCAAAGAAACGGTTCCTCGCACTAGAACGTAGAGTTGCCAAGGATTTGGAACTCGAAATGTCGTTTTGTTCTCGACCTTGGTCACGTGTCTGTTTTAGGTACAGAAGTTCCACCAGGACCACACTACGTTATTCCACACCAGTGCGTCCTGAGACCTGATAGTAGCTCCACCAAACTTCGAGTAGTGTTTGATGCGTCGTGTAAGACGACATCGTCGCACTCTCTGAATGAGCTGCTCATGGTGGGTCCTACTATTCAGAGGGATCTAACTTTGTCTCTTCTGAGGTTCCGTTTGAACCGATATGCCCTCACGGCAGACATTAAAAAGATGTATCGTCAAGTGAGCATATCCCATGAAGATCGACGATTTCAGCTAATTGTTTGGCGTGAAAATCCATCACATAGAACTGCGTCCGCACCGTTTTTGGCCATCAGATGTTTGCAAGAGCTGGGTTTGAGTCATAAGGACACTCACGCTCATGGCTCAGAGATCATTTGTAATGATTTCTACGTCGATGATATGCTCACCGGAGCTGACGATCTAGAAATACTAGAAACAATTTGTAAACAAGTGCCCGAAATCCTCGAATCGGGCGGTTTTCAATTGGCAAAATGGTTTTCGAACCATCCAAATTTTTTAAAAGAAGGTGGAAACGATAAACTTCTTAGTTTCAATGATGCCGATTCGAGGAAAACGCTTGGCATGAGGTGGACACCAAGATTGGATACTTTCCAGTATCACTTGGATGACAGTTTTACAAAACTAAGTCCTACCAAGCGCAATATTCTGTCAGTTGCTGCACGCATGTTTGACCCACTTGGCTTGTTGTGTCCAATTAGCATAAGGGCACGAGTCCTGCTTCAAGAGCTGTGGCGCATGCAGTTGCCGTGGAATGATACTATGCCCATGGAACTGCATAGCAGATGGGACAAGTTCAAAGAGAATCTCCTGGGACTACATCAAGTTCACATCCCAAGATACGCTCATGCCAGCTCTGATACAAGCATACAAGTGCACGGATTTGCGGACGCATCCAGTCAAGCTTACGGGTGCTGCATTTATGTTCGGGCTAACGACGGTGTCAAAACCGTCTGCAGACTGCTAACGGCAGTCTCGCTCCACTCAAGACCAAGTCCATTCCCAGACTTGAACTGTGTGCCGCCTATATGTTAGCTCAACTGTGGTCCTCCATAAAGCATATGTTGGACCGATGTCGAATCGAGAGTGTGAATTTCTGGACTGATTCAGAAATCACACTACATTGGATAAATACTTCCCCTTCGTTATTAGCAACATTCGTCGCCAATCGAGTTGCAGGCATCCAAGAGGTGACACCTCAAGTATCTTGGAGACATGTACCAACATCAAGCAATCCAGCTGATTTGGCGTCGAGAGGGTGTGACGTTCAGGAACTCGTACAGTCTATTTGGTTCGAAGGCCCACCGTTTCTTTGCAACGATGAAAGACAATGGCCTCATAATGAGCATTTTGAAATACCAAAGAAGTAAAAGAGAGTGAGTTTAAAAGGTCAGCACTCGTTTGCTTGGTTGACAATTCGAGTTGGTCAACTAAATTTGTGTCCCGGGTTTCGTCATGTCGCAAGTTGGTACGATTAGTGGCGTACATGTACAGATTCCTGTCGAAAGCAAAACGAGATTCAAGCACTGTCGAACTAGGACCACAAGAAGTACACTTTGCTTTTCTTAAACTCCAGGAAATAGTTCAGCAAGCAGAGTTCAAGGAGGAATTCGACAGGCTAAGAAAGGGGAACAGTGTGCAACCAAGTTTGCAGGCCCTAACTCTTTTCATCCACAAGTCAGAAGAATGTGGAAGAAAATTTTCATTAATTCGAGTAGGAGATAGACTGGTGAACGCCCCGTTGGATTACGTAGCAAAGTTCCCAGTCCTAATGCCAAAAAATTGTTTGTTTGTGCAACTGAGAGAGTTGCACATCAGCAACTGTCATGCAGGAGCAAAGGCCATGATCGCATTACTCAGACAGAGGATGTGGCTCGTCAATGCTCGACGCGAATGCACCCAGATAGTGCGAAAATGTGTCCATTGCTTCATGTACAAGCCAAAGTTAATGGAACAAATCATGGGGAACTTGCCGGCCGACCGATTCTCCGCGGTTCGGCCATTTATTGTTTGCGGGGTAGATTTCTGTGGTCCAGTAAATGTTTCGCTGCGGATTAGACGACGAGCTCCTATAAAAATGTATATTGCCGTATTCGTTTGCTTTGCTTCGAAGGCTGTTCACTTGGAACTCGTTGCAGACTTGTCCACTAATGCTTTTCTGTGTACTTTGAATAGCTTCATCGCGCGGTGTGGCATCCCCGTCCGGCTATACTCGGACAATGCGACAAACTTCGTGGGGACGAGCCGCCAGCAAGACAAGTTGCAGAGGTACGCAGCGGAACGAGGGATGGAGTGGAGGTTCATCCCTCCGAGAGCGCCGCAATTCGGCGGTCAAGTCAGCCAAACACCTTCTAATTCGGCAGATCCGCAGCGCATCGCTCACCGAGAGCGAGGTCCGAGGGCACCTGGCCGACGTAGAGGCCATACTCAATTCCAGGCCGCTGGCACCACTGAGCAGCGATCCCAGCGATGGAGATGCGATAACCACAGGTCATTTCCTAATAGGGCAGCCGCTTCGCTCGCTGCCGCAAGAGTTAGAGCGGGCCACGTCAAGCAGAAAAACTTCATTCTGTCACAGGTGGCAGCTGCTGTGCAGTCTCAGACAGCGCTTTTGGCAAGCGTGGTCGAGGGACTACGTCCCTCGCTTAAGCGTCCGATAGTAAAGCTGTCAAGGCTGCCCATAGATTGAAGGCGATCCCTTCAAGGTGGCCGGTGTTGGATCATAGCATAAGTTAGTTTTAAAAGAACATGGAAGTAGTAGTTAAGAGACACAAACAATGAATTTGTAGCATAAGATTAAGTGAAGTACGACTCTTATATTAAGCTAGCATGTAAGTTGAATCGCTCTCGGCAGTGCAGCTGTAATTTATACCAGTTACCCGTAGAGTAAAAGGGTATATTGTAATCGTTGGAATGTATGTAGCAGGCGGAAGGAGGCGTGGAAGAACCCATAAAGTATATATATTCTTGACCAGCATCAATAGCCGAGTCGATATAGCCATGTCTGTCTGTCCGTCTGTCCGTCCGCCCGTCCGACCGTCCGTCTGTATGAACAAAAGGATCTCAGAGACTATAAGAGCTAGAAAGATGATAGAGGTCGCAAATGAAGGTACAATACCCAAGCAGTACAAGTTTGTTTTTGTTATTTTACACGCCCACTTTAGGGCGTTCTATCTTCATATAAAGGTTAATGTACAGGTAAAACTAGAATGTTGGCTATGCTATCTGTACCAAATTTACACGGAAAGTACATGTCTAGAAAGTACATGTACTGACCAAGTTTGATCCAAATCGGACAACTGTATCGTATAGCTCCCATAGGGCCGATCGGTCAAAAATACGCTCCAAATATGAACAAGAAAGAATGCTATAGTCGCCTCGCGACTTTAGGATACCCGTTACTCAGTTTCAATTTGTTATTAACAATGGTGATGGATATAATAGCTTGGCAATTACAGAACATATTCATACAAATTCATGTTTAGAGCATATTTTCGACCGATCGTTCCTATGGGAGCTATACGATATAGTTGTCCGATTTGAATCAAACTTGGTCAGTATATATATATTATTGGCATATGTAATCTGTGTGAGTTTGATTAACATAGCTTATTTAACGCAAAAGTGTTTCATACTAATTCATATTCGAAGCGTATTTTTGACCGAACGGCCATCTACCACTATGTTGGCTCTACAAAATGAAAGAGCCAAATTAAAAACTAACCAGATGGAGAGTTAAATTATCAGAATATGACTTTAACATTAAATACATAAAAGGAAAAGCAAATCACATAGCCCATGCTTTATCACGCGTTAAAATAGAGTAGAGACACAGCATAGTACTGATGAAGACAATAGCAACTTAATATTAACAACCAAAAAGCCCATAAACGCATTTAAAAGGCAAATAATATTTTCTAAAGGCATTCCAAACATAAAATAAGAAAATTACTTCAAAAAATTAATTATTCACATCACATATGATAATATGACAATAGAAACAGCCAAACGATACTTAATTGATCTCTAGTGTGTTGAATTGTTTATAGAAAGTGATGCCGATTTTGAAATTATTCAAACCGCACACAAAGAAATCATCAACACTAGTCATACTAAAATTCTACAACGCCTTACACAACTAAAAAATATAAATTCATACGCCGAGCTTAAAGAACTCATTCTTAAAACTCCTGAAAAACTTCTACATCCAGGAATTCAGAAAACAAATAATCTTTTCGGTGAAACTTATTATTTCCCTAACAGCCAGTTGTTAACACAAAACATTATAAACGAATGTCACATCTGCAATTTAGCAAAACCCGAAAATAGAAATACTGACATGCCAATGAAAATTACCCCCAAACCTGAACATTGTTGCGATAAATTTGAAATAGACATTTATTCGTCAAAAGGAAAACATCTAAGCTGTATTGATATTTATTCAAAATTTGCAACTCTCGAACAAATCAAAACAAAAGATTGGATTGAATGCAAAAACATATTAATGAGCATATTTAATCAGTTAAAATCAGAGAAAGCGCATTCACCAGCTTAGCACTGAAAAGATGGCTTGACAGTGAAGGAGTAGAAATACAATTAAATACATCAAAAACAGGTATAGCAGACATTGAACGACTTCATAAACCTATTAACGAAAAAATCATAATCATAAATACATTAAACGATGAAGAAAACAAGATCAGCAAAATAGAAACTATTCTTTATATTTACAATCATAAAACCAAACATGACACCACTGGACAAATTCCGGCACACATATTCTTATACGTCGGACAACCAATTCTAGATACACAAGACAGAAGAGAAAAGACAATAAACAAAATAAACAGTGACCGACATGAATACGATGTCGAAACTGGATATCGAAAGGGACCATGACAAAAAGGAAAATTAGAAAATCCATTCAAGGACAGCCATAATGTCACGCAAACAGATCCTGATCATTACCAAATTACTAACAACAAGAAAGAAAAGTACAGTCGAGCGCGCCCGACCGTATAATACTCTCTGCATTTGTCCCGATTAAATTATTAAAATCGGTATCCACTTATTACTATGTGTTTTACTTGCATTAAAACACGTTGAAACAAAAACAATCTAAGCATAATCAAACATACATCTGTTTGTTTGCATGCGAATACACATACATACATATGTACGTTTGGCAATATATGCTGCATATATGCATGTATGTGTGTATTCGGCACAGCCAGCTTCAGCGGGCAGCGCTGCCGCCACACAAGCAGCGTAAACGTTCGAACATGTGCTTGTGTGTTTCTATCTCGCTTGCACCTATGGGTTGATATTGCGTTCAATTATCAATATTGTAACGCTTCTAGTTTTCATGTTTATAGTCCAATTTTAATGCGCCTTTCAGGATAGTTTAATATAGTTAGTCTCCACACCAGTTATAAACTACAATACTGTACGATACGGAAAAAACAGCATTGAAGCTTGAAAACTATTTTATAAATTGTGGGAAAAGTGGGCGTGGCAGTCAACAATTTTAAATGGCAATGTAACTATGCTCTCGCAAAGAACACCCGTACCGGAATTGGTGATCCTAGGTGCCATAGTTACTGAGATATTTGCCGAAATTACCAATTTTTCACGAGGTGTGTCCAGTTTTTTGCTTATTGTGGGCGAATGGGGCGTGACATCGAAAAAAAAAAAGATTCTTGTATTGACTGACTAAATATCTGATCGTTTGACACCAAGCTCGAACTTGTAGCTCTTACCATCTCTGAAATCTGTTTGTTCATACGGACAGACAGACAGACAGACGGACAGACAGACAGACGGACAGACGGACATGGCTATATCGACTCGGCTTGTGATGCTGATCAAGAATATATATACTTTATGGGGTCTGGCACGCCTCCTTCTGCCTGTTACATACTTTTGCACAAACCCAATATACTCTTGCAGAGAGTATAAAAATAGAACAACACATTATTATAAAACACAATTTATGAAACGAAAGAAAATCAACCAAATTGAAACTGCACAGGTTCCTACATCGTAATCATTATATCATTCACACTCTTTACCATATGTCATGCTCAACAAATTCAAATCAATAAATTGGATACGGACCTCGGATATGTACTGTTCTCAGATGCACCATTAGAATTACCAACTAGATTTGAACATCATTCTTTGCGAATTAACGTAACTGAAATAATAATAACAAACGAACTATGCTTAACTTTAAAAATTCATCACAAATCAATTATTTATACACCAAATTACAACAAGAACTAAATGGTATAATATTTCATCATGAGAATCGTAATAAACGCGGACTGTTCAACAATGTAGGCTAATTATACAAGTTTCTTTTTGGCACACTTGATCATAATGACAGAGTTGAATTCCAGAAAAACTTATCTTTAAATATTGTTCAAACTTAAAATATAAATGACATAATAAAAATAATAAACAGAGAAGTGCAAAAATTTAAAGATCACCAAAATAAACAAACACTGTAAGACACATTTACTTACCAATTATTACAATTTATAGAATATGTAGAAAACATTGAAATGGGCATACAATTGTCAAGATTAGGACTTTTCAATCCCAAATTACTTACCTATGATAGACTTGACAGTGTTAATAACCGAAACCTTCTTTTAATTAAAATATTCACTTCGATTAATTACCAAGATATCATACTAATTGTATCCCATATCCCAATCGACTTTCAATCTACTAATAGCATTAAAATCATTCCATACCCGTCCAAGATGGCTACCAACTTGACTACACTAGTACCACATCTTATTTTGAAAAAGATAATAGAGAAAATGAACCAATTATTGATGAATGCATTACGAAAATCCTACTACACACAAAACCAATATGTAATTTTGAACGCATAAATGTAAAAGAAATGATAAAATATATTGAGCCTAACATTATTGTAAAGTGGAACATTTCTAATACAACAGTAAAACAAAATTGTCAGAAAAGTAATGTCAATCTTAATATTCAGGGTAATAAAATATTTAACATCAATCAATGTAAACTACAAATAAATAATATAATTTTAAGCGACAATTACTTACAACCAGAAGTTGATCTTACACCATTGTATCCACCAATAGAAATTATTAAAGTCAAACCCATAAAACATGATGATGTAAAAATAGTATCACAGAATAATGCCCTTACATATACAATTATAATAATTATTATCATTATATTCATAATCATATTCCTATACTTAAAATTCTTTATTTGAACGATACCATTTATTGTTTGTACATTCAATTGGAAATGTTTTATAGGAAAGTTTAAAAAGTTTTGTTGCATTAGATTAATGGATGAACCTGTGTCAATTACACAGTTAAAATTTTGTCCATTCATAAGTTGATGTTTTAATATTTATTATTTTTTCAGCGTTTTAATGTTTTAGTAATTTAGGGTTGAATATACCAAGCCTGGTTAGTAGCATTCCTAACTCAATGTCTTCTTGTAAGTTGAAAATTAGTAATTAAAGTCTTTGTTCTGCCTCATTGAGCTTTTGGCTCTTATGTAAATACAGAGAGATCTTGATCTTAAAGAGATTGAGAGTTCGGCCAGGAGTTGTGTAACGTCAGCAGTTTTAACTCCAATGATGGGAATAACGATTCTGGCGAATTGTTTATGATATTTAATACATTCGTGCGAAACCAGAATTGTTATTGTCACCATTTGATGTTTCGATAGTGGGAAAGAAATCTTTAACACAAATAATAAGTGTGGTGTATGGTGTATGTGGTGTATTGGTATGTGGTGTATGGGTACATATGTATCTACATATGTCACTTCCCCATCCTTAAGAAATGAGCCTGTCCTCAGGCGGTTAATTTTGGATATAGTGTTGGATCTATTACAATTTCATCGATTTCGTTTTCAATTACATTTGGATTTAATTCTGTTTTAGTTTGTGTATCATTTTGAATATTTGACGTAGGGCACCTGGCCGACGTAGAGGCCATACTCAATTCCAGTCCGCTTGCACCGCTGAGCATTGAATATCTGATTGTATGCTTGGGGTTGATTCTTTTTTGTTCTTATAATTAACAATAATTCTTTGTGGAATATTTTTATATTCAAAGATAATGTATAATATAAGTAAGATTATAATAATTGTTAAGTTGTTATAGTTATAATTTGGAATGTGTTATACAATTTTGTTTGTTGTAGGATAATTTCTTTAGTTTGGACATATGACAATGGTTCTAGTTTGGTTACATTATTATTTATGTAAACTGTTTGCGTGTAATCTAACATAGTATTAGTTATTTGAATTTTATCCAATTGGATCGAACAATTTATAACTTTTATCATATTGTTTCCTTCGATAATAAACCATTTTGGTTTAGTACAGTTTGTGGTAAGTTGTATGTTAACATAATGTTAGGTTCTACATACTTAATTTCATAATTTTTATGTGATTTTGAATATCTACATTCTGTTTTATCTTGATTTAATTTTCCAGTGATACATTTGTTCATAACTAAATCTTTATTAGATACTGTAAATGCTTTATTGTTCTGTAAATAAGTAGTGTCATGTATAGTTTTGGTCAAAATGTCTTTGTTTTCGTCAGGGTATGGAATAATGTCGAATAGTGCAGTATTTATAATTTTGCGTGGAATATGGGAAATAATTAAAATTTCGTTAGTAGTTTTTTTTAGCGAAGTTGATGTTTTAATATTTATTATTTTTTCAGCATTTAAATGTTTTAGTGAGTCATATTTTAGTAATTTAGGGTTGAATATACAAGCCTGGTTAATTGCATACCTAACTCAATGTCTTCGACATACTCTGTGAATTCTTGTAAGTTAAAAATTAGTAATTCGAGTCGTTGGTCTGCCTCATGGGTGATACTTAAACTGTTCATTACTTCTATTCCTTTGTTGACGGCTTTTATTACTTCATTAAGCTCATTGGCTTGAACACTATTTTTCTGAAAGGTTATCTATCTGTAATTGTATTTCTTCTTTGTCCTGATCTAAATTTCCGAAAAGATATTTATAAAATTTTCCCATGAAATTTACGAGTCCTCTTTTATTTCATTTTACTAGTCTTATACCAATCATTTCTCAGTCCAGTTCTTCTGTTAAGTACTTTATTTTTACTAATGGTTCAAATTCTTTTGTTTGTTTAATTAGATTATTATAAGTTTCTTCGGTTTTTGTTATATTGATAGTTAAATAATGATATTCGAATTTTATAGGTAAATTGATTGTTCCTGTTTGAAATATAAGATATCCGTATGCATATATGCAAGTTCATATGGCATGCTATATACTCCCGTTCTGCCGCTGCTTTAAGCGACAAAACTCCAAACATTATTATGTACAAAAGGCAGCACTGCCACTAAGAACCGCGCCGCTTTAGGTTTAAATTTATTAGTCCTAATTTGTAAAGACAAGATCGAATACAGCATTCAGATCGACAACAACAGTCGCTCTAAATCAGAAAACCAAAGCAATTGAAATTTACTTATTTCTACAAAGTTCAGAGCGACAACAACAGTCGCTCTGAATCCGAAAACCAAAGCAATTGGAATTTACTTATTTCAACATACTTCATGGCGACCGTGACAGAGATCACATAATCGACAAGGCCAACAAGACTGAAAATTCTCCATCAAATGGCAAGGGACTCAAGCTGAACATCTCGAAGGAACGCAGGAGGAAACAGAAGTAAAACCTAGAAGACAACAGTGGAACCTGAACCAAAAATATCGCAGTGAGTAGTGTGGTATGTGCAAACGAGGGGGTGTGGTAAAAAGGTTGAAAGCCAGAAAGGCTTATATACTATCGTTGTTAATCAATAGCGAAAAATAGATTGGAACAACTCAGTACATTTACATGCGACGTGCCGACTGTATAAGACCTCGTACTCCTTGTAATGCGCATACAAAAATACTTACAAACTTAAAAGAAGAAGTAGTAGACTGATTCATATTTTAAAATACAAATTAAAAAAGATAATTGTTTAAATTAAAATTGAAAAAAGTAAAAAAAAGCTATGCGCTAGCTGCAATCGAACCCGCGGTATCAGACACAGGATTCTCACATGTCGCCACTCTACCATATGCACCACACCTCAATTTAGAGGTAATGCTGATTATCTGCATTTACATATAATAATGTTTTGTTATAGAAAAAGAAAACAAATGCCTGTCTGTGCTGGGGTTCGAACCGCAGACCTCATGTTTCTCTAGTGCATGTCACATCACTTGGACCACAGCACTGTTGACAATCAGGACGGCTAAAGTATATAAACATTGATTTACCACTTTTCTTCTAACACGTACATAAATTACAATTTTTAACATTTTTGATCAATTTGTTTCACATGTTGTAGTTGTCCGATTTGGAACAAATTTGGTGAAGTTACTTTTAATAATTATGTACACATTCTGTGTGAGTTTGGTTGCGATCACTTAGCAAATACTACATGTCTTCATACAAATTTTTTGTTTTTGACCGATTTGTCCTATTGGAGCTATAAGCTATAGTTGTCCGATCTTGATGAAACTTGGTGAGGATAGTTAAAGTTGTACCATACACCTACTGTGTAAATTTGGTTAAGATAGCTTTCATAGTTGTAGTGCAATGAAAACTGTTTTTTACAATTTGCGGGGGCGGTAGGGTGCGTGCCAAAAATTTGAAATAAACTTAACCTGCCTGACATATAGACGGACTTTCATTCCAAATTTGGTGGCTCTAGCTCTTGTAGTTTAAAAGATCCAGGTGTTCATACGGACGGACGGACGGACAGACAGACGGAAAGGCAGACAGACGGACATTGCTATATCGACTCGGCTGTTGATGCTGATCTAGAATATATATACTTTATGAGGTCGGCCACGCCTCCTTCTGCCTGTTACGCACATTTCGCTTCTGACAAAACTAATAGACCCCTATACTCTTTTTTAGAGTACGGGGTCTAAAGACAAAAAAAACAAGTAAGAAAGGCTACAGTCGACCGAGCCGACTATAAAAGACCCCGTACTCTCATAGTAGTTTGTATTCAATTTCAATTGAAATTAAAAAAAATAATTTAACAATTCGCATTGCCAGCATTCGAACCTACAACCTCAGACAAACTCTATCAGTTGCACCACGCGCCACTTTCAAGAATTCTCCGAATATCAGCATTTACATATTATTCATACAAACACACATTCGTTTGAAATTACAAACTTAAAAGAAGAAGTAGTAGACTGATTCATATTTTAAAATACAAATTAAAAAAGATAATTGTTTAAATTAAAATTGAAAAAAGTAAAAAAAAGCTATGCGCTAGCTGCAATCGAACCCGCGGTATCAGACACAGGATTCTCACATGTCGCCACTCTACCATATGCACCACACCTCAATTTAGAGGTAATGCTGATTATCTGCATTTACATATAATAATGTTTTGTTATAGAAAAAGAAAACAAATGCCTGTCTGTGCTGGGGTTCGAACCGCAGACCTCATGTTTCTCTAGTGCATGTCACATCACTTGGACCACAGCACTGTTGACAATCAGGACGGCTAAAGTATATATTCGGCGCGGCCAGCGTCTGCCGGCAGCGCTGTCGCCACACAAGCATCGAAAACGTTCGAACATGTGTTTGTATGTTTCTGTCTCGCTCTCGCGCGTAAGTGATATTGCAGTTAAATAACAAACTTTGTAACGCAGTAGCTCTTTTGTTAAAAGTAGTATGATGATGCCCCTTTCAGAATAGTTTGATTTTATATGTCTCTATACTTATGTTGAATTACAACACCCTACTATATGAATAAATGCCTTAAACATGGCATTAAAGTGAAAACGTTTGGTTAACTCTCAGGAGAAAAGGGGGCGTGGCAGCTCAAAATTTTTAATGGCATTGCATTAAGGATGTCTCTAGCAACCTGTTTACCAGAAATGGTGTTCCTAAGTGCCATAGTTACTGAGTTATTGGCCTAAAACTAAATTTTTTTTCGAGGTGTGTCTGGTTTTTTGCTCATTGCGGGGGCGGTAAGGGGCGTGGCAAAAATTTGACCTTAAACTTAACCTGCCTGGGTTAATAACGGACTTTCATTATAAATTTGGTGGCTCTAGCTTTTGTAGTTTAAAAGATCCAGGTGTTCATACGGACGGACAGACAGACGGACAGACGGACATTGCTATATCGACTCGGCTGTTGATGCTGATGAAGAATATATATACTTTATGGGGTCGGCCACGCCTCCTTCTGCCTGTTACGCAAATTTCGCTTCTGACAAACCTAATAGACCCCTCTACTCTTTTTTAGAGTACGGGGTCTAAAAACAAGAAAGAATGCTATAGTCGCCTCGCGACTTTAGGATACCCGTTACTCAGTTTCAATTTGTTATTAACAGTGGTGATGGATATAATAACTTGGCAAACACAGAACAATTTCATAGAAATTCATGTTTAGAGCATATTTTCGACCGATCGTTCCTATGGAAGCTATACGATATAGTTGTCCGATTTGTATCAAACTTGGTCAGTATATATATATATTATTGGCAGATGTATTCTGTGTGAGTTTGATTAATATAGCTTAGTTAACGCAAAAGTTTTTCATACCCTAAAGTGGGCGTGTCAAAAAACAAAAACAAACTTGTACTGCTTGGGTATTGTACCTTTCATTTGCGACCACTATCATTTTTCTAGCTCTTATAGTCTCTGAGATCCTTTTGTTCATACAGACGGACGGACGGACGGACGGACGGACGGACGGACGGACGGACAGACGGACAGACGGACATGGCTATATCGACTCGGCTATTGATGCTGATCAAGAATATATATACTTTATGGGGTCTGCCACGCCTCCTTCTGCCTGTTACATACATTCCAACGATTACAATATACCCTTTTACTCTACGAGTAACGGGTATAATAAACTCGATTTGCAACAAAAAATAAAATTTTTTTATAAGAAAAAAAGAAAGAAATTGAATAAAAATTCAAAATATATTCATATTCTTATAATTTTTTAATTTCATGCTTTCGAATTTAATTTCAAAAGATTCTAACATATTACAACAGGAAAGAATGTTAGATCACGAATCGAAAGTAGCGGACTCCACCGCAAATGTAATAAACAATGTCGAAACCGTATCTGTAGATCTAAAAGTAATAACTATTATGTTAATAATAATTGTTATTCTTTTATTAACGAATGTGCTAACAAAATTATATAAGTTGCACAATAAATGCTTAAAGAAAAGATACGCTAGTAGAGCAGGTATTTTAGAGATGATTTAATAGGTCATTAATATGATTATTACTATGTTAATGAGATTCATATTAAAGAACCTAATTTTATAATTAATTCATTGCAAATATTGCAAAAGCATAAGGAATTCATTAAAATAAGTGAATTCGAAGAAGAGTATATAGAAACTTTCCATGGTATTGCAAGCCCATTAATTGGTTGTTCAAAAACCGAAAAGGGCGCTGTGTTGGGTACTTTACCTTATGTAATGGTAAAAAGTATCAAGGAAACACATGCAATACTAGGAACGACAACTATATTTATACTGCGCTTACATCGCTAAAATAAAACTCAATATTTCGCATTAAACAATGGAATGGAAGATATTAGCGAAAAAAATATATGATTATAAAGATAAATTCGAAAAATCATATAAATGTATCAATTCTGATAAAACAATAAAATCAGATACATTGATACATCATGCGCAAATATTAACAGCACAATATAACAACATTGTAACTATAATAAGAAAAGTAAGTAAGTTAACTCAAGAGCATAAATATATACGAAATATTTTAATAACAATACCAGAAGATCGAAATCTCCTAGCTGAATTCGACGAAAACCAGTTAGAAGATTTAGATGAGTCTAAACCAATAATCAATACAGAAACTGATATTGATAGTGATATTGAAACGCTCGAAGAATCGGTTCATAACAGCATTCAAGCTTGTAGAAGGAACCAAAGACCAAGAAGATATAGCGGTTGAAGTCATAAATCCTTTACAAGGTACAAGACGAAACCACTATATTAGATATAATATATAAGCTTAAAGATAACGTAAAAGGAGAATCTCCCGACGTTCTAAAAGCAAAAATTTTAAACATAAAACAAAAAGGTAAAACTGCTTCCCAGTATGCAACCGAAATAGATAATTTACGGAAGCAATTGGACGCAGCCTTTATTGACAACGGCCTAGACCCAATCAATGCAGAAAAATTCTCCACAAACGAGTCTATTTCTGCAATGATTAAAAATTGTGAGCATGAAAAGCTCAAAATAATACTGGAAGCTGGTAACTTCGTTACTTTCAATGATGTAATGGGTAAATATATCCATTGCAGCACAGAAATGACTGCAAGTGCAAGTAAAATATTATTTCAGCGAAGCCGAAGTAATAGAGGAGGTGGTTACCGATACCAAAGAGGTAGAGGCAATGGCCGCGGTAACTATCACTCTAATAATTCAAACTATAATAACAACAGAAACAATGGTAGAGGTCGAGGAAGGAATAACTCCAACCGAGGCAGTAGTCAAAACCAATACTACCAAACTAATAGCAATAACAATGTCCGAGTTGTCCAAACTAATTCGGGAGACGGGCACAACCCTTCAGATACTTAGAGCAATTAGAAAATAATACATATACACTCAATCTCAGTTTGACCATTTTTATAAAATTTAAGAATCAAAGTACAGGTAAGACTTATACCTTATTAATAGACACTGGTGCAGATATTTCCATATTAAAAGAAAATATAGATATATTTGATAACGTAAATACACACATTTCAACTCAAATAACAGGCATTGGTAAAGGTTCAGTTTTTTCAAAAGGTTTAGCATTCGTAGAATTATCTATGTTGGATATATAGTCTAACGCAGCGGTTTCAAGAGCTTATTTATTGTCGACGTATACATCAAAGATGTGCTTAAGACTAGTGTAAGAAATTATAAGTGTGACCAGATATTCGGTTTACAAGTGTTGCCACAAAGTTATACATAATTCAACAATCTACAGGAAAACATGTAATAACACATGAATTCCATATAGTCGACCAAGACTTCCCAATACCAAGCAATGGCATTATTGGAATAGACTTCATAAAAAAATACAATTGCCAATTAGACTTTACACAATTAAGTGATTCTCTAATACTACGGCCAAATAATCTAAATTATACAATACACATTCCAATCATTCACACTTGTGATAATAATGACACAATTCTTCCAGTTCGTGCTGAAGTAGTCCGTCAAATTAACATAGTTTCAAAAAAACAAACTGTTCTTATTCCCAATAAAGAAATTGAAGAAAGAATTTTCATTGGAAATACAATTTCCAACCAACAGAATACATTTGTCCGAATATTAAATACAACTGATTCAATAAAAATATTAAACCTTAACAAAATAAAAATTGAAACTCTAAGTGACTACGAGATAGTCCAAGAAACTAAAAAAGAAAGACAAAATACTGTCATGAAAAAACTAATTCAGAACTTTCCACCATTATTTAAGCCTGTATTAAAAAATCTTTGCACCAAATACACAGATATATTCGGACTAGAAACCGAATCTATAACCACAAATAATTTTTACAAACAAGAGCTGAGATTAAAAGACACAGAACCGGTGTATATAAAAAATTATAGAATACCTCATGCTCATAAAGACGAAATAATCAGACAAGTCAATAAACTCATTCTTGATCAAATAGTTGAGCCCTCAGTATCAGAATATAACAGTCCAATACTACTGGTGCCAAAGAAAGGTTTACCAGGTTCAAATGAAAAACGATGGCGATTAGGAATAGACTATCGTCAAATTAATAACAAACTGTTATCTGATAAATTTCCACTTCCAAGAATTGATGATATTCTTGACCAATTTGGCAGAGATAAATATTTTTCGTGTCTAGACTTAATGTCTGGATTTCATCAAATAGAGTTGAAAGAACACTCTTGAAACTTAACGTCATTTTTAAACAGCAATGGTCATATCGTTATACACGAATACCTTACGGATTAAAAATAGCGCCAAATTCCTTTCAAAGAATGATGACAATAGCTTTTTCTGGATTAGACCCTTCACAAGCTTTCTTATACATGTGGGTCCCGATAATCCGCAGTGATGTGATAACTATCAGTAACCACTATAGTTTATATTATTATATGTAGTTTATTGGTATTATATTTTAACTTTAAATAATTAACAGAGTTTTAGCTTAATCCGCAGTGATGTGATAACTATCAGTAACCACTATAGTTTATATTATTATATGTAGTTTATTGGTATTATATTTTAACTTTAAATAATTAACAGAGTTTTAGCTTATGTGTGTAAGTTTTCACGACTTGCTTCTGCGTGTGTCTTCAACAAGATCTTGGCATCGACTACTTCGTTCATTCATTTTTGTTCATCTGCCTCAACTTAATAACTAGTTCTTTTTAGTGTTCAACAACGGAGACCACTACGTGTCTCTCGTGTGTTCTCTAACACTTGCTCTTCTGGTTCAGATTCAAAGCCTACATTCGGCCCTCCTGACGTAGGATTCGACCCGAGTTCTTTCATAAACTCTGCCACCGTGGACGTCTTATATGGACCTTCTCCTTCTCCCACTTTCTCTACATTATAACGTCCGTGTTTAAGAACTTTGGTAACTTTATAAGGTCCCAGATACTTTCCTTATAGTTTTAATCTCACCCCGTACTGAGTACGCTTAATAGCTACTAAATCATTAACTTTATACTCCTTTTCTATCTTTCTTTTCTTATTAAATGAACGCTGGTTTTCTTCTTGCAGTGCTCTAATATTCTTACGAGCTTCTGTACGTAATATATGTCGTTCATCATTTAACTCGTCTAGCAGTGATTGCTGCACCAAGTCTTTGAGTTTAATGTCATTAGTACAACGCATGTCGATTCCGGTTAATATTTTAAATGGAGCTACCTTTGTACTCATCGGTTCAATATTATTTATCGCTTGTTGCACGATGCCTACATGCTTATACCACATCCCTGGATTCTCAATGCTAAGTTTCGACAACATCGGTACAACAATTCTATGCATTCGCTCCACCTGTCCGTTGCCGCGTGGCACACCTGTCGTTATCAAACAATGCTGTATCTTCCGTTGTTCACAGTATTCTTTAAACAAGTTTGCTGTAAACGCAGTACCTCTATCTGACACAATCCTGCAAGGGTTTCCAAAATTAACAGCCTGTCTCTCCAAACAACTAATCACTTCTTCCACTCCTGTACTACGAGTTGGATAAAGCCAAACATATTTTGAAAAAGCATTAACGATTACTAAGAGGTGATTATATCGTTTCTTCGTGATCTCCATTGGTCCAACATGATCGATGTGATACGTGGTGAGCGGGTTATCACCTTTATCTATTGGCGATAAATAACCTTCCTGCCTTCCCATCTTTGCATTTACTAAAATGCACTCGACACAGTTACTCACAACTTTCACCACCTTTTCTGCCAGCTTTGGTATGAAATAAGACTTCTCCACCAAATCTTGAGTCTTCTTTGCTGAAAAATGTCCCTGCCTGTGCGCAATCTTGATGATTTCTGTTTCCATTAGAGGGGGCACCACTATCAGTTCTCGAGCAGGGTCTTTGAATAGAATCTCATTTGATATATAAAAATCTTCATATATCCCACTCTCGACTATTTTCTTTACTGCTTTTGTCCAATCATCGGACATCTGGGCTTCTCTCAATCTCTGTACCATTCTGTCCGTTATCAAGTAACATGCAACTCTGCTTAACGCATCTACGTGTCTCATTTTTGTGCCAGACCTGTGCTCTATTTCATAATCAAAATCCTGAAGATACATGGCCCATCTAGAAACTCTTAACGGCACTTCCTTCTTCTTCATGGTCATAGCAAAGGCGTTAAAATCTGTGATGATCTTGAACTTTATTCCCAAGACATATATTCGCCACTTTGTTAATGCTCCTATCACTGCTAATACTTCCAGTTCGTATGAGTGGTACTTCTCCTCACATGGCTTTGTTTTCTTACTCATGTACATTACAGGGTGTAACATCCCATCAACTGAATCTTTTTGCAGCAAAACAGCTCCAAATCCATACTTTGACGCATCCGTATGAATTTCTGTCTCAGCCTGTGGATTATAAAGATGCAACACTGGTTTCTTCATCAACTCTGCTTTCAACTGGTTGAACGCCACCTCTTGCAACTCTTTGAATTCGAACTCAGAATCTTTTCGTAACAAATCAGACAATGGTTTGGCGACTACTGCATATCCGTCAATGAATCTTCTGAAATACGATGTCAACCCGAGAAAACGTTGAACTGCTTTCTTATCCTTAGGTGTCGGAAAATTGGCTACGGCTTCACTTTTATTTTCGCTAGGTCTAATCGTACCATTTTCCACAATGTACCCCAAAAATTCAACTTTTTTTTGTAAAACCTGGCATTTACTCCAATTAATTCTTAGGCCATTTCTCTCTGCAACCTCCAATACTCTCTCTAATTTGCCGAATCCCTCTTCAACATCAATGCTTGGGATTATTATGTCATCCATGTACACTACAGCATCACCTTTCTGTATCAACTCACGCATGACAGACATTACAAAACGCATAAATACAGCCGGCGAGTTAGATATACCAAATGGTACAAATCTAAACTCATACTGTCCATTCTGCGTTACAAATGCTGTATACTTTTGTGACTTTTCTGCAACAGGTACATGAAAGTAACCATTCGTCAAATCCAAAGTAGTGAACACCATTGCTCCTTTCAACTTTTCGATCACGCTGTCCATCTGTACCATTGGAAAATTATCCCTTACTATCTTTTCGTTTAACTTTCGATAGTCACAGCATAGCCGTTTGGTACCATTTTTCTTCGTCACCAACACTATTGGCGAAGCATATTCAGAGGTACTTGGTTTTATGATTCCTTCAGCTATCCACTCTTGGATCTGAGAATATACCACACTCTGCTCGCTATAAGACAATCGTCGCGGATGTTGAAAAACTGCCAAGTCATCTTTCACCACAATCGTCATTTCTACTTTGCTGTTCACATTTCGTTGTGGCTTGTACGAATCTATCAAAGTTTATGTTTTGATTGACTCTTCTTTACTCAAGTGTGACAAATCTACAATAACTTCTTTCCCTTCAGTACTCATCATGCACAAGTTTCCAAATTCTTCAAACAATTCTGTCAACTGCTCTTGACTTTTCAATGTATCAGAGCTACTACTCTCTTGTACATCTGGAAGCTTGCGAGTAAACTCTGTGCCAACTTCAGTAACTCTCAAATTAAGGTCTTTTAAAATAGTCCTGCCCAAAATTGCTTCAAATGCCATGTCTTCATCAGAGACGATATGAAACTCAATCAACAGGTTGATTTCGTCGATCTGCACAGGTACTGTTACACTGCCAAAAGTTACAATCTGACTTTCACCAATACCTGTCAAACATTTTTCGACACCTGTTAGTTTGTAAATGCCTAACCTTTTGAAAATACTTCTGCGGATCAAACAAAGATCTGATCCCGTGTCAACAAGTCCTTTGAAATAAACTTTAGCGTGCTTAACAACCTTCAACTCTAATTCAGAATTGATGACTTTACTTGATGGTTTTGTTACCACATCCTGAACTACGTTTGTCAGCTTTTCTTGCTTGACTTGAACTTCAACTCTGCACTGATTAGCTCTATGTCCTGGTTGATTACACTTAAAACATACAAACTCCTTTTTCGGACAATCCTTTTGAATGTGATTCTCATTTCCACACTTATAGCATTTTTTATTTCTTCCCGATGTCTTATTGTTGTCATTCTCATCTACGTTTGACTGTGAACCTATCTTATTGAACGGCTTTATCGGTCCTCTCATCTTCTGGTATGCCTCCATCTTTATCTTAAGCTGACTTATTGTCCTGGCTTGATAAAGTAGTGCTTTATTCTATCTAGAATCTGGTACACCATTCACAAAATATTCTAGTAGACTCTCATCTTCCAAGTCTATTGGTTTTGCAATCTCCATTAGAGCGTACAAATATTCCTGCAATGTTTCATTTTTGTTCTGATGACGCCTACCAAGTCTACGATGTATTTCCGCTGACGATACTTTGACACCAAACTCATTGACTAGTGCAACTTTCAATGCACTCCAATCACGAATATTACGCTGGCTGCGTACAAATAATTTTGCTGCACCCTTCAGCAACTGCATTGCATACACGAATATCTGTAACTGAGTCCATTCTACTGTCAACGCGCATTCCTCAAGTTCTTCTATCCAATAATTAACATCCAACGCATTTGAATCATCAAACTGCGAAACACTACCTTCTACATCTTTTAATGTAAACCATGATTTAACGAACGTCGGATTTTCCATCTGTCTACTACCGAATTGTTGTTGTCTGCTTTGAGCTTTATTCTCCCCATGTTCTCTAGTATCATTCTCACCTGATGTATTTTCTGAAACTGATACAACAGTTACTTCATTTTCCTCATGAACACTGTCCTGATCATTTTCCCCTTCGTTTTTCAAACCATAGTGAGCAAGCAATCGATTTTGTAACTCCACTTTTCTTCCGCTTGATTGAATTCCAAGTTCCATTAATTTTTCCCGCAAATCGGTCACTATCAATGACAAAATCTCGTTTCTATTCATCTTTACAATTTTCCTGTTTAAATGTATCAAAACTTTTAAAATTAAATATGTAAATTTAAATATATACAAAGATTTTACAAATCGTTAGTGTAATTTCGCTTTTGCAACAAATTCAATCTTAAACAGTGACTCTCAAACTTTACGTTACGATTTTCAAACTGTAAACAGTCACTTCAATGTTATTCATACAAAATTTTTCTTTTACAACGATTACTCAGCTTCTTTCGATTCTCTGCAACTCACACATCCCCATCCAGAAATAATTTTCGTCGTCGCACCGAACTTGTCTCACAAACTCGCCACCAGCTATTTGCCTCTCTCGTCTGTGCACGCACGTCTTCTTTTCTGATTTCGCATATGATCCCGTTGCTTTACTCGGCTTTCAGCTCTCGTTCACTCGTTGGGTTTTTTTTTTCCCGTGCCTCTCTTGTTGCACGCACGTCACTATTCTCTGCTTCTGCTTCTCTCGTCTTCCTCTTCTTCGACGCTAAACTCTAGCCGCTATGAGTTTCTGCCTTTCTCGTTTTCGTCGTGCCTTTCTGCTGTGTATAATCTGCAACCACCGTTACTTCTCGGCATTCGTCTGGCGCCTTGCAAGTTTCTGTTCTTAGGCTCTTTAATTGCCGACAACACACACAACACGACAACAAGCAATTCGTACATTTACACACACACCAATTGTTCTTTTTATTCAATGTTCTTTTATTTAAGGCCGAATTTCCAAAATTGTGAAATTCAATCCCGGTTGAGCCCCCAAAATTGTGGGTCCCGATAATCCGCAGTGATGTGATAACTATCAGTAACCACTATAGTTTATATTATTATATGTAGTTTATTGGTATTATATTTTAACTTTAAATAATTAACAGAGTTTTAGCTTATGTGTGTAAGTTTTCACGACTTGCTTCTGCGTGTGTCTTCAACAAGATCTTGGCATCGACTACTTCGTTCATTCATTTTTGTTCATCTGCCTCAACTTAATAACTAGTTCTTTTTAGTGTTCAAAAACGGAGACCACTACGTGTCTCTCGTGAGTTCTCTAACATTTGCTCTTCTGGTTCAGATTCAAATCCTACATACATGGATCACTTATTCGTCATCGGTTGTTCGGAAAAACACATGATCAAAAACTTAACAAATATTTTTGACTTGTGCAGAAAACACAACCTTAAATTACACCCAGAAAAATGCTCTTTCTTCATGCACGAAGTGACATTCCAAGTGACAGTTGCTTCTCCTCCGGCTGTTCGTCCGCAGTGAGACTACTATCAGAGGAAACAAGGGTTGGTCTGTAGAAAATGCACGCGGTTCGTCGGGCATTTTCCTGCTCTATTTTGGCGAGAATGGGATGCCGGAGTTTGGAGAGGTACGCCAGAAGACTTTCTTCAAATTGTTTCGTATGATGCAGGCAGTAGTTGTTGCGACGCACTATCATATCTGCTTCATACTCCTGATCCGCTGTTAAATCACAGTCACCTTGTGATTGGTCTCCAGCCCCCGGATGAGCACTCTACCCGTATTGGCATTCAGTTTAACGGCTGCCATATTCAAACGACGCAAAGGTGGATGATTCCTTAAAAGATTACTTACGTCCCGTGCCACCGTGCCCAAATACTCAATACACACACCGTTTGGATTAAGTTCCGAGTAACAATTGAGAGCATAGCCAATAGACTCAAGTGAATCTCTACCCAGTTTATTGTACTCCAACTCCAAACTCTTCAGCATGACAGGACGTTCCAAAAGCATTTCCAGTGCCACATTACAATCGTCCTGCAGCTGATCGTATCCAAAATCAACAGCCTCCAGTTTATTCAACATTTTGAGGGCCTGGACCGTAATCAGAAGTTTCATGTGATCCATGCGACTATTGCGCAAACGAAAGACTTTGAGCTGCTTCAAGGTGCGCACACCTGAGGCCAAGTGCACCATGTCGTCGTATGAAAAGTTCATGTGTCGAATGTGATAGTCGC
The DNA here is from genome assembly GCA_018151165.1 of Drosophila arawakana. NCBI lineage: Eukaryota > Metazoa > Arthropoda > Insecta > Diptera > Drosophilidae > Drosophila > Drosophila arawakana. Next base: position 241,086 of record JAECWX010000534.1, read on the forward strand.
GATTCATCTCAGGTCCCAGAAACTCTATGATCATTGTATTGAGCAGGTCAAAGTAACGGACGAAGCTCAGATCAATGTGGTTACAATGCTTGGCAGGATAATCGTAACGTTTGATACGACTAATCATTTTATCCTTGTTGCGGATATCGGTAATGTTAAGCCTCTCCATCGTCGGGTTCGGGTTCCACGGCTACATTAAAGGCGCCCTCGAGTTTCTCGACTGCTTTCTTTTTCTTCTTCTTCTTTTGCTTGGGCTCCGGGGAAGGTCGAGTCTTTAGTTGCATACGCTTCTGTTTGCGCTTCTCACGCGCCTCCTTCTTCTCCTTCTCAAGATCCCGCAATTGTTGCCGTGCTGCATTCCGAGCATGACGAGCCTATCGTCGCTTTTGATCTTCCACCGTAGTGGCCATAACTGATCCTTTTGTGGCTCTTGATAGAACCAAATTCAAATTGGATGGCGATTTTGTTGGTTTTAGTTTCGGTTCCACGTCCACAATATGCGTAGATTCCTTTGTTTGCTTGCCTAATTTTACAGGTATCACCACAACTTCCTCCTCTTCGCACCCAGGTCCAAATCCAAGACTTAAACCTGACCTCGAGGCAACTTTTTGGGCTCGACAACAACTAAAGAAACAACAACAACAATAACAACAACAGCGACAACGACAACGACGCATTGTTTCCAACTCGTGGCTCGTGGCCAAGTCTAGACGTCTCTTTTCAACACACGTGCTTTAAACGCATATCTTTGTCTCTGTCTTGGCTGCAGCTGATGATGATGACTTAATCGCTGATCTGAGTTCGCATAGGTGGGCGTTATTGTGATTTATTATGCCAGTTGGACACGCACTATAAAAACGGACTGCCTAAACCATAAAACAAGCATTTATGAACGATCTAAAAGATTTACAGCGACTATGAAATACACTAAGCAATAAATTTACCATAAGTCTTTCTATAATTTTGTTTAAGTAATTTGGTGGCTCTAGCTCTTGTAGTTTAAAAGATCCAGGTGTTCATACGGCCACGCCTCCTTCTGCCTGTTACGCACATTTCGCTTCTGACAGACCTAATAGACCCCTATACTCTTTTTTAGAGTCGGGGTCTAAAAAAAATTTAAATGCAAAGCAAAAGTAAAAAACTTTAAATTTGAAACATAATTTGATTGAACTATAAATGTCAACAATGTATTACATATGATCCAACACAATGGATCTAATCTATTATATACATATGCATATATACACAAAAATATCTATTTAAACAACTTAAGTAATGCGACATAAATGTTTTATGCTATTATACAAGATATTCATATATGATATATACTATATTAACTGACAAATATCCCCTCTAAAACAAAATGCACTAACAAGTCCGCAAAAGTTGCATACAAAATTTGTTGCATTCAAAAATGATTGAAAAAAAAAAAATAAACTCGATTTGCAAAAAAAAAAAAAAAAAATTTTTTTTATCAGAAAAAAAAACAAAGAGAAATTGAATAAAAATTCAAAATATATTTATACTCTTATAATTTTTTAATTTCATGCTTTCGAATCAATTTCAAAAGATTCTAACATATTACAACTGGAAAGAATGTTAGATCACGAATCGAAAGTAGCGGACTCCACCGCAAATGTAATAAACAATGTCGAAACCGTATCTGTAGATCTAAAAGTAATAACTATTATGTTAATAATAATTGTTATTCTTTTATTAACGAATGTGCTAACAAAATTATATAAGTTGCACAATAAATGCTTAAAGAAAAGATACGCTAGTAGAGCAGGTATTTTAGAGATGATTTAATAGGTCATTAATATGATTATTACTATGTTAATGAGATTCATATTAAAGAACCTAATTTTATAATCAATTCATTGCAAATATTGCAAAAGCATAGGGAATTCATTAAAATAAGTGAATTCGAAGACGAGTATATGGAAACTTTCCATAGTACTGCAAGCCCATTAATTGGTTGTTCAAAAACCGAAAAGGGCGCTGTGTTGAGTACATTACCTTATGAAATGGTAAAAAGTATCAAGGAACACATGCAATACTAGGAACGACAACTATGTTGATACTGCGCTTACATCGCTAAAATAAAACTCCATATTTCCCATTAAACAATGGAATGGAAGATATTAGCGAAAAAAATAAATGATTATAAAGATAAATTCGAAAAATCATATAAATGTATCAATTCTGATAAAACAATAAAATCAGATGCATTGATACATCATGCGCAAATATTAACAGCACAATATAACAACATTGTAACTATAATAAGAAAAGTAAGTAAGTTAACTCAAGAGCATAAAATCGTATGTCACAAAATTTTAAAAAGTCTAAAAACAAGACTACACAATATTGGTGATAGACGAAATATTGTAATAACAATACCAGAAGATCCAAATCTCCTAGCTGAATTCGACGAGAACCAGTTAGAAGATTTAGATGAGTCTAAACCAATAATCAATACAGAAACTGATATTGATAGTGACATTGAAACGCTCGAAGAATCGGTTCATAACAGCATTCAAGCTTGTAGAAAGAACCAAAGGCGACCAAGAAGATATAGCGGTTGAAGTCATAAATCCTTTACAAGGTACAAGACGAAACCACTATATTAGGTATAATATATAAGCTTAAAGATAACGTAAAAGGAGAATCTCCCGACGTTCTAAAAGCAAAAATTTTAAACATAAAACAAAAAGGTAAAACTGCTTCCCAGTATGCAACCGAAATAGATAATTTACGGAAGCAATTGGACGCAGCCTTTATTGACAACGGCCTAGACCCAATCAATGCAGAAAAATTCTCCACAAACGAGTCTATTTCTGCAATGATTAAAAATTGTGAGCATGAAAAGCTCAAAATAATACTGGAAGCTGGTAACTTCGTTACTTTCAATGATGTAATGGGTAAATATATCCATTGCAGCACAGAAATGACTGCAAGTGCAAGTAAAATATTATTTCAGCGAAGCCGAAGTAATAGAGGAGGTGGTTACCGATACCAAAGAGGTAGAGGCAATGGCCGCGGTAACTATCACTCTAATAATTCAAACTATAATAACAACAGAAACAATGGTAGAGGTCGAGGTTACAACCGAGGAAGGAATAACTCCAACCGAGGCAGTAGTCAAAACCAATACTACCAAACTAATAGCAATAACAATGTCCGAGTTGCCCAAACTAATTCGGGAGACGGGCACAACCCTTCAGATACTTAGAGCAATTAGAAAATAATACATATACACTCAATCTCAGTTTGAGCATTTTTATAAAATTTAAGAATCAAAGTACAGGTAAAACTTATACCTTATTAATAGACACTGGTGCAGATATTTCCATATTAAAAGAAAATATAGATATATTTAATAACGTAAATACACACATTTCAACTCAAATAACAGGCATTGGTAAAGGTTCAGTTTTTTCAAAGGTTTAGCATTCGTAGAATTATCTACAGGAAAACATATAATAACACATGAATTCCATATAGTAGACCAAGACTTCCCAATACCAAGCAATGGCATTATTGGAATAGACTTCATAAAAAAATAAAATTGCCAATTAGACTTTAAACAATTAAGTGATTCTCTAATACTACGGCCAAATAATCTAAATTATACAATACAGATTCCAATCATTCACACTTGTGATAATAATGACACAATTCTTCCAGATCGTGCTGAAGTAGTCCGTCAAATTAACATAGTTTCAAAAAAACAAACTGTTCTTATTCCCAATAAAGAAATTGAAGAAAGAATTTTCATTGGAAATACAATTTCTTACCAACAGAATACATTTGTCCGAATATTAAATACAACTGATTCAATAAAAATATTAAACCTTAACAAAATAAAAATTTAAACTCTAAGTGACTACGAGATAGTCCAAGAAACTAAAAAAGAAAGACAAAATACTGTCATGAAAAAACTAATTCAGAACTTTCCACCATTATTTAAGCCTGTATTAAAAAATCTTTGCACCAAATACACAGATATATTCGGACTAGAAACCGAATCTATAACTACAAATAATTTTTACAAACAAGAGCTGAGATTAAAAGACACAGAACCGGTGTACCCTAATAAATAATGATAAATATCGAGAAGCGATACTGTTTACATTCCATGACGATCTTATTCAAGGATGTCATACAGGTATAAATAAAACAATTGCAAAAATAAAGAGACAATATTATTGGAAAAACATGACTAAACATGTAAAAGAGTATGTTAACAAATGTCCAAAATGATTGCCGTCAAAAACGTCAAAACACACAAGATCACCTATGACAATAACCGAAACTCCATTATGCTTTTGACAGAGTGATAGTAGACACTATTGGTCCATTACCACGTTCGGAAAATGGCTATGAATATGCAATCACTTTAATATGTGATGTGATAAAGTATTTAGTAGCAATTTCCGTTGCAAATAAGAGTGCAACAACTGTCGCAAAAGCCATATTCGAATCTTTTATTCTGAAGTACGGTCCAATGAAGACATGGGAACAGAATATAAAACTTCCATTATAAATGACTTGTGCAAATATTTAAAAAAAGACAACATTACGTCTACAGCACACCACCACCAGACATTAGGTACCGTTGAAATAAGCCATAGAACGTTCAATGAGTGCATTCGTTCATACATTTCAGTAGATAAAACTGATTGGGACATATAGTTACAGTATTTCGTGTATTGTTTTAACACAACACCATCAGTAACTCATAAATTTTGTCCTTATGAACTAGTATTTGGTAGGCAAAATAACTTACCAATACATTTTAATAGCGTAAATACTATAGATCCTATCTATAATATAGAAGATTATTCAAAAGAAGTTAAGTTTAGATTAGATAACGCATATAAGAGAGATCGAATACTTTTAGAAAAAAATTAAAATTAAGCAGAAAGAAATAAATGATAAGAGAGTATTCGATTTTTAAATAGAAATAGGAGACCAAGTTTATTTAAAGAATGAAACACGTCATAAACTAGAACCATTTAAGGTCATCAGTATAGGGAAAAATAAAAATGTAATTATAAAAAATAAGAAAAATAGGGAACAAAAAGTTCATAAGGATAGAGTAAAATGGATTTATAAATAAAACAGAAAAAAAAAATATAAAAAAAGTATAATAATATATATACATGTAATAACGTAGTTCGACACTTGGTTTATCAAAACAAGTAAGAAAGGCTACAGTCGATCGAGCCGACTGTAAAAGACCCCGTACTCCCATAGAAGTGAGCAATTGTATTCAATTTAAATTTAAATTTTTGAATGAAATTTAAAAATTTTAATTTTATATGTACATTTTGAATTGAAATTAAAAAAAATTAATTTAACAATTCGCATTGCCGCAACTCTATCAGTTGCACCACGCGCCACTTTCAAGAATTCTCCGATAATCAGCATTTACATTTTATTCATACAAACACACATTCGTTTGAAATTATATATATGCATGTATGTATGTATGTGTGTATTCGGCGCGGCCAGCTTCTGCCGGCAGCGCTGTCGCCACACAAGCATCGAAAACGTTCGAACATGTGTTTGTATGTTTCTGTCTCGCTCTCGCGCGTAAGTGATATTGCAGTTAAATAACAAACTTTCTAACGCAGTAGCTCTTTTGTTAAAAGTAGTATGATGATGGCACTTTCAGAATAGTTTGATTTTATATGTCTCTATACTTATGTTGAATTACAACACCCTACTATATGAATAAATGCCTTAAACATGGCATTAAAGTTTGGTTAACTCTCAGGAGAAAAGGGGGCGTGGCAGCTCAAAATTTTTAAAGGCATTGCATTAAGGATGTCTCTAGCAACCTGTTTACCAGAAATGCTGTTCCTAAGTGCCATAGTTACTGAGTTATTGGCCTAAAAGTAAATTTTTTTCGAGGTGTGTCTGGTTTTTTGCTCATTGCGGGGGCGGTAAGGGGCGTGGCAACAATTTGAAATAAACTTGATCTGCTCGCGAAGATAACGGACTTTCATTCCGAATTTGGTGTCTCTAGCTTTTGTAGTTTAAAAGATCCAGGTGTTCATACGGACGGACGGACAGACAGACAGACAGACAGACAGACAGACGGACAGACGGACATTGCTATATCGACTCGGCTGTTGATGCTGATCTAGAATATATATACTTTATGGGGTCGGCCACGCCTCCTTCTGCCTGTTACGCACATTTCGCTTCTGACAAACCTAATAGACCCCTATACTCTTTTTTAGAGTACGGGGTCTAAAAATATAAAAATTTATTCAATAAAACACGAAGCTAGTACAAATCTAGACTGCTTATCCTATGTTCTGATGACGCTAAGCAAACCTCGGTTTTGTGCTTTTATTAATTAAACTTTGGACTAATTGAGCTTTTGACTATTATGTAAATAGAGAGAGATCTTGATCTTGAGGAGATTGAGAGAGTTCGGCCAGGAGTTGTGTAACGTCAGCAGTTTTAACCCCAATGATGGGAATAACGATTCTGGCGAATTGTTTATGATATTTAATACATTCGTGCGAAACCAGAATTGTTATTGTCACCATTTGATTTTTCGATAGTGTTTACATTAGTTTTTTGTGGGAAAGAAATCTTTAACACAAATAATAAGTGTGGTGTATGGTGTATGTGGTGTATTGGTATGTGGTGTATGGGTACATATGTATCTACATATGTCACTTCCCCATCCTTAAGAAATGAGCCTGTCCTCAGGCGGTTAATTTTGGATATAGTGTTGGATCTATTACAATTTCATCGATTTCGTTTTCAATTACATTTGGATTTAATTCTGTTTTAGGTTGTGTATCATTTTGAATATTTGACGTAGGGCACCTGGCCGACGTAGAGGCCAGACTCAATTCCAGTCCGCTTGCACCGCTGAGCATTGAATATCTGATTGTATGCTTGGGGTTGATTCTTTTTAGACCCCGTACTCTAAACAAGTAAGAAAGGCTACAGTCGATCGAGCCGACTGTAAAAGACCCCGTACTCCCATAGAAGTGCGCAATTGTATTCAATTTAAATTCAAATTTTCGAATGAAATTTAAAAATTTTAATTTTATATGTACATTTTGAATTGAAATTAATTAAAAACAAGTAAGAAAGGCTACAGTCGATCGAGCCGACTGTAAAAGACCCCGTACTCCCATAGAAGTGCGCAATTGTATTCAATTTAAATTTAAATTTTTGAATGAAATTTAAAAATTTTAATTTTATATGTACATTTTGAATTGAAATTAATTAAAAACAAGTAAGAAAGGCTACAGTCGATCGAGCCGACTGTAAAAGACCCCGTACTCCTTGTAGTGCGCATACAAAAATACTTACAAACTTAAAAGAAGAAACAGTAGACTAATTCATATTTTAAAATACAAATTTAAAAAAAAAAGATAATTGTTTAAATTAAAATTTAAAAATGTAAAAAAAATTTATGCGCTAGCTGCAATCGAACCCGCGGTATCAGACACAGGATTCTCACATGTCGCCACTCTACCATATGTACCACCCCTCAATTTGCAGGTACTGCTGATTATCTGCATTTACATATAATAATGTCTTGTTATAGAAAAAGAAAATGAAAAAAATGCCTGTCTGTGCTGGGGTTCGAACCGCAGACCTCATGTTTCTCTAATGCATGTCACATCACTTGGACCACAGCACTGTTGACAATCAGGACGGCTAAAGTAGATAAACATTGATTTACCACGTTTCTTCAAACACGTACATAAATTACAATTATTAACATTTTTGACCAATTTGTTTCACATGTTGTAGTTGTCCGATTTAGACCAAATTTGGTGAAGTTACGTTTAATAATTATGTACACATTCTGTGTGAGTTTGGTTGCGATAACTTAGCAAATACTACATGTCTTCATACAAATTTTTTGTTTTTGACCGATTTGTCCTATGGGAGCTATAAGCTATAGTTGTCCGATCTTGATGAAACTTGGTGAGGATAGTTATAGTTGTACCATACACCTACTGTGTAAATTTGGTCACGATAGCTTTCATAGTTTCAAAGTTGTAGTGCAATGAAAACTGTTTTTTACAATTTGCGGGGGCGGTAGGGGGCGTGGCAAAAATTTGAAATAAACTTAACATGCCTGCAATATAGACGGACTTTCATTCCAAATTTGGTGGCTCTAGCTTTTATAGTTTAAAAGATCCAGGTGTTCATACGGACGGACGGACGGACAGACAGACGGACAGACAGACAGACGCACAGACAGACAGACATTGCTATATCGACTCGGCTGTTGATGCTGATCTAGAATATATATACTTTATGGGGTCGGCCACGCCTCCTTCTGCCTGTTACGCACATTTCGCTTCTGACAAACCTAATAGACCCCTATACTCTTTTTTAGAGTACGGGGTCTAAAAAGATTAAATTACAATTCGCATTGCCGCAACTCTATCAGTTGCACCACGCGCCACTTTCAAGAATTCTCCGATAGCATTTACATATTATTCATACAAACACACATTCGTTTGAAATTATATGTATGCATGTATGTATGTATGTATGTGTGTATTCGGCGCTGCCAGCGTCTGCCGGCAGCGCTGTCGCCACAGCGTCTGCCGGCAGCGCTGTCGCCACACAAGCATCGAAAACGTTCTAACATGTGTTTGTATGTTTCTGTCTCGCTCTCGCGCGTAAGTGATATTGCAGTTAAATAACAAACTTTGTAACGCAGTAGCTCTTTTGTTAAAGGTAGTATGTTGATGCCCCTTTCAGAATAGTTTGATTTTATATGTCTCTATACGAATGTTGAATTACAACACTCTACTATATGAATAAATGCCTTAAACATGGCATTAAAGTGAAAACGTTTGGTTAACTCTCAGGAGAAAAGGGGGCGTGACAGCTCAAAATTTTTAATGGCATTGCATTAAGGGTGTCACTAGCAACCTGTTTACCAGAAATGGGGTTCCTAAGTGCCATAGTTACTGAGTTATTGGCCTAAAAGTAAATTTTTTTCGAGGTGTGTCTGGTTTTTTGCTCATTGCGGGGGCGGTAAGGGGCGTGGAAACAATTTGAAATAAACTTGATCTGCTCGCGAAGATAACGGACTTTCATTCCAAATTTGGTGTCTCTAGCTTTTGTAGTTTAAAAGATCCAGGTGTTCATACGGACGGACGGACAGACAGACAGACAGACAGACAGACAGACGGACAGACGGACAGACGGACATTGCTATATCGACTCGGCTGTTGATGCTGATCTAGAATATATATACTTTATGGGGTCGGCCACGCCTCCTTCTGCCTGTTACGCACATTTCGCTTCTGACAAACCTAATAGACCCCTATACTCTTTTTTAGAGTACGGGGTCTAAAAAATTAAATTAACAAATCGCATTGCCGCAACTCTATCAGTTGCGCCACGCGCCACTTTCAAGAATTCTCCGATAATCAGCATTTACATTTTATTCATACAAACACACATTCGTTTGTAATTATATGTATGCATGTATGTATGTATGTGTGTATTCGGCGCGGCCAGCGTCTGCCGGCAGCGCTGTAGCCACAACACATGTTCGAACGTTTTCGATGCTTGTGTGGCGACAGCGCTGCCGGCAGCGCTGTAGCCACAGCGTCTGCCGGCAGCGCTGTCGCCACACAAGCATCGAAAACGTTCGAACATGTGTTTGTATGTTTCTGTCTCGCTCTCGCGCGTAAGTGATATTGCAGTTAAATAACAAACTTTGTAACGCAGTAACTCTTTTTGTTAAAAGTAGTATGATGATGGCACTTTCAGAATAAGTTGATTTTATATGTCTCTATACTTATGTTGAATTACAACACCCTACTATATGAATAAATGCCTTAAACATGGCATTAAAGTGAAAACGTTTGGTTAACTCTCAGGAGAAAAGGGGGGGGGGCAGCTCAAAATTTTTAATGGCATTGCATTAAGGATGTCTCTAGCAACCTGTTTACCAGAAATGGTGTTCCTAAGTGCCATAGTTACTGAGTTATTGGCCTAAAAGTAAATTTTTTTCGAGGTGTGTCTGGTTTTTTGCTCATTGCGGGGGCGGTAAGGGGCGTGGCAACAATTTGAAATAAACTTGATCTGCTCGCGAAGATAACGGACTTTCATTCCAAATTTGGTGTCTCTAGCTTTTGTAGTTTAAAAGATCCAGGTGTTCATACGGACGGACGGACAGACGGACAGACGGACAGACAGACAGACGGACAGACGGACATTGCTATATCGACTCGGCTGTTGATGCTGATCTAGAATATATATACTTTATGGGGTCGGCCACGCCTCCTTCTGCCTGTTACGCACATTTCGCTTCTGACAAACCTAATAGACCCCTATACTCTTTTTTAGAGTACGGGGTCTAAAAAAACAAGTAAGAAAGGCTACAGTCGATCGAGCCGACTGTAAAAGACCCCGTACTCCCATAGAAGTGCGCAATTGTATTCAATTTAAATTTAAATTTTTGAATGAAATTTAAAAATTTTAATTTTATATGTATATTTTGAATTGAAATTAAAAAAAAAAAAAATAAAAATTCAATTACCCCAATCCAAAAACTCTCACCACCCCCCCCCTTTACAAAAAATATAATAAAAATTAAAAATAAATTATAAATAAAAAATAAACATAAAAATAAAAATATAAAAAAAAAAAAAAAATATAAGTATAAAATGGGGTGAACCGCGCCCCCCGGCCCCGCCCCGCCCCGCCACAGCGTCTGCCGGCAGCGCTGTCGCCACACAAGCATCGAAAACGTTCTAACATGTGTTTGTATGTTTCTGTCTCGCTCTCGCGCGTAAGTGATATTGCAGTTAAATAACAAACTTTGTAACGCAGTAGCTCTTTTGTTAAAAGTAGTATGTTGATGCCCCTTTCAGAATAGTTTGATTTTATATGTCTCTATACTTATGTTGAATTACAACACCCTACTATATGAATAAATGCCTTAAACATGGCATTAAAGTGAAAACGCTTGGTTAACTCTCAGGAGAAAAGGGGGCGTGGCAGCTCAAAATTTTTAATGGCATTGCATTAAGGATGTCTCTAGCAACCTGTTTACCAGAAATGGTGTTCCTAAGTGCCATAGTTATTGAGTTATTGGCCTAAAAGTAAATTTTTTTCGAGGTGTGTCTGGTTTTTTGCTCATTGCGGGGGCGGTAAGGGGCGTGGCAACAATTTGAAATAAACTTGATCTGCTCGCGAAGATAACGGACTTTCATTCCAAATTTGGTGTCTCTAGCTTTTGTAGTTTAAAAGATCCAGGTGTTCATACGGACGGACGGACAGACGGACAGACAGACAGACGGACAGACGGACAGACGGACATTGCTATATCGACTCGGCTGTTGATGCTGATCTAGAATATATATACTTTATGGGGTCGGCCACGCCTCCTTCTGCCTGTTACGCACATTTCGCTTCTGACAAACCTAATAGACCCCTATACTCTTTTTTAGAGTACGGGGTCTAAAAATTAAATTAACAAATCGCATTGCCGCAACTCTATCAGTTGCGCCACGCGCCACTTTCAAGAATTCTCCGATAATCAGCATTTACATTTTATTCATACAAACACACATTCGTTTGTAATTATATGTATGCATGTATGTATGTATGTGTGTATTCGGCGCGGCCAGCGTCTGCCGGCAGCGCTGTCGCCACAGCGTCTGCCGGCAGCGCTGTCGCCACACAAGCATCGAAAACGTTCGAACATGTGTTTGTATGTTTCTGTCTCGCTCTCGCGCGTAAGTGATATTGCAATTAAATAACAAACTTTGTAACGCAGTAACTCTTTTGTTAAAAGTAGTATGATGATGGCACTTTCAGAATAAGTTGATTTTATATGTCTCTATACTTATGTTGAATTACAACACCCTACTATATGAATAAATGCCTTAAACATGACATTAAAGTGAAAACGTTTGGTTAACTCTCAGGAGAAAAGGGGGCGTGGCAGCTCAAAATTTTTAATGGCATTGCATTAAGGATGTCTCTAGCAACCTGTTTACCAGAAATGGTGTTCCTAAGTGCCATAGTTACTGAGTTATTGGCCTAAAAGTAAATTTTTTTCGAGGTGTGTCTGGTTTTTTGCTCATTGCGGGGGCGGTAAGGGGCGTGGCAACAATTTGAAATAAACTTGATCTGCTCGCGAAGATAACGGACTTTCATTCCAAATTTGGTGTCTCTAGCTTTTGTAGTTTAAAAGATCCAGGTGTTCATACGGACGGACGGACAGACGGACAGAGGACGGACAGACAGACAGACGGACAGACGGACATTGCTATATCGACTCGCCTTAAGCCACCAAATTTGGAATGAAAGTCCGTCTATATTGCAGGCAGGTTAAGTTTATTTCAAATTTTTGCCACGCCCTCTACCGCCCCCGCAAATTGTAAAAAACAGTTTTCATTGCACTACAACTTTGAAACTATGAAAGCTATAGTACACAAATTTACACAGTAGGTGTGTGGTACAACTATAACTATCCTCACCAAGTTTCATCAAGATCGGACAACTATAGATTATAGCTCCCATAGGACAAATCGGTCAAAAATAAAAAAAATTGTATGAAGACATGTAGTTGTGGTTGAGCTATCGCAACCAAACGCACAGATTATGTGTACATGATTATTATGTGTATCCTTACCAAATTTGATCCAGATTGGACAACTATAGCCTATAGCGCCCATAGGACAGATCGGTAAAAAATGAAAAATTTGTATGAAGACATATAGTTGTGGTTGAGCTATCGCAACCAAACTCACAGATATTATATATATATTATATATTATACCGATATTATTATTATCGGAAGCTAACTCGAGCGGCGATTAACATTAAAACAAACAATATTGAAATTGCAATGTTAAATGTAAATATTTAAAAATGAGTACGGGGTCTTTTACTGTCGGCTCGCTCGACTGTAGCCTTTCCTACTTGTTTGTTCTTATAATTAACAATTATTCTTTGTGGAATATTTTTATATTCAAAGATAATGTATAATATAAGTAAGATTATAATAATTGTTAAGTTGTTATAGTTATAATTTGGAATGTGTTATACAAATTTTTTTTTTTTGTAGGATAATTTCTTTAGTTTGGACATATGACAATGGTTCTAGTTTGGTAACATTATTATTTATGTAAACTGTTTGCGTGTAATCTAACATAGTATTAGTTATTTGAATTTTATTCAATTGGATTGAACAATTTATAACTTTTATCATATTGTTTCCTTCGATAATAAACCATTTTGGTTTAGTACAGTTTGTGGTAAGTTGTATGTTAACATAATGTTAGGTTCTACATACTTAATTTCATAATTTTTATGTGATTTTGAATATCTACATTCTGTTTTATCTTGATTTAATTTTCCAGTGATACATTTGTTCATAACTAAATCTTTATTAGTTACTGTAAATGCTTTATTGTTCTGTAAATAAGTAGTGTCATGTATAGTTTTGGTCAAAATGTCTTTGTTTTCGTCAGGGTATGGAATAATGTCGTATAGTGCAGTATTTATAATTTTGCGTGGAATATGGGAAATAATTAAAATTTCGTTAGTAGTTTTTTTAGCGAAGTTGATGTTTTAATATTTATTATTTTTTCAGCATTTAAATGTTTTTGTGAGTCATATTTTAGTAATTTAGGGTTGAATATACCAAGCCTGGCTAGTTGCATACCTAACTCAATGTCTTCGACATACTCTGTGAATTCTTGTAAGTTAAAAATTAGTAGTTCGAGTCGTTGGTCTGCCTCATGGGTGATACTTAAACTTTTCATTACTTCTATTCCTTTGTTGACGGCTTTTATTACTTCGTTTAGTTCATTGGCTTGAACACTATTTTCTGAAAGGTTATCTATTTAGACCCCGTACTCTAAAAAAGAGTATAGGGGTCTATTAGGTTTGTCAGAAGCGAAATGTGCGTAACAGGCAGAAGGAGGAGTGGCCGACCCCATAAAGTATATATATTCTAGATCAGCATCAACAGCCGAGTCGATATAGCAATGTCCGTCTGTCCGTCTGTCCGTCTGTCCGTCTGTGTGTCTGTCCGTCTGTCTGTCCGTCCGTCCGTCCGTATGAACACCTAGATCTTTTAAACTACAAGAGCTAGAGCCACCAAATTTGGAATGAAAGTCCGTCTGTATTGCAGGCAGGTTAAGTTTATTTCAAAATTTTGCCACGCCCCCTACCGCCCCCGCAAATTGTAAAAAACAGTTTTCATTGCACTACAACTTTGAAACTATGAAAGCTATCGTAACCAAATTTACACAGTAGGTGTATGGTACAACTATAACTATCCTCACCAAGTTTCATCAAGATCGGACAACTATAGCTTATAGCTCCCATAGGACAAATCGGTCAAAAACAAAAAATTTGTATGAAGACATGTAGTATTTGCTAAGTGATCGCTACCAAACTCACACAGAATGTGTACATAATTATTAAAATTAACTTCACCAAATTTGGTTCAAATCGGACAACTACAACATGTGAAACAAATTGGTCAAAAATGTCAAAAATTGTAATTTATGTACGTGTTTGAAGAAAAGTGGTAAATCAATGTTTATCTATTTTAGCCGTCCTCATTGTCAACAGTGCTGTGGTCCAAGTGATGTGACATGCATTAGAGAAGCATGAGGTCTGCGGTTCGAACCCCGGCACAGACAGGCATTTTTTTTTTTTTTTTTTTTCTATAACAAAACATTATTATATGTAAATGCAGATAATCAGCAGTACATGCAAATTGAGTTATGGTGCATATGGTAGAGTGGCGACATGTGAGAATTCTGTGTCTGATACCGCGGGTTCGATTGCAGCTAGCGCATAATTTTTTTTTACTTTTTTAAATTTTAATTTAAACTATTATCTTTTTTTAAATTTGTATTTTAAAACAAGAAAGAAAAGTACAGTCGAGCGCGCCCGACCGTATAATACTCTCTGCATTTGTCCCGATTAAATCATTAAAATCGGTATCGAGATATTACAATGTGAATTACTTGCATTAAAACACGTTGAAACAAAAACAATCTAAGCATAATCAAACACACATCTGTTTGTTTGTATTCGAATACACATACGTTTGGCAACATGTATATGATGCACATATATATGTACGTATGTGTGTATTCGGCGTAGCCAGTGACCGCGGGCAGCGCTGCCGACACACAGGCAGCGCTGCCGCCACACAAGCAGCGAAAACGTTCGAAAATGTGCTTGTGTGTTTCTATCTCGCTTGCACCTACGGGTTGGTATTGCGTTCAATTATCAATATTGTAACGCTTCTAGTTTTCTTGTTTATTGTCCGATTTTAATGCGCCTTTCAGTATAGTTTAATATAGTTAGGTCTCCACACGAATGATACAATTAAAATACTGTACGATACGAACAAGTTCGCCAAACCCGGCATTGAAGGTTCCAGCCTTTTTTTATCAAATGTGGGAAAAGTGGGCGTGGCAGTCCAAAATTTTAAATGGCAATGCAACTATGCCGTCGCTACGAACCTCCCGTTCCAAAATTGGTGATCCTAGGTGCCATAGTTACTGAGATATTTGCCGAAAACACCAATTTTTTCCGAGGTGTGTCCAGTTTTTTGCTTATTGTGGGCGAATGGGGCGTGGCATCGAAAAAAAAAAAGATTCTTGTATTGACTGACAAAATATCTGATCGTTTGACACCAAGCTCGAACCTGTAGCTCTTACCATCTCTGAAATCTGTTTGTTCATACGGACAGACAGACGGACAGACGGACATGGCTATATCGACTCGGCTTGTGACGCTGATCAAGAATATATATACTTTATGGGGTCTGCCACGCCTCCTTCTGCCTGTTACATACATTTGCACAAACCCAATATACTCTTGCAGAGAGTATAAAAATATGAATCAGTCTACTGCTTCTTCTTTTAAGTTTGTAAGTATTTTTGTATGCGCACTACAAGGAGTACGGGGTCTTATACAGTCGGCACGTCGACTGTAGCCTTTCTTACTTGTTTTGATTGCAATTCTTCTTTGTCTTCTTGATCTAAAGTTCCGAAAAAATATTTATAAAATGTTCCCTTGAAATTAACGAGTCCTCTTTTATTTCGTTTTATTAATCTTATAACGTTCTTTTCTCTGTCCAGTTTTTCTGTTAAGTACTGTATTTTTACTAATGGTTCAAATTCTTTTATTTGTTTCATAAAAGTATTATAAGTTTCTTCGGTTTTTGTTATATTGATAGTTAGATAATGATATTTTATAGGTAAATTAATTGTTTCTGTTTGAGATATAAGATATCCGATTTTCGAGTTAATTTGGTTGATTTCCAAATGTTGACCTTTTATTGGCCATACAAAGTTGAGTAGCATGACTGTTATAATTATAGTTGTTAAATTATGAGGAGTTATCATCCTGATTCGGGTTATTAGTTGATCTGGAATTATCGTATTTACTTTCATTAGTTACTTTCTTTTCTTAGACCCCGTACTCTAAAAAAAAGTATAGGGGTCTATTAGGTTTGTCAGAAGCGAAATGTGCGTAACAGGCAGAAGGAGGCGTGGCCGACCCCATAAAGTATATTTATTCTAGATCAGCATCAACAGCCGAGTCGATATAGCAATGTCCGTCTGTCCGTCTGTCTGTCTGTCTGTCTGTCCGTCCGTCCGTATGAACACCTGGATCTTTTAAACTACAAAAGCTAGAGACACCAAATTTGGAATGAAAGTCCGTTATCTTCGCGAGCAGATCAAGTTTATTTCAAATTGTTGCCACGCCCCTTACCGCCCCCGCAATGAGCAAAAAACCAGACACACCTCGAAAAAAATTTGCTTTTAGGCCAATAACTCAGTAACTATGGCACTTAGGAACACCATTTCTGGTAAACAGGTTGCTAGTGACACCCTTAATGCAATGTCATTAAAAATTTTGAGCTGCCACGCCCCTTTTCCCCACATCAGCTAAAAAACTTTTACGCTTTAATGCCGTTTTTAAGGCATTTATTCATATAGTAGAGTGTTGTAATTCAACATTCGTATAGAGACATATAAAATCAAACTATTCTGAAAGTGGCATCAACATACTACCTTTAACAAAAGAGCTACTGCGTTACAAAGTTTGTTATTTAACTGCAATATAACTTACGCGCGAGAGCGAGACAGAAACATACAAACACATGTTCGAACGTTTTCGATGCTTGTGTGGCGACAGCGCTGCCGGCAGACGCTGTGGCGACAGCGCTGCCGGCAGACGATGGCAGCGCCGAATACACACATACATACATGCATACATATAATTTCAAACGAATGTGTGTTTGTATGAATAATATGTAAATGCTCATTATCGGAGAATTCTTGAAAGTGGCGCGTGGTGCAACTGATAGAGTTGCTGCAATGCGAATTGTTAATTTAATTTTTTTTAATTTCAATTCAAAATGTACATATAAAATTAAAATTTTTAAATTTCATTCAAAAATTTAAATTTAAATTGAATACAATTGGGGTCTTTTACAGTCTGCTCGATCGACTGTAGCCTTTCTTACTTGTTCTACCTCTGTTTACTCCTTCATAATGCTTTTCATCTATTTGTGTTATATTTTCTGTTTGTTTCAATGGGTTTATGGATTTGGATCTTACTAAAGGTGATTCCCTATATCTAGTATCTATATCTAGTATCGGCTTCGTTGCTGAAGTATAAAACACTTTTCTTTGAACATAAGTATTCTTTAATTAATTCTTTTCCGTGGTTGAGTGTCATTTCGACATTATTTATTAAAATTTTTAGACCCCGTACTCTAAAAAAGAGTATAGGGGTCTATTAGGTTTGTCAGAAGCGAAATGTGCGTAACAGGCAGAAGGAGGCGTGGCCGACCCCATAAAGTATATATATTCTAGATCAGCATCAACAGCCGAGTCGATATAGCAATGTCCGTCTGTCCGTCTGTCCGTCTGTCCGTCTGTCCGTCTGTCTGTCTGTCCGTCCGTCCGTATGAACACCTGGATCTTTTAAACTACAAAAGCTAGAGACACCAAATTTGGAATGAAAGTCCGTTATCTTCGCGAGCAGATCAAGTTTATTTCAAATTGTTGCCACGCCCCTTACCGCCCCCGCAATGAGCAAAAAACCAGACACACCTCGAAAAAAATTTACTTTTAGGCCAATAACTCAATAACTATGGCACTTAGGAACACCATTTCTGGTAAACAGGTTGCTAGAGACATCCTTAATGCAATGCCATTAAAAATTTTGAGCTGCCACGCCCCCTTTTCTCCTGAGAGTTAACCAAGCGTTTTCACTTTAATGTCATGTTTAAGGCATTTATTCATATAGTAGGGTGTTGTAATTCAACATAAGTATAGAGACATATAAAATCAAACTATTCTGAAACTGCCATCATCATACTACTTTTAACAAAAGAGTTACTGCGTTACAAAGTTTGTTATTTAACTGCAATATCACTTACGCGCGAGAGCGAGACAGAAACATACAAACACATGTTCGAACGTTTTCGATGCTTGTGTGGCGACAGCGCTGCCGGCAGACGCTGTGGCGACAGCGCTGCCGGCAGACGCTGGCCGCGCCGAATACACACATACATACATACATGCATACATATAATTTCAAACGAATGTGTGTTTGTATGAATAAAATGTAAATGCTGATTATCGGAGAATTCTTGAAAGTGGCGCGTGGTGCAACTGATAGAGTTGCGGCAATGCGAATTGTTAATTTAATTTTTTTAAATTTCAATTCAAAATGTACATATAAAATTAAAATTTTTAAATTTCATTCGAAAATTTGAATTTAAATTGAATACAATTGCGCACTTCTATGGGAGTACGGGGTCTTTTACAGTCGGCTCGATCGACTGTAGCCTTTCTTACTTGTTTTTAGACCCCGTACTCTAAAAAAGAGTATAGGGGTCTATTAGGTTTGTCAGAAGCGAAATGTGCGTAACAGGCAGAAGGAGGCGTGGCCGACCCCATAAAGTATATATATTCTTGATCAGCATCAACAGCCGAGTCGATATAGCAATGTCCGTCTGTCCGTCTGTCCGTCTGTCTGTCTGTCTGTCTGTCCGTCCGTCCGTATGAACACCTGGATCTTTTAAACTACAAAAGCTAGAGACACCAAATTTGGAATGAAAGTCCGTTATCTTCGCGAGCAGATCAAGTTTATTTCAAATTGTTGCCACGCCCCTTACCGCCCCCGCAATGAGCAAAAAAAACAGACACACCTCGAAAAAATGTACTTTTAGGCCAATAACTCAGTAACTATGGCACTTAGGAACACCATTTCTGGTAAACAGGTTGCTAGTGACACCCTTAATGCAATGCCATTAAAAATTTTGAGCTGCCACGCCCCCTTTTCTCCTGAGAGTTAACCAAACGTTTTCACTTTAATGCCATGTTTAAGGCATTTATTCATATAGTAGAGTGTTGTAATTCAACATTCGTATAGAGACATATAAAATCAAACTATTCTGAAAGGGGCATCAACATACTACCTTTAACAAAAGAGCTACTGCGTTAGAAAGTTTGTTATTTAACTGCAATATCACTTACACGCGAGAGCGAGACAGAAACATACAAACACATGTTCGAACGTTTTCGATGCTTGTGTGGCGACAGCGCTGCCGGCAGACGCTGGCCGCGCCGAATACACACATACGTACATACATGCATACATATAATTTCAAACGAATGTGTGTTTGTATGAATAATATGTAAATGCTGATTATCGGAGAATTCTTGAAAGTGGCGCGTGGTGCAACTGATAGAGTTGCGGCAATGCGAATTGTTAATTTAATTTTTTTTAATTTCAATTCAAAATGTACATACATATAAAATTAAAATTTTTAAATTTCATTCAAAAATTTAAATTTAAATTGAATACAATTGCGCACTTCTATGGGAGTACGGGGTCTTTTACAGTCGGCTCGATCGACTGTAGCCTTTCTTACTTGTTTTATGAAAGTAATTAGTGACGTTTACGTTATTTGAGTTACTTAAGATCGGAAATATTTGGTTGCCCGAACGATGGCTAAAAGTTCTTTTTCAATTGCTGCATAATTAATTTCGTGTTCATTTAGAGTTCTACATGCGAAAAAATTTTTTTTTTTATTTTGAGACAGAACAGCTCCAATAGCTATGTTGCTGGCATCAGTTGTAAGACAAAATGGTTTTTCGAAATTCGGATAAACTATATTGGATCGGATGTTATCAGTACTTTTAATTTTTCAAAAGCAGAAATGTAATTTGGTTCTTTTATATTTATAGTTGCCCCTTTCTTTAATTTTAAAGTCATTGGCTTTACAACGTGTGCAAAATTAGGAATGAATTCTCTGTAATAACCACAAAACAATTTTATTTCTTTGGGCGTTTTTAGACCCCGTACTCTAAAAAAGAGTATAGGGGTCTATTAGGTTTGTCAGAAGCGAAATGTGCGTAACAGGCAGAAGGAGGCGTGGCCGACCCCATAAAAGTATATATATTCTAGATCAGCATCAACAGCCGAGTCGATATAGCAATGTCCGTCTGTCCGTCTGTCCGTCTGTCTGTCTGTCTGTCTGTCTGTCTGTCCGTCCGTCCGTATGAACACCTGGATCTTTTAAACTACAAAAGCTAGAGACACCAAATTTGGAATGAAAGTCCGTTATCTTCGCGAGCAGATCAAGTTTATTTCAAATTGTTGCCACGCCCCTTACCGCCCCCGCAATGAGCAAAAAACCAGACACACCTCGAAAAAAAATTTACTTTTAGGCCAATAACTCAGTAACTATGGCACTTAGGAACCCCATTTCTGGTAAACAGGTTGCTAGTGACACCCTTAATGCAATGCCATTAAAAATTTTGAGCTGTCACGCCCCCTTTTCTCCTGAGAGTTAACCAAACGTTTTCACTTTAATGCCATGTTTAAGGCATTTATTCATATAGTAGAGTGTTGTAATTCAACATTCGTATAGAGACATATAAAATCAAACTATTCTGAAAGGGGCATCAACATACTACCTTTAACAAAAGAGCTACTGCGTTACAAAGTTTGTTATTTAACTGCAATATCACTTACGCGCGAGAGCGAGACAGAAACATACAAACACATGTTAGAACGTTTTCGATGCTTGTGTGGCGACAGCGCTGCCGGCAGACGCTGTGGCGACAGCGCTGCCGGCAGACGCTGGCAGCGCCGAATACACACATACATACATACATACATGCATACATATAATTTCAAACGAATATGTGTTTGTATGAATAATATGTAAATGCTATCGGAGAATTCTTGAAAGTGGCGCGTGGTGCAACTGATAGAGTTGCGGCAATGCGAATTGTAATTTAATCTTTTTTAATTTCAATTCAAAATGTACATATAAAATTAAAATTTTTAAATTTCATTCAAAAATTTAAATTTAAATTGAATACAATTGCGCACTTCTATGGGAGTACGGGGTCTTTTACAGTCGGCTCGATCGACTGTAGCCTTTCTTACTTGTTCTTATTGGAAAATGTTGTAAAGCAGAGATTTTTGTTGGTTTTATAACATCTGTCGTTATTATGTGTCCTAGGAATTCAGTTTCTTTTTTCATGAATTCGCATTTATCTAATTGTAATTTTAAATTAGGTTCACGCAGTTTTGTAAATACCATTTTTAGACCCCGTACTCTAAAAAAGAGTATAGGGGTCTATTAGGTTTGTTAGAAGCGAAATGTGCGTAACAGGCAGAAGGAGGCGTGGCCGACCCCATAAAGTATATATATTCTAGATCAGCATCAACAGCCGAGTCGATATAGCAATGTCTGTCTGTCTGTGCGTCTGTCTGTCTGTCCGTCTGTCTGTCCGTCCGTCCGTCCGTATGAACACCTGGATCTTTTAAACTATAAAAGCTAGAGCCACCAAATTTGGAATGAAAGTCCGTCTATATTGCAGGCATGTTAAGTTTATTTCAAATTTTTGCCACGCCCCCTACCGCCCCCGCAAATTGTAAAAAACAGTTTTCATTGCACTACAACTTTGAAACTATGAAAGCTATCGTGACCAAATTTACACAGTAGGTGTATGGTACAACTATAACCAAGTTTCATCAAGATCGGACAACTATAGCTTATAGCTCCCATAGGACAAATCGGTCAAAAACAAAAAATTTGTATGAAGACATGTAGTATTTGCTAAGTTATCGCAACCAAACTCACACAGAATGTGTACATAATTATTAAACGTAACTTCACCAAATTTGGTCTAAATCGGACAACTACAACATGTGAAACAAATTGGTCAAAAATGTTAATAATTGTAATTTATGTACGTGTTTGAAGAAACGTGGTAAATCAATGTTTATCTACTTTAGCCGTCCTGATTGTCAACAGTGCTGTGGTCCAAGTGATGTGACATGCATTAGAGAAACATGAGGTCTGCGGTTCGAACCCCAGCACAGACAGGCATTTTTTTCATTTTCTTTTTCTATAACAAGACATTATTATATGTAAATGCAGATAATCAGCAGTACCTGCAAATTGAGGGGTGGTACATATGGTAGAGTGGCGACATATGAGAATCCTGTGTCTGATACCGCGGGTTCGATTGCAGCTAGCGCATAACTTTTTTTACTTTTTTAAATTTTAATTTAAACTATTATATTTTTTTAAATTTGTATTTTAAAATATGAAGCAGTCTACTGCTTCTTCTTTTAAGTTTGATAGTATTTTTGTATGCGCATTACAAGGAGTACGGGGTCTTATACAGTCGGCACATCGACTGTAGCCTTTCTTACTTGTTAATGATAATAAATGTTCTTCCAATGAAGTGGAATACACTATTATATCATCCATGTATACTAAACAATCTTTGTAAATTAGATCTTCTAATAGATTGTTCATACAACGTTTAAATGTTGCTGTGGCGAAATCCAGAATGCATGCGAGTGTACTCGTAATGTCCATTTTTAGTTGAAAAAGCTGTTTTTGGTATACTTTGTGGGTCCATTTGTATCTGATGAAATCCTTTCGCTAAGTCAATTACGGTAAAATACTTGCATTTTCCAAGTTTGTCTAGTATGTCATCCATGACTGGAATAGGTTATTTATCATCGATTGTTATTTCATTTAGGTTTCGATAGTCAATATACGGAATTTTTCTTTACCCGATGCATCACGTTTCTTTGGCACAATCCAAATTGGTGAGCAATAAGGCGATTTTGATTTACGAATTATACCTTGATCAATCATTTCTTTGATTTGCTATTCGACTTCTCCGTCGAATGTTTTGAGCATACTTGTATGGACGCTTTTGGATTGTGTCTTCGTGTTTAGTTTGGATGACATGCTTAATTGTACTGGTAAAAGTCAAATTTTCACTTTCTTGTACTGAATGTCACTAAATTCGAAAAGAATTTTGGTCAGTTTGCATTTTTCTTCATCGTTTAGATGTTCTAATCGAAATTGATTTGTTTCATTTAATTCATTGTGAATAGCGTAATTTACAGCTATGTCATTTGTTTGGGGCGGATCAAGGCATTGAAATACGGTCGTGTCCTTGACAGAATTCTCACGGTCATATCTCATTGAAAATAGATGATCGTTTAGAATAACTGTTTTTTGTTTGTAGTCAATTTTTGCTTCACAAGACTCTAGATATTCTCTACCTAGTAAGATATCGTAGTTGTAGGAAAAGTTGTGTAAGTAAAATATTTGATGGGTAGTGCAGAGTTTGCTAGGGGCAAAAGATACGCAACTCTGTAGTTGAACAATACCATTTATTGTTTTTACGTTCAATTGGCAAGGTTTTATAGGAAAATTTAAAAAGTTTTGTTTCATTAGATTAATGTATGAACCTGTGTCAGTTACACATTTAAAATTTTGTCCATTCATAACTAATCTGATGAAGGGATTGGTTCTTCGTCGTCCGAGGCTCCTTGATGAAAATTTTCTGATGTTTCCATCTTAGAGTGGCCACTACTTTCTCTCTGTCTTTTATAAGGGGGATTAGGAGGTCTTTGACTCTGGGTTTGGTAATTCATTGGGTTTTGTGATCTAGCTTGATCAAGATTTTGTTTGAATTCTTTTTGTAATGCTTCAGCATTTTCTTTTGGTTTATGATTTGGATTAGCGTTATTTGAGTAATTTGGATTAGGGTAATAATTCTGGTTATTTCCCTTTCCAAGGTTTTCTTTACTTGAATTGCTTTGGGTTTTTGGAATTGTCATTATTTTGGTTATTACGTTCGTTATAACCATTTTCTTACAATCCTTCACATTGAGCTACTTTTTTAGTTTTGAAACTGTTGTAATGTCATATCGTGCTAATGTCATAAAAATTCTGTCCGGTAATTTTCATGTAATAACGTCTTAAAAAGTGTTATTCATTGCATTAGTATACAATAAAGTGTTATGGGCCTGGTTTTCTAACATTAATTTATTGGATATTACAAAAAATTTATACTCTAGGTCTTCAACAAACTTATGGATACTATTATTAAAGTTGGTATTGTAGAGACGTCGTAGAAGTTCTTCATACGGAGTTTGGGTCTTAAATCCGTCGATGAGGGCACTCTTTCACGTTTTTGATTGTCACTTTTGTTGAATTATAAGAGACTTACGTTTACAGGGCTCAATTAAATGATATGTAAAGCCCAGAAATAAGCTCTTTATTCCAGGTGTTCAAATAGACCAAAGAATCTATTTTTTTTGTTGAACACTGTTTGGTGTTTTGCGCGGTTTTCTTTGTAATAGCAATTATGTTTGGTGGCGGTCGCACATTTAAAATATGGGCCACGACTGATAATTGGGTTGTAAGTCACACACGCTTAGGTTCTTTGGCGGATATCAAGATAATAATTTTGTAATGTAATTGTAATGTTCTTTAACCGATTCCCTTTCTGCGACAAATTCGCGTGCTCAAATCCTAGAAATTCCTTAGTCGTACAAGGATTTCTTTTCAATGGATTGGAAAAAAGCGCGATTACTATTATGAGGATATTACAGATATCCTACCGGCTGCGCCAATAACGTAGTTCGGCACTTGGTTTATCAAAAAAATATAAAACTTTATTCAATAAAACACGAAGCTACGGAGTACAAATCTGTTCTGATGACGTTAAGCAAACCTCGGTTTTGAGCTATTATTAATTGGTTTTTGGACTCATTGAGCTTTTGGCTCTTATGTAAATACAGAGAGATCTTGATCTTAAAGAGATTGAGAGTTCGGCCAGGATTTGTGTCTATCGAAAAAATCAAATGGTGACAATAACAATTCTGGCTTCCCACGAATGCATTAAATATCATAAACAATTCGCCAGAATCGTTATACCCATCATTGGGGTTAAAACTGCTGACGTTAAACAAATCCTAGCCGAACACTCTCAATCTCTTCAAGATCGAGATCTTTCTCTATTTACATAAGAGCTAAAAGCTCAAAGAGTCCAAAGTCCAATTAATGAAAGCTCAAAACCGAGGTTTGCTTAACGTCATCAGAACATAGGATAAGCAGTCTAGTTTTGTACTCCGTAGTTTCGAGTTTATTCAATAAAGTTTATATTTTTTTGATAAGCTAAGTGTCGAAGCATCTTATTGGCGCAGCCGGTAGGATATTGATAATAAATATCCTCGTAATAAGTAATCGTCCTTTATTTTCAATCCATTGAAAAGAAATCCTTGTACGACCAAGGAATTTCTAGGATTCGAGCACGCGAATTTTCCGCGGCAAGGAAACGGTTAAAACATTACAATTTTGGAAAAAATATTATCCTAATATCCGCCAAAGAACCTAAGCGTGTGTGACTCATAACCCAATTATCAGTCGTGGCCCATATTTAAATGTGCGACCGCCACCAAAGATAATTGCTATTACAAAGAAAAACCGCGCAAAACACCAAACAGTGTTCAACCAAAAAATAGATCCTCTGGACTATTTGAACAACTGTAAATAAAGAGCTTATATCTGGGCTTTACAAATCAATTTATTGATCCCTGTAAACGTAAGTCTCTTATAATTCAACAAAAGTGACAATTAAAACAAAAAGTGACAATTAAAATAAAAAACCTGAAGTGACAATTGCCAACAAAATAAATAAAATCTACAACAACACCATGGCAACCAACCCACCAATGGAACTATCAGAAATACATCTGAAACAAGCGCTTGGACAAATTCGACAAGTGCCAGTGTTCGACGGAAAAACCGTGGAACTAACTGCATTCATAAGGAGGATTGATTTTATTATGCAGTTATATCCAACACAGGATGTGAGACAACATAGTGTCCTATTCGGAGCAATCGAGATGCAGACCACCGGATCCGCACAACGAGTGTCGCAGCTGACAGCAGCCACAACCTGGGGAGAGTTAAGGAGCGCCCTCATCGACGAATTTAAAACACAAACTCCGTATGAAGAGCTTCTACGACGTCTCTATAACACCAACTTTAATAATAGTATCCGTAAGTTTGTTGAAGATCTAGAGTATAAATCTTTTGTAATATCCAATAAGTTAATGTTAGAAAATCAGGTCCAGAACACTCTATTGTACACTAATGCAATGAATAATACTATTAAAGACGTTATTACAAAAAAATTACCGGACAGAATTTTTATGACATTAGCACGATATGACATTACAACAGTTTCAAAATTAAAACAAGTAGCTCAACGCGAAGGATTGTACGAAAATGGTTATAACGAACGTAATAACCAAAACAATGACAATTCCAAAACAAATAAAACACAAAGCAATTCAAGCACTGAAAACCGTGGAAAGGGAAGTAACCAGAATTATTACCCTACTCCAAATTACTCAAATAACGCTAACTCAAATCATAAACCAAAAGAAAATGCTGAGGCATTACATAAGGAATTCAAACAAAACCTCGATCAAGCTAGATCACAAAACCCAATGAATTACCAAACTCAGAGTCAAAGACCTCCCAATCCCTCTCATAAAAGACAGAGAGAAACTAGTGGCCACTCTAAGATGGACACATCAGAAAATTTTCATCAAGAAGCCTCGGACAACGAAGAACCAATCCCTTCATCAGATTAGTTATGAATGGACAAAATTTTAACTGTGTAATTGACACAGGTTCATCCATAAATCTAATTAAAGAAAACTTTTTAAAATTCCCTACAAAAACTTGTCAATTGAACGTACAAACAATAAATGGTATTGTTCAATTAAAAAATTGTGTATCTTTTGCCCCTAGCAAACTCTGCACTACCCATCAAATATTTTACTTACACAACTTTTCTGATAAATACGATATCTTATTAGGTAGAGAATATCTGGAATCTTGTGAAGCAAAAATTGACTATAAACAAAAAACAGTTATTCTAAACGATCATCTATTCTCAAAGAGATATGACCGTGAGAATTCTGTCAAGGACAAGACCGCATTTCAATGCCTTGATCCGCCCCAAACAAAAGACATAGCAGTAAATTACGCTATCAATAATGAATTAAACGAAACAAATCAATTCCGATTAGAACATCTAAACGATGAAGAAAAAGCAAATTGACCAAAATTCTTTTCGAGTTTAGTGACATTCAGTACAAAGAAAGTAAAAATTTGACTTTCACCAGTACAATTAAGCATGTCATCCAAACTAAACACGAAGACCCATTACAAAAGCTTCCATACAAGTATGCGCAAACATTCGACGAAGAAGTCGAAAAACAAATCAAAGAAATGATTGAAAAAGGTATAATACGTAAATCAAAATCACCTTATTGCTCACCAATTTGGATTGTGCCAAAGAAACGTGACGCATCAGGTAAAGAAAAGTTCCGTATAGTTATTGACTATCGAAACTTAAATGAAATAACAATCGATGATAAATATCCTATCCCAGTCATGGATGATATACTAGACAAACTTGGAAAATGTCAGTATTTCACTACAATTGACTTAGCGAAAGGATTTCATCAGATACAAATGGACCCACAAAGTATACCAAAAACAGCTTTTTCAACTAAAAATGGACATTACGAATACACTCGAATGCCTTTTGGATTGAAAAACGCCCAAGCAACATTTCAACATTGTATGAACAATCTATTAGAAGATCTAATTTACAAAGATTGTTTAGTATACATGGATGATATAATAGTGTATTCCACTTCATTGGAAGAACATTTATTATCATTAAAAAGGGTATTTACAAAACTGCGCGAAGCCAATCTAAAATTGCAATTAGATAAATGCGAATTCATGAAAAAAGAAACTGAATTCCTAGGGCACATAATAACAACAGAAGGAATACAACCAAACCCAACTAAAATCTCTGCCATACAACATTTTCCCATACCAAAAACACGCAAAGAAATAAAATCGTTTTTAGGTCTTTGTGGTTACTACAGAAAATTCATTCCTAATTTTGCACACGTTGTAAAGCCAATGACTTTAAAATTAAAGAAAGGTGCAACTATAAATATAAAATAACCAAATTACATTTCTGCTTTTGAAAAATTAAAAGTACTTATAACATCCGATCCAATATTAGTTTATCCGAATTTCGAAAAACCATTTTGTCTTACAACTGATGCCAGTAACATAGCTATTGGAGCTGTTCTGTCTCAAAATCAAAAACCAATTTGTTTCGCAAGTAGAACCCTAAACGAGCATGAAATTAACTATGAAGCAATTGAAAAGGAACTTTTAGCCATCGTTTGGGCAACCAAATATTTCCGATCTTATCTCTACGGTAGAAAATTCGAGATTCTCAGTGACCACAAACCACTTGTTTGGCTTAATAATATTAAAGAACCAAATATGAAATTACAACGCTGGAAAATAAAATTAAATGAATTTGATTAGCACATTAAATATGTACCAGGTAAAGAAAACTATGTTGCAGATGCTTTGTCTAGAATTAAAATTGAAGAAAACCTGTTAGGAGAAACTTCCGATGTAACAGTAGCAACAATCCACAGCGCCCAAGAAGATAACCAATATTACATTTCAATCACAGAAAGACCAATCAATTATTTTAAAAGACAAATAGAATTTGTAAAAAGTAACTCAAATAACACAAACGTCATTAATTATTTTCATAAAACAAAAATCTTAATAAATTATGTCGAAATGACACACAACCATGCAAAGGAATTAATTAAAGAATACTTATGTTCAAAGAAAAGTGTTATATACTTCAGCAACGAAGGCGATTTTCTTACATTTCAGAATGCTTTCGTTGAAATAATTAGTCCCAATAACATTACAAAAGTAATGAGATCCACTAAAAAACTAATAGACCTTTAGACATTATCCGAATTCAAAGAATTTATTATTAATACAAACGAAAAGTTATTACATCCAGGAATAGAGAAAATGACATTATTATTTAAAGAAAAATATTATTACCCAGATTATCAAAACTTAATACAAAACATAATTAACGAATGCAAAGTTTGTAATATAGCAAAAACAGAACACAGAAACACTAAGTTAACTTTCGAATTAACTCCAGAAATCCATAATCCAAGAGAAAAATATGTCATCGATTTTTATATGGTAGACAATAAACAATTTCTATCTTGTATAGACTTTCTATCTTTAATAGAAGTAAATGGTCGAGATTGGTTAGAAGCCAAAAGAGCTCTTTTAAAAGTATTTAATAACATGGGTAAACCAATAGAAATAAAAGCAGACAAAGACTCAGCTTTCTTGTGCTCCGCACTACAAATGTGGTTAAAGTCAGAAGACGTAAATATATCCATCACAACTAGCAAAAACGGTATTTCCGACATAGAAAGATTCCATAAAACAGTAAATGAAAAATTAAGAATTGTTAATTCTAACACTAACCATGAAAACAAATTAACCAGATTCGAAGTAATACTTTACACTTATAACCATAAAACCAAACATAATTCAACTGGTAGAACACCAGCAGACATTTTCATTTACGCAGGAACACCTGAGTATGATACACAGCTAAATAAGAAAAGACAAATAGAAAGACTTAATGAAAAAAGAACCGAATTTGAAATAGATACTAGATATAGGGAATCACCTTTAGTAAAATCTAAATCCACAAACCCATTTAAACAAACAGGAAATATAACACAAATAGATGAAAAACATTATGAAGAAGTAAACAGAGGTAGAAAAATAACACACTATAAATCAAAATATAAAAGAAAGAAAGTAACTAATGAAAGTAAATATGATAATTCCAGATCAACTAATAACCCGAATCAAGATGATAACCCCTCATAATTTAACAACTATAATTATAACACTCATGCTACTCAACTTTGTATGGCCAATAAAAGGTCAAAATTTGGAAATCAATCCAATTAACTCCAAAAACGGATATCTTATATTTCAAACAGGAACAATCAATTTACCTATAAAATACGAATACCACTATTTAACTATTAATATAACAAAAACTGAAGAAACTTATAATAATTTAATGAAACAAACAAAAGAATTTGAACCATTAGTAAAAATACAGTACTTAACAGAAAAACTGGACAGAGAAATTAACGGCTTAAGACTAGTAAAACGAAATAAAAGAGGACTTGTAAATTTCATGGGCACATTTTATAAATACCTTTTCGGAACTTTAGATCAAGAAGACAAAGAAGAATTACAATCAAAAATAGATAACCTTTCAGAAAATAGTGTTCAAGCCAATGAACTAAATGAAGTAATAAAAGCTGTTAACAAAGGAATAGAAGTAATGAACAAATTAAGTATGACACATGAGGCAGAGCAACGACTCGAATTACTAATTTTCAACATACAAGAATTCACAGAATATGTCGAAGACATTGAGTTAGGTATGCAATTAACCAGGCTTGGTATATTCAACCCTAAATTACTAAAATATGAATCACTAAAACATTTAAACGTTGAAAAAATAATAAATATTAAAACATCAACTTGGCTAAAAACAACTACTAACGAAATTTTAATTATTTCCCATATTCCACGAGAAATTATAAATACTGCACTATACGACATTATTCCATACCCTGACGAAAACAAAGACATTTTGACCGAAACTATACATGACACTTACTACTTACAGAACAACAAAGCATTCACAGCAACCAATAAAAATCTAGTTATGAACAAATGTATTACTGGAATATTAAAGCAAGATAAAACAGAATGTAGATATTCAAAATCCCATAAAAATTATGAAATCAAGTATGTAGAACCAAACATTATGTTAACATGGAACTTACCAAAAATTGTATTAAACCAAAATTGTATCAACCGAAAAATTATTATCGAAGGAAACAATATGATAAAATCTATAAATTGTTCAATCCAATTAGATGAAATTCAAATAACTAATACTATGCTAGATTACACACAAACAGTCTACATAAATAATAATATAACCAAACTAGAACCATTGTCATATGTCCAAACCAAAGAAATTATCCAACAACAAACAAAATTGTACAACACATTCCAAATTATAACTATAACAACTTTAACAATTATTTTAATTATACTTATATTATACATTATCTTTAAATATAAAAATATTCCACGAAAAATTATTGTTAATTATAAGAACAAAAAAGAATTAACCCCAAACATACAATCAAATATTCAAAATGATACAGAAATATATCCAAATGTAATTGAAAACGATATCGAAGAAATTGTAATAGATCCAACACTATATCCAAAATTAACCGCCTGAGGACAGGCTCATTTCTTAAGGATGGGGAAGTGACATATGTAGATACATACGTACCTAAACCCATACACCACATACACAACACTTATTATTTATGTCAAAGATTTCTTTCGCACAAAAGACTAATGTAAACACTACCGAAAAATCAAAGGGTGACAATAACACCACAAGAACCTAATGTAAACACTATCGAAAAAATCAAATGGTGACAATAACAATTCTGGCTTCCCACGAATGCATTAAATATCATAAACAATTCGCCAGAATCGTTATTCCCATCATTGGGGTTAAAACTGCTGACGTTAAACAAATCCTAGCCGAACACTCTCAATCTCTTCAAGATCGAGATCTTTCTCTATTTACATAAGAGCTAAAAGCTCAAAGAGTCCAAAGTCCAATTAATGAAAGCTCAAAACCGAGGTTTGCTTAACGTCATCAGAACATAGGATAAGCAGTCTAGTTTTGTACTCCGTAGTTTCGAGTTTATTCAATAAAGTTCATATTTTTTTGATAAATAAAAAAATAAAAAATTAAAAAAAATAATTTTTTTATAAAACTTTTAAAAAAAATATTTGAAGATAAAATAATTTTTTATATATCTTTAAAAAAAAATTTAAAAAAAAATTTTTTCCTTATCTATATATATAAAAAGCAAACTCACTTCCTGTGTGTACTCAAAATTCAGTATGATAATTAGTGTCTTTTGCTTTCAATTTTTTTTAATAGATCAGCTTTTTTATCTACTTGGTTTGTATGAAAAAAAAATATGGAAAAACTTTTTGGAAATGTAAGAAAAAGCAAAATAAAAAACAATTCGGAAAAAATTACACAAACAACAACATACATGTTTGCATAATGTGAATGGCAAAAATGCTCTTCTCAAAGAGGAGATCAGGCAACTCTTTTTGTTTCTGGCAGTGGGGGAAAACTGTCTGGCTACTCTTTCAACCGCCACAAAAATTTAAGAGTGTTTCAAGCAATAACACAAATTAACATGAAAATTCTGTTCCGTTCTGCTGGCAATACAAATTGCTTATGATTTATTGCGCCCTACTGAGTACAAAGGGCTTTTCACGATAATTATCGATGTATGGTGTGTATCGATGTATAATAATTGCATAACATTTGCATAATGTAATTTCTACTGTTACAATTCGAATTCAGCTGTTACAATGCGAATTCATATTATTTCAGTGTTGACATAAGTCAAAGTAGGTATAACTCAAAATAACTCAAAATAAGTAAATGGCGCCAAAATACATATTTCCATTATGTGAATTGCAAAAGTACTCTTCTCAAAGCGAAGATCAGGCAACTCCTTTTGCCTTTGGAGGTTGGGGAAAACTGTCTGGCTACATCTTCAACCGACACAAAAATTTAAGAGTGATTCAAGCAATGAAACAAATTAATCTCAAATTTGAAATAGAGCTGAATCTGCAAAAAAACAAATGCCCTCCCCGTGTGTACACAAAATTCAGGATGCTATTAGTGTTCACTGTTTTCATCATTATTTTAGTATCTCTTATTTTGTATTAACTTGGTTTCTATTAAACATTAAATTAAAATATTGAGAACAAAATTGGAAGTATACGAAAAATCGAAATGAAAATAGTTCTGAGATATTACACGAACAACAACATACATATTTGCATAATATGAAAAGCAAAAGTACTCTTATCAAAGGGGGAGATCAGGCAACTTCTGTTGCCTTCGGAGGTTGGGGAAAACTGTCTGGCTACTTCTTGAACCAAAACAAAGATTAATAGCGATAAAAAATTTGGCACGAGTCAAAAAATATTAAAATCGACTTCAATTAATCCGAATTCGTTTCAAAGAGGTTTCAAAATGCCCAGACGTAGCATAGGACGACAAAGCCGAAATACGCGCAATCATGCATTGAGAAGATTGCAAGAGACTGAGGAAGAGCGAGCTTCGCGAAATAGGTTGAACGCAGAACGTATGGCAAGATCACGATCAAACCGGCGGAATACTGTTGGTGACGATAATGATCGAAATGCAATACGAGAGCGTAATGTGCATAATTTGCATTTGTTGAATGCAGCATTTGCTTATGCACTTAATTAAAAAACTTTTTAGAAAATTTGTTGTCTGCATTATTTTTAACAAAATGTTTTTCCAACCAAAAAAGATTTTTCAATAGCAGGTAAATCTATAATACAAGAACGCCGCGAAGCGCGCCGGGCCCGCTAGTACAACATATAATATATATAAAATATATAAAAATAGTACTAATAATTATACTCTCTGCAAGAGTATATTGGGTTTGTGCAAAAGTATGTAACAGGCAGAAGGAAACATGGAAGACCCCATAAAGTATATATATTCTTGATCACCATCACAAGCCGAGTCGATATAACCATGTCCGTCTGTCTGTCCGCCTGTCTGTCTGTCTCTCCTTATGAACAAACAAGTTCGAGCTTGGTGTCTAACGATCAGATATTCAGTCAGTCAATACAAGAATCTTTTTTTTTTCGATGCCACGCCCCTTTCGCCCACAAAACTTGACACACCTCGGGAAAAGTGATGTTTTCGGCTAATATCTCTGTAACTATGGCACCAATTCTGGTACGGCAGTTCCTAGCGACAGCACAGTTGCATTGCCATTTAAAATTTTGGACTGCCAGGCCCATTTTTCCCGCAATTGATAAAATAGTTTTCAATTTCAATGCCGTTTTTAGCAAACTTGTTCTTATCGTACAGTATTGTAGTTTATAATTCATGTGGAGACTAACTATATTAAACTATCCTGAAAGGCGCATTAAACAAGAAAACTAGAAGCGTTACAATATTGATAATTGAACGCAATATAAACCCATTGGTGCAAGCGAGATAGAAACACATGTTCGAACGTTTTCGCTGCCTGTGTGGCGGGAGCGCTGCCTTCGGACGCTGGCCGCGCCGAATACACACATACATACATATTTGCATCATATACATATTGTCAAACGTATGTGAATTCGCATTCAAACAAACAGATGTATGTTTGACGCAAGGACTACACATTGTAATATCTGAATACCGATTTTAATCATTTAATCGGAAAAAAATGCAGATAGTGTTATACGGTCGGGCGTGCTCGACTGTACTTTTCTTTCTTGTTTTATATATTTTATATATTACGTTGTATAAGAAATATTTTTTTTTTTTTTTCAATTTTGACAGATATTTATTTAGTGATATATGTAGATACATAAGTAGCCATACATTTCGCCTAACACCACACATATTTTTTATGTTAAAGATTTCTTTCGCACAAAACTAATGTAATCTTTATAAAATAGTCAAATGGTGACAATAACAATTCTAGCTTCCCATGAACGCATCAAATATCATAATCAATTTGCCCCATCATTGGGGTTGAAACTACTGACGTTACATAAATCCTGGCCGACAGAACTCTCTTAATCTCAACCTCTTCAAGATCATGATCTCTCTATTTACGTAAGAGCCAATAGTCCAATGTCCAATGAATAAAAGCTCAAATCCGGGGTTTGCTTAACGTCTCCAGAACATAGCATAAGTTAGTCTAGATTTGTATCTCGTTCTCCGTAGCTTCGTGTTTTTTTTGAATAAAGTTTATATTTTTCTGATAAACCAAGTTCTGAACTACGTTATTGGCGCAGCCGGTAGGATATTAGTAATAAATATCCTCGTAATAGTAATCGTCCCTTTTTAAATCCAAAAAAAATAAATCCTTGTACGAACAAGCGATTTCTATAGGAAAACGGTTAATAACATTTCAATTTTTGGAACAAATTATTATCTTGATATCCGCCAAAGAACCTAAGCGGGTGTGTCTTAAAACAGAATTATCAGACGTGGACCATAACTTAAATGTACGACCGCCACGAAAAATAATGGCTTTTACCAAGAAAACCGCGCAAAACACCAAACAGTGTTCTACCAACAAATAGATAGTCTGGACTATTTTGAATACCTGTAAATAAAGAACTTATTTCTTTACATATCATTTAATTTATCTCTGTAAACGTACGTAAGTCTCTTACAATTCAAAACAAGTAGGAAAGGCTACAGTCGAGCGAGCCGACAGTAAAGACCCCGTACTCATTTTTAAATATTTACATTTAACATTGCAATTTCAATATTGTTTGTTTTAATGTTAATCGCCGCTCGAGTTAGCTTCCGATAATAATAATATCGGTATAATATATAATATATATATAATATCTGTGAGTTTGGTTGCGATAGCTCAACCACAACTATATGTCTTCATACAAATTTTTCATTTTTTACCGATCTGTCCTATGGGCGCTATAGGCTATAGTTGTCCAATCTGGATCAAATTTGGTAAGGATACACATAATAATCATGTACACATAATCTGTGCGTTTGGTTGCGATAGCTCAACCACAGCTACATGTCTTCATACAATTTTTTTTATTTTTGACCGATTTGTCCTATGGGAGCTATAATCTATAGTTGTCCGATCTTGATGAAACTTGGTGAGGATAGTTATAGTTGTACCATACACCTACTGTGTACATTTGGGTACTATAGCTTTCATAGTTTCAAAGTTGTAGTGCAATGAAAACTGTTTTTTACAATTTGCGGGGGCGGTAGAGGGCGTGGCAAAAATTTGAAATAAACTTAACCTGCCTGCAATATAGACGGACTTTCATTCCAAATTTGGTGGCTCTAGCTCTTGTAGTTTAAAAGATCTAGGTGTTCATACGGACGGGCGGACGGACAGACAGACGGACAGACACACAGACGGACAGACGGACAGACAGACAGACGGACAGACGGACATTGCTATATCGACTCGG
Source organism: Drosophila arawakana (assembly GCA_018151165.1). Taxonomy (NCBI): domain Eukaryota; kingdom Metazoa; phylum Arthropoda; class Insecta; order Diptera; family Drosophilidae; genus Drosophila; species Drosophila arawakana. The sequence continues at coordinate 277,534 of JAECWX010000534.1, forward strand.
CTGTTGATGCTGATCTAGAATATATACACTTTATGGGGTCGGCCACGCCTCCTTCTGCCTGTTACGCACATTTCGCTTCTGACAAACCTAATAGACCCCTATACTCTTTTTTAGAGTACGGGGTCTAAAAAGTGACAATTAAACAAATCCTCAAGTGACTAAAAAAACAATTATTTCCTGAAAATAAAACAATCTTCAACTATACAAACCATAATCAAAAACAACGTCATTGCAACAAACACACCAATGGAATTATCTGAAATGCATTTAAAGCAAGCGCCTGGACAGATTTGACAAGTGCTAGTATTCGACGGAAAAATCGTGGAACTAAAGGCGGATTGATTTTATAATGCAGCTATACCCAACACAGGATATGAGACAACATAGTGTCTTATTTGGAGCAATCGAGATGCAGGCCTCTGGATCCGCGCAACGAGTGTCGCAGTTGCCAGCAGACACAACCTGGAGATAGTTAAGAATGTCCTCATCGATGAATTTAAAACCCAAACTCTATATGAAGAACTTTTACGACGTCTGTACAAGACCAACTATAAAAACAGTATCCTTAAATTTGTTGAGGACCTATAACATTAGTCTTTCATAATTTCAAACAAATTAATGTTAGAAAAACAAGTCCAAAACACTATATTGCACACCAATGCTATGAATAACACAATTAAAAACGTTACCACAAAGAAATTACCCGACAGAATATTTCTGACATTAACTCGATATGACATCACAACAGTTTCAAAATTGAAACAAGTAGCTCAACGCAAAGGACTGTATAAAAATGGTTTTAATGAACGTAATAAACAAAACAATGAAAATTCCAAAACTAACAAAATACAAAGTAATTCGAACAATAAAAACCGTGGAAAGTAAAATAATCAGAATTATTATCCTAGTCCAAATTATTAAAACAATTCTAATCCAAATCATAAACCAAAAGAAAATTCTGAAAATAATCAAGAATTACGTAAATAATTCAAAAATAATCTTGATCAAGCTAGATCACAAAACCCCATCATTTACCAAACTCAAAGTCAAAGACCGACGAACTTTAACCGTGTAATTGACACAGGATCATCCATCAATCTAATGAAACAAAACTTTTTAGACTTTCCTATATAGCCTTGCCAATTGAACGTACAAACAATAAATGGTGTTGTTCAACTAAAGAATTGCGTATCTTTAGCCCCTAGTAAACTCTGCCCTACCCAATAAAATTTTTATTTACACAACTTTTTCAAAAATATCTAGAGTCCTGTGAAGCAAAAATTGACTACAAACAACAGTTATTCAAAACGATCATTCATTTTAAATGTACAGGTAAAAGTAGAATATTTTACTATTGAAAACTTTTTTGAAAGCTGTGCTATCTGAACCAAATTTACACGGAAAGTACACGTCTATCAAGTACATGTACTGACCAAGTTTGTCAACAATTAGGACAACTATATCTTATAGCTCCCATAGGGCCGATCGGTCAAAAATACGATCCAAATATGAATTAGTTTGAAAAATTTTTGGGTTTACTAAGCTAAATAATTCAAACTTACACAGAATACATATGCCAATAATATATATATACTGACCAAGTTTGATCCAAATCGGACTACTATATCGTATAGCTGCTACGAAAAATTTCTGTGTGACTATAGCATTCTTTCTTGTTATATATATGTAGAGTTGCACTGTGGCATGCACCAAACAGTGTGGCGTCCCTAAACGAATAAGCGGGCGATGTGGCTGCACAGAGAGAGAGAGAGAGAGAGAGAGCAGTAGTTGAAAATAATAAGCGAAGAAGCAAGACGTACACAGCAGGGCTCAAAGCTGAAAAGTAGCCAACGCGTTTAATAGTTGTGAAAGTCGATTCTTAATTTCAATCAACATTATTATTATTCTGTTCAGCACATTATTTATAAATACAATAAACAAACATTCATTGTTACATGGGGGCTCAACCTATGAACAACATTAAAAATATATATGTAAAAAAGTGGACAAATTCAACGAAGCAAAGTCGATAAATATAATGATGCGATCAAACAAGAAAAAAGGCTCTAAGAGTCAGATGGACAAGCGTATCGAAGCAGAAGAATTAAATCAATCATTTATATCAAGTGATGAAATAAGCAGTGAATTAAAAGTTGAAAGTGCTAAAGAGACATTTAATGCCAAAAAAAAAGGCAAGCGGCGTCGAAGATCAAGAGCGGCAGACAGACGCCAACGAAGAACATACTTTAGTGCGCAGTAGCTATTTAAGTTCTCTCATCAGAATGTTTACATCTAAGCAAAAGACAATTAAATAAGAGTGTCCGTCGATAGTTCTGCAAAAGTGATGCTTGACTACGATGGAGTGCAAATTCCAATTAAACAGTGAATTAAAAACTTTGTGGAGAATGCAGATGCCTAGCAGCTGACGGACAGACAGAAATATGTTAATGGAAACTGTCTCAGTTGCTAATTACGAAGATTTGTGCATCATTTTGATTGATGAGTTTGACCAACAGCTGAGCAGCGCAGAAATTCACAAGCAGTTAAGAAGCCGTAAGAAGAAGCAGACAGAAAATTTGAAGATGAATCAATTATCAGCTACATTGTAGATGAACTGGAGGTGCGAGATGATTTAAAATATCTCTTATATAGTTCAACATCATTTAAGGAGTTTAAGAAGTGCTACGATATTTTATTTATTTATTTATTTATTTATTTATTTATTAACCCAGACTAAGAACAGTCGCGAGTATTAAGCAAAAATAAGTTTATAAATATAATTAAAATTAATATTAATAATTTTTACAAGGTAAAAATATAAAAAGAAAAAAGGCTTAAAAAAATTTAGTTGTTTAGATTGATAAATTAATTAATAGTTAATAGTTAATAGTTAATCTGGGGATAAAAAGTAATGAAATTGATCCAACATTTGTTGCGAGGATTGGGAAAAACCCAGATAAACCCAACCAAATAAATAAAAATGTGTGTCAAAACTACAACGAAAGATCTCTGATTTAAAGGGACGCATGAATGGCAGAGATTCCAAACATACTGCCCATGGAAATCAGAGATTTAACGGAATTTTCTGAAAAGTGAAGCTTTAAGTTGGAAAAGAGAGAGAGAGAGATGTATCAATTATTCTATAGTAATGATTATAATTAGCGCATAGTACCCGAAAACGATTGTGCAAAGCGTAGTCAGTAGTGCATGTAGGAAGAAATAAAGGGATGTAGTACCTGGTTGCCCTGGCTGGAATGTTAAAACTTAGACGTTCTAAGAGGGATGGGGAGCAGATATCGCGAGTATTAAGCAAAAATAAGTTTATAAATATAATTAAAATTAATATTAATAATTTTTACAAGGTAAAAATATAAAAAGAAAAAAATTTTATTTTAAACTGAAAAGGCTTAAAAAAAAAAAAAAAAAAATTTAGTAGTTTAGATTGATAAATTCATTAATAGTTAATAGTTAATAGTTAATCTGGGGATAAAAAGTATTGAAATTGATCCAACATATGTTGCGAGGATTGGGAAAACCCAGAAAAACCCAACCAGATCAATAAAAATGTGTGCCAAAACTAACACGAAAGATCTCTGATTTAAAGGGACGCATGAATGGAAGGGATTCCAAACATACCCACCATGGAAATCAGAGATTTAACGGAGTTGGCTGAAAAGTGAAGCTTTAAGTTGGAAAAGAGAGAGAGAGAGATGTATCAATTATTCTATAGTAATGATTATAATTAGCGCATAGTACCCGAAAACGATTGTGCAAAGCGTAGTCAGTAGTGCATGTAGGAAGAAATAAAGGGATGTAGTACCTGGTTGCCCTGGCTGGAATGTTAAAATTTAGACGTTCTAAGAGGGATGGGGAGCAGATATCGCCAATTATAAGTTTATGAAGAAAAATAACTCCAAGAACTCTCCTGCGATTAATAAGGGACGGAAGATCGAGGAGTAAGAGCCTGTTGGTGTAGGATGGAAGACGAAGGTTAGGGTCCCAATTGAGTCCGCGAAGTGCAAAGAGTAAAAACTGCTTTTGCACCGACTCAAATAAAAACAATCAAATCAAACGCCGACAAGTGGTACACACAGGTGTACAGCAAGACTCAAGCATTAAAGCGAAACAGCAGCATTGCTTTAACTGCGGATCAACGGAACATAAAAAAGCTGAATGTCGCGAAAAGTTCAAATGCTTCAAGTGTAATGGAACTGGACATATATCAAAAGACTGTCCTAGAATAAAACACAGCATTAATGTAATCGGAAAGAAAATGAATGACAATCGGATGAAGGAATGCACAATCAATGAACAAAAAGTAAGATGCTTGCTGGATACAGGAGCGGATGTGTCTACCATGAGGCAATGGAAATACGACGAAATCTTGCAGGATCATCCAATGCAGAATAGTTTCATTAAACTATTTGGATTGGGTAATATTACCACGGATGTTTCAGGCGAAGTTGCTACCGAAGTAAAAGTAGATGGATCGAGCACAGAGCCCACTTTTCTGGTAGTCTCCAATTCTAAGCTGGAAGTGGACATCCTCATTGTATGCGACTTTCTTCAGAAGTTCACTGTCATCTTCAACAGTCAAGGATAGAGATTTTGCAAGAATGAGATACAAAACAACGATGAGAATTACAATGTTCTGAACGTAGTTAGCAGCACAGACGAAATAGACGTCGAAACAAAATACGTTTATGCAGTTAACAAAATAATAGACGACTACAAACCAGATGAAAAGCCTGCAAGCTGTCCAAAAAAGTTGAATATGCAGCCGGATTGTACTTATATTGCATTTCGAGTGAGTGACAGCCTTTTGTCAATAACCGAACAGAAGGTGGTGCAAGAACAAGTCGATGAATGGCTTCAACAAGGGATCGTCCGTCATTCAAGTTCAGATGTGGCTAGCAGAGTGGTGTTGGCAAAAAATAAAGATGGAGCATACAGACTAAGCATTGATTATCGCAAGCTCAACACGCCTGTGCTGAAGGATAGGTTTCCGGTTCCAATTGTCGAGGAGGTTTTGGAGAAGATGCAACATACTAAGTATTTAGCAGTCATGGACCTTAATAAAGGATTGTGCAGCATTTAAGATGACAGCAGTTAAGAGGGATATTCCAAGAGAAGTCGTTCAGTGGTTAATGAATCTACAAGATTTTTCTTTCAAAATAGAACATCGCGCTGGAGAGCGAATGAAGCACATGGATTGCTTGAGTAGATATCCAATAATGATCGTTTCATCAGAAGCACACGAACAAATACGAAAGGTGCAGAAAAAAGACGAAAAGTTGGCAGTAATTTACGAAATTTTTCAACATAAGTCCTACGCCGATTTTAAGATAAAAAACAAAATACTCTTCAAGCAAGTAGACGGATTAGAATTACTACCGATGCCCTGAAGCATGGAGAAGGAAATCATCCAAACAGCTCACAATTTCGGTCATTCAGCAAGAATACTACATACCACATTTGGACACAAAAGTTGGACAGCTTGGACAGCGAAAACATGAAGATTTTTTGCATTTTATTGACAAAGCAGAAGTAACGTTGGCAAACACTACATGTGGATCACTAAGGATCACTGGATCAAATATCCAAAAAAGTATATCTTCGTAGTCGCAGACGGATTTTCCAAGTACGTGTGGATATACCCCACAAAGTCGACAGATGCAGCGGAGGTCATCAAGCATTTGAATTCTTGGGTTGCAATCTTCGGGAATCCACTTCAAATGGATTCAAAGAGTTTTGTAGCAATCAAAATATTGACCACGTCGAGACAACAACAGGAGTTGCAAGGGGAAACGGCCAAATTGAAAGGGTAAATAGAGTCATTATTTCCGCCCTAGCTAAGATGTCAGCAGCAGAACCGTCAAAATGGTACAAATATACATCGCATGTACAACGTTGCATAAATTCGAATATCAATTCAAAAAGAAAGTTCACACCGTTTGAAGTCATGTTCGAAAGAAGAACTATTCGTACAACTGCAAGATGAACGAAACCAAATTAGAACAGAGGCACGACAGCAAATATTACATGCGCAACCGAAATACAAACGAAACTTTGGCGGCATGCAGACTTAAACAGCGACGAAAGCGATTTGGAAGAATCATCTGAGGCAGATGATATGCAGAATGACCAAATATAGAGTTGCACTGTAGCATGCGCCAAACAGTGTGGCATCCCTAATGGAATAAGCGAGCGATGTGAGAGAGAGAGAGAGAGCAGAAGTTGAAAATAATAAGCGAAGAAGCAAGATGTACGCAGCAGGGCTAAAAGATGAAAAGTAGCCAACATGTTTAAAAGTTGTGAAAGTCGATTCTTAATTTCAATCAACATTACTATTATTCTGTTCAGCACATTATCTTTATATAAAATAAATAAACATTCATTGTTACATATATGTACAGATGGTACATGCTCAAGAAGTTCTTACGCTAGCGTTCTCACGCTGCGGGCAGTCCGCATAAGCGACGTATCCTATTACTGCACTTATGTATATTTGTTATTGTATAAATATAGCAACAAAATGTCTTTATGTTATTTGTTGCGTTGCCATTTAAAATTTTGAACTGCCACACCCACTTTTCCCGCATTTCATAAAATAGTCTTCAACCTTCAATGCCGTTTTTAGCGAATTTGTTCTTATAAAAAAGAAAACTAGAAGCGTTACAATATTGATAATTGAACGCAATATCAAGCGAGATAGAAACACACAAGCACATGTTCGAAAGTTTTCGCTGCCTGTGTGTCGGCAACGCTGCCCGCGGTCGCTGCCTGCGACGAATACACACATACATACATATTTGCATCATATACATATTGTCAAACGTATGTGTATTCGCATACAAACAAACAGATGTATATTTGATTATGCTTAGATTGTTTTTGTTTCAACGTTTTTTAATGCAAGTACTACACATTGTAATAACTGGATACCGATTTTAATAATTGAATCGGGAACAAATGCAGAGAGTATTATACGGTTTGGCGTGCTCGACTGTACCTTTCTTTCTTGTTTTTATATTAAATAACTTCAATTTATTATGTTATTTTTTTAAAAGGGAGGTGTAGTATGTTATATGCCAAATGAGCATATTTTCACTGTGTAGTAGAGTATACAATATAACAAGTGGTAATATGCGCAACTTTAAGTAAGAGTAATAACATAAAACATAACGACACTTTGTTGCTATGTGTTGGAATATCATCAACATTCAAACAATAACATTACACAACACTAAGTTATGAATTATTAGATTATGTTAATCTGGTCACACTTGAATCTGTTCTCCTTCTTCTTCTTAAAAAGCCTAAGCTGTAACGTGGTGTCGATGTTAAATACAACAAGTAAGAAAGGCTACAGTCGATCGAGCCGACTGTAAAAGACCCCGTACTCCCATAGAAGTGCGCAATTGTATTCAATTTAAATTTAAATTTTTGAATGAAATTTAAAAATTTTAATTTTATATGTACATTTTGAATTGAAATTAAAAAAAAATTAAATTAACAATTCGCATTGCCGCAACTGTATCAGTTGCACCACGCGCCACTTTCAAGAATTCTCCGATAATCAGCATTTACATATTATTCATACAAACACACATTCGTTTGAAATTATATGTATGCATATATGTGTGTATTCGGTGCGGCCAGCGTCTGCCGGCAGCGCTGTCGCCACACAAGCATCGAGAACGTTCGAACATGTGTTTGTATGTTTCTGTCTCGCTCTTGCGCGTAAGTGAGATTGTAGTTAAATAACAAACTTTCTAACGCAGTAGCTCTTTTGTTAAAGGTAGTATGTTGATGCAACTTTCAGAATAGATTGATTTTATATGTCTCTATACGAATGTTGAATTACAACACCCTACTATATGAATAAATGCCTTAAACATGGCATTAAAGTGAAATCGTTTGGTTAACTCTCAGGAGAAAAGGGGGCGTGGCAGCTCAAAACTTTTAATGGCATTGCATTAAGGCTGTCTCTAGCAACCTGCTTACCAGAAATGCTGTTCCTATGTGCCATAGTTACTGAGTTATTGGCCTAAAAGTAAATTTTTTTCGAGGTGTGTCTGGTTTTTTGCTCATTACGGGGGCGGTAAGGGGCGTGGCAACAATTTGAACTAAACTTGATCTGCTCGCGAAGATAACGGACTTTCATTCCAAATTTAGTGTCTCTAGCTTTTGTAGTTTAAAAGATCCAGGTGTTCATACGGACGGACGGACAGACAGACAGACGGACAGACAGACGGACATTGCTATATCGACTCGGCTGTTGATGCTGATCTAGAATATATCTACTTTATGAGGTCGGCCACGCCTCCTTCTGCCTGTTACGCACATTTCGCTTCTGACAAACCTAATAGACCGCTATACTTTTTTTTAGAGTACGGGGTCTAATAATCTTTAAATATAAAGTCAATGAGTGATTATTTATTCATTTAATCTCTTTTTCTAATACTATATTTATACAATAACAAAAATACACAAGTGCAGTAATAGGATCCGCCACTTATGCGGACTGGCCGCAGCGTGAGAACGCTAGCGTGAGCACTGCTTGAGTATTTACCATCTGTACATATATATGCATATATACAAATACATATGGCATGCTATATACTCCGGTTCTGCCGCTGCTTTGAGCGACAGAACTCCAAACATTATTATGTACAAAAGGCAGCCATGCCACTGAGAACCGCGCCGCTTTAGGTTTAATTATACCTAGTCCCAACTTGTAAAGACAAGATCGAATAAAGCATTCAGAGCGATAACAATAGTCGCTCTGAATTGGAAAACCAAACAAATTGGAATTCACATACTTCAATCTACGCCTATAAGTATTAATAAGCATTTCGCAGATTCTGTGGCGTGGACGACTTGTTAACAGGGCGCGCCTTCTAGCTTCTTCTCTTGCCAGCCGAACAGCTTCTTGTCTCTCGAGGTCCTCATCTTCAAGGCGTAGCAGCGTTGACAGACTTTCCCTTTGGCTTTGACGAGGCCTGGAATGCTAACAATTTCGAATGATTTGCAGAGGCATGTCTGAGGAATAAATCGAGTATAGAGTAGGACCCAAAACGCTGTCCTGAGGTACGCCTGCTGTAATTTTGCCAATTCTTGATTTGATGCCATAGTTGCAGATTACTGTAAATGTTCGCTCGTTCAGGTAGCTCGCGAGAATGTTATAATAATTTCCTGGCAGAATCTTTATTAATTTACAGAGCAGACCTTAATGCCATACGCGGTCGAACGCTTCGGTGACATCTATATATACAGCGGAACAGTAATTGCGCTCTTCATATGCTCGCGTTACAAATTGAGTAACGCGTGCCAATTGCTGCTCTGTACCGTGTTCCCGCCGGAAACCAAACTGATGGCTGGGGACGGCTTTGTCAAAATCTTCAACGTCAAACAATCTCAGAAGGAACAGTCTTTCGAAGATTTTTGAAAGACTCGATAGCAAGCTTATTGGACGGTAGGACGACACCTCCGATGGACTTTTGCCAGGCTTGAGTATTAATGCAATGCCAGCATGCTTTCATTTGCGTGGAAAGTACTGGTGCTTGAGAATGGAATTGTAAATTAGCAGTAAGTATTGTAGAGCTTTTTCAGGTAACGCTTTAATAAGTCTATTGTCAATTCTGTCCTCACCAGGTGATTTAGCAAGCTCGAGGGCATCCACTTCCTTCTTCAGTTCGTTGAGTGTGATTAGACTGGAAGTTTCTTGTACACCGTTGATGAGTTGCTGCTGCTTATGATGCTTCAGCAGTCTACACTCTTCGTGGACTTCTGACGGATCTTGCGTAGCGGCAAGTGATCTGAGTCCAAGTCCGTTGTGGAGTGAATACAGAGATGGGAGCTTTCTATACTGCTATAGACTGCAAAATCGATGGCCGAGGGCCTCTTTCTTCTGTCGAATGGATAGTGCGTTGCAGCGCCGGTGGCTAGAATATTATATCGACTTCGGGCATTGATCAACTCAAACGGAACTCTTCCTCTTTGACAAGTTCTTGGATTTCCCCACCATAAGTGTTGTGCGTTCCAGTCCCCGCAAAGTAGAAATTTGGCGGAGGACATTCCTGTAAGACTATCAAAATGACTAAGTAGTCTTGAGAACTGTTCTGTAGTCCATCTGTATACAGGAGGACAGTAAATTGGCGCAATAATTATCATATCTCTTTTTCGATTATTCACAGACAAGGCAATTGGGGCGCACTGCAGAAACTCTTCATTAATGGACTGGAGTGCTGTGTGCCTTACATCAGCTCTAAGCTGGATTGGAACACCACCTTTACGATGAGACTGTGGGACTGACGCCGTATATGTAGAGTATCTGTCCACATTCAAGATGCTGGAATTTTGTTGTACTCGCGTCTCTATGATCATCATAATTTGTATAGATTCTTGCCTCAGGTATAGCTCAAGTTCTACTTTTTTGTTCCCAATACCATTATTTATTGAGGTTGTGTTTGGGTAAGTATTTGTAGACTCTGCGGGAATAATATCTGTGTTTGTGTTTCTGCCCGATGAATGGGTCCGCACGGACCCATTGTTCGTGCGAGGTCGACGGTTTGTTGGATTCATCTTTACGCAGCTGTTTTGCGCGGAGCTGCCGGAGTTTGTTTACGCGCTTCCCAACAAAGTTACTTGTTCGTGTTGAAGCTTTGACCCGACCCTGTGTAGGCCTACCAATTGATGACTTGACCGGGTGAGATGAACGTTTCGCTGTTCTGGCATTGGTTGATGGCAACAACTGGCTATTCAATCTGGGCGTGGAATAGTGGTGTTGCTCGCTACGTAATTTATGCTGAAAAGTGGCCAAGTTTTTTCAGCCGGATTGAGTGAACGACCACTATCACTGCCAACTCGTACAACTTGACTATAAGTCATAGCGTTTTTATCTATTGATGCCGTTCGAGGGTTGATATCCTTACGCTTTATAGACGCTTTATAGTGCCGGTATTCGTTTTGGTTGTGAACTTGCCATTTGTTATATTATTGTGTTACTTTTCTAACAGCTGTATAACATTTGACACACTTGGAATAAAGATCATCGTTTCTTTTTTACTATCGGACAAGTTCATATCTATACATCGCCTTTTTAGAGGAGACTGCTATCCAGTCGATCCAATTCCTTGGCGTTAGTGTAACTTACTTAATACATTAGTCGGCGAGCCGCCATCAGTACTGTGTTGAGCGACGTCTGCTTGTCTATGTGATACCGCTGAGCAATTGAGTAGGCTTTTTGCGTTTGCATTTGCGCCAAATTCGACAGGGGAAAGTACTAACACATCTGTATTGCTCCAATTGGGGCCAAGCGCAGTGCTGTGTGTGTTTGTGCTCTTTACGTTTAAAGGGGAAATTTCCCCTTCTTGTCTTTTTGTGAGAGAGTGGCTACCGTTTTCGATACCGCTTCTCAATACCTTTTGTAGTGGACTTGTGTGAGTGTGAAGGGCTTATTTGCAGTTTAGTATTGATTGTGTTTGTGCCGTTTGCATTGGCACTTGTCATTTTTACTTTCAACTGCATGGCTGGTGGGGACATTTGCGGGCCGGGAAGTGCTGAATGCATATTTGCATGTATTTGCAGTTTATTTTGCCGTTGTGCAATGCATTTATTTGTGGCGTTAGGATAGGCAGGACAGGCAGACGCTGTACTTTTTGGCGGCAACTTCCTCATGTAAAGATCCCTAAATTTTTGATGGTCATATGAGTCTTCTGTGATCGTGGTTTCCAAAGAGTCCGGAGGGCTGTCTATTGGAGCAAGAGCAGCAGTTTCCCCAGGCTTAGATATGGACTCGTCCATGTGAGAGCCATCTGCAGGTCTAGTAGCGATTTCCGTGTCTGACTCCAACAGAAGGGTCACTAAGTACTCACCACTTACTCGAGCAGTTATCGTTATTGTGTTTGCATATATATTCTGCTTGGAGGTGTTTGGAGCAGCTTCGTCCTTAACAGCTTCATCGGCATTGGAATCGTCAGAATTGTTAAATGGTTTCAGTTTATATCCTCTCAGGAATGAGTTGTAAAAGTCATTTAAAAAAAAATTTTTTTTTTTGCGCGTTAGCCACTTACTGACGCCATTTTTATTTATTCCATCTTATTACAATTTTTGTAACCTTTATGAAATTTTAATAACTTTTATGATAACTGGTTACCAGTGGGTATAATCCTCTGGCAACCTTACACATGTTAACATAACAGGGCGCACCGATAATATGGTTGAATCGTGGCATTTCTTTGTGGTTCCAAAGTGGTCACACTGAAATTGAGTGGCCATTTTGTAAACATTACAAAAATAATATAAAAATAAAATAACACAATGATTTTATTTACAGAAACTGTGAACTCAGCACGAAGGTCGTCGTCTACGCAGAGGGTCCCTCCTCAGTCAATGCAGTCGCTGCAGCGTCTGCCGGCAGCGCTGTCGCCACACAAGCATCGAAAACGTTCGAACACGTGTTTGTATGTTTCTGTCTCGCTCTCGCGCATAAGTGATATTGCAGTTAAATAACAAACTTTGTAACGCAATAGCTCTTTTGTTAAAGGTAGTATGTTGATGCCACTTTCAGAATAGTTTGATTTTATATGTCTCTATACGAATGTTGAATTACAACACTCTACTATATGAATAAATGCCTTAACAACGGCATTAAAGCGTAAAAGTTTTTTAGCTGATGTGGGGAAAAGGGGCGTGGCAGCTCAAAATTTTTAATGGCATTGCATTAAGGATGTCTCTAGCAACCTGTTTACCAGAAATGGTGTTCCTAAGTGCCATAGTTACTGAGTTATTGGCCTAAAAATACATTTTTTTCGAGGTGTGTCTGGTTTTTTGCTTATTGCGGGGGCGGTAAGGGGCGTGGCAACAATTTGAAATAAACTTGATCTGCTCGCGAAGATAACGGACTTTCATTCCAAATTTGGTGTCTCTAGCTTTTGTAGTTTAAAAGATCCAGGTGTTCATACGGACGGACGGACAGACAGACAGACAGACAGACGGACAGACGGACATTGCTATATCGACTCGGCTGTTGATGCTGATCTAGAATATATATACTTTATGGGGTCGGCCACGCCTCCTTCTGCCTGTTACGCACGCTTCTGACAAACCTAATAGACCCCTATACTCTTATTTAGAGTACTGCTTCCTCTTGGTGAAGCGTTACGAGGATAGTGACGGTAGCATACCCAATATGATGCAGTCTGGCGCTGCCTGTTTGACACAATAGAGATGAGAGCGCCTCTGCAAAGAGTAACGGACACGCAATTGCAAGCCACCAGTATAGTCGAGCAGGCCAGTCAGCCTATCTGCAACTGTCATTCGTCGCGTTAAGCAGCATCTTCCAGTAGACGTCTCGGGAGCCCGTTGCCTGTGAAATCTCCACAAGCTAGATAGAGCACAGCCGTTCTGAATCAGCTCAACAGCCGACGACCGCATTTGTGTTCGCGCCCAGTTGCAACTTAGTGGTGCAATCTGAAAGCAGTGCGCTATAAGGATTAGCGGCTGCACTGGAATACTCACCAGGCATGCCATTGCAGACCAGCGGAGCAGCAGTGGATGCAGCGTTATGGATCTGCGAGGGAACTGTGTATGTACTTAATTTAAGTGCCATCGCATATCAGCTTGGTCAATTGTTTCGTCATCATCGAGCAATCATAAGAGTTCAGTCCGGGCCTGCTGTATGCTATGCTCCATTATTATCTCGTGGCTCTCTGAGGGTATATGTTGCACGTGGCTTTTGAGAAGTTTCTGCTAGTGCCAGCGGCGTGAGCGATACATTGTGCAGCGGAAACTGCGGCTCTTGATCACCACCCTGTGACGAAACATTATGCTCTGATTGGGGCTGCGTAGTGCCATGAGGATCAGATTCCAGATTTATTCTCTCTGTAGCTGGATTATGTAGATGCAGTTGTGGCGCTTGATTTTTTTCCCTTAGGGGCGACTTTTGGGAGACGAATTCCATCGGCGAATCATCTTCATAGTCTGGGAGTATGATTCGTTGTACTGCCAAAGGCTGGCCCTGGATTATGTCGATTGCTGCATCTCTGGTGAGTTATCCACTTCTGTATCTACGCCAATAAGTATTAGCAAGCTTTTTTTAATGTTCTCTGCACTTTTGCACACAATGAGGGTTGGCTGTCGACTAAAGCTTAGTCGGCAGTCAACCTTCATTTATTTGTTTCATTACTTTTACCAGCAACATTTAAAACAAGAAAGAATGCTATAGTCGCTTCGCGACTTTAGGATACCCGTTACTCAGTTTCAATTTGTTATTAACAATGGTAATCGATATAATAGCTTGGCAAACACAGAACATTTTCATACAAATTCATGTTTAGAGCATATTTTCGACCGATCGTTCCTATGGAAGCTATACGATATAGTTGTCCGATTTGTATCAAACTTGGTCAGTATTTATATATTATTGGCAGACGTATTCTGTGTGAGTTTGGTAAATATAGCTTAGTTAACGCAAAAGTTTTCCATACTAACTCATATTTAGAGCGTACTTTTGACCGATCGGCCCTATGGGAGCTATACGATATAGTTGTCCGATTTGTATCAAACTTGGTCAGTATTTATATATTATTGGCAGATGTATTCTGTGTGAGTTTGATTAATATAGCTTAGTTAACGCAAAAGTTTTCCATACTAACTCATATTTAGAGCATATTTTCGACCGATCGGCCATATGGGAGCTATACGATATAGTTGTCCGATTTGAATCAAACTTGGTCAGTACATGTACTTCCTAGATATGTACCTTCCGTGTAAATTTGGTTCAGATAGCATAGCTAACAAAAAAGTTTTCTGTACTAAAACATTCTACGTTTACCTGTACATTTACCTTTATATGCAAATAAAACGCCCTAAAGTGGGCGTGTCAAAAAACAAAAACAAACTTGTACTGCTTGGGTATTGTACCTTTCATTTGCGACCACTATCATTTTTCTAGCTCTTATAGTCTCTGAGATCCTTTTGTTCATACAGACGGACGGACGGACGGACGGACGGACGGACGGACGGACGGACAGACGGACAGACGGACATGGCTATATCGACTCGGCTATTGATGCTGATCAAGAATATATATACTTTATGGGGTCTGCCACGCCTCCTTCTGCCTGTTACATACATTCCAACGATTACAATATACCCTTTTACTCTACGAGTAACGGGTATAAAAATATAAATTAGCGTATTATTAATATCTGTTATCTCCGCTAGTTGTCGCTAACTATCAATTTTTTTAGTAATTCATATTACTAATTAAATTTTATTTGCTTAGACACTACAATATCAAAAGTTAACAGTTGGTTTTTTATTCTCAGAAAATAGATGAAGCTTTCGAGTTGACGCTTGCCGAAGTGAGACCGTTTTTCTCTCTCTCGTTATCGATATCTTTTATCTGGTGTTGCCACAATCTTTGGTGTTGCCACAGCTACCCCCTCCTCAGTGACCAGGTCAGGAGCGAAATTAACTTTACGAGGCTTTTCGTAGGTGCGCAGAACTTTCGGTTGGCTGGAGTCATTGCCAGGTTCTAACTCCTTTAGAACAAACGCCGGCTTGAGACGCTCTGTTGAAACTGCAATTTCTTTGCCATTAATGTTAATAACAAATACTCGGTCTGTTGATCGTTTAACCACTTCGTAAGGGCCAGTGTAAGGTGGCTCTAATGGTTGTCGAACTGCATCTGTCCTCAGCATTACGTGCGAGCAGTCATTCATATGCTTGAGAACAAACATACTTTTGCTAGAACTTCTGTGATGTGCTGCTGGCGCCGGTCGAACTAAACGCATATGCTCTCGAAACTTTTCGATGAAGTTCTTCGGGTGAATCGGTTTTGATAGATCATCGTAGAATTCATTGGGAAGTCGAACGTGGCTTTCGTACAACATTTCCGCTGCAGAAGTACCTAAATCGTCCTTGTAGCACATTTGTGGGTGGCACATGAGAGCTGCTTTAAATGAGCGGTGCCATCGCTCAATCATACCGTTTGACTGGGGGTGGTAAGCTGTTGTGTGTATACGCTTGCTACCCACCAAATCACTTAGAGCAACAAACAGAGCAGATTCTAATTGAGACCCTTGATCGGTGGTGATAGTCTGTGGGCATCCGAAGCGCGCGATCCAATGTGTTCAAAACATCGATGCTACAGTTTCGGCTGACATCTCTTTGAGAGGAATCGCTTCGGGCCATCTTGAAAATCTGTCGATCATAGTGAGGCAGTAGCGGTAGTTGTCAACCCAGGGCATAATGACTATGTCCAAGTGTACATGGTCGAATCGATTGTCAGGCATTCCGATCTTTTCAGGTTTTAAGTTATTATGGCGGTTTATTTTGGTTCTTTGGCAGGATAAGCAATTCCGAGCCTACGATGTAACATCCTTTCTCATCTCAGGCCAGACATATTTTCGGCAGATTTGTAGCATAGTCGATCTTCCGCTGGGATGAGACAATCCGTGTACCGAAGCAAATACGTCATATCGAAGAACCTGTGGAATATAAAGTCGCTTTGGATCGCCATTAGTGTCACAATAAATACTTATGTCGTTGTCAAATTGAACACGTTCTAGGCGGAGGGATGTGTTATTCTGCAGAAGCTCGACTAATTCGGGGTCTTCCTTCTGTGCGTCTTGAATTTTCGACAATGGCATTGTAGTTGGCATCGTTATGGCATTTACTCTGGATAACGCATCTGCCACTGTATTGTCGGATCCTGCCACATGCAATATGTTGGTGGAGAATTGTGATATGTAATCGGGGTGGCGAAGTTGTCGAGGTGATGCTTTCTCAGGCTTTTGAGAGAACGCATAGGTTATTGGTTTGCGATCCGTCTTTATGACAAACACTCGTACTTCCAGGATGTGTTTAAAATAGCGTTTGGAGTCGTATATTGCGAGCAGTTCGCGATCATACGTGCTATAATTTCTCTCAGTCTGGGTTAGTTTGCGAGAATAGAAACCCAGTGGTCGCCACGAGCCACTGACGTGCTGCTCAAGGGCTGCACCAATCGCCGCGTCGGAAGCATCGCACACTAGCGCTAGCGACGTCGTTGGCGCAGGGTGCACAATGAGAGCAGCTTCTGCTACGGAACGTTTGAACAACTCAAATGAGTTAGTGGCCTCCAGTGACCACTCAATCTTTCGCTTGTCGTTTTTTTTTGATTCCTCGACACCTTTCACTGAGTGGAGCTTGAATCTCTGAGGCATGAGGAATACAGCGTCGATAATAATTGACGATGCCGAGGAATCGTCCAAGTTCGCAAAGTGTATCCGGTTTCTTGTAGTTAACGATAGCGCTAATTCGATCACCTTGCTATTGATTATATAGCTTAAGAATTGTACTTCCGTCTTTGCTATTTGGCACTTATTGGCGTTAATACTTAGCCCGTATTGTCTGAGTATTGAAAGTACCTTCCGTAGGCGCTCCTCATGCTGATCCGGATCGTCAGACATTATCAGTATGTCGTCGATATAACAGTAGACAAAATCGACGCCTCTGAAAATGCTATCCATAAATCGCTGAAATGTCTGTGTCGCATTTTTCAGTCCAAATGGCATGAACAGGAACTCGATCAAACCAAACGGAGTGCATACAGCAGTTTTTTTGATATCTTCGTCAGACATTGGAATTTGGTAATAGGCGCGGACCAAGTCGAGGGTCGTGAAAATCTTCTTTCCGTGAAGCTTTTCGGCAAAGTCGTGGATATGACCTATGGGGTAGCGATCGGGCACCGCGATCGAGTTGAGTTTGCGGTAATCTCCACAGGCGCGCCAGCCTCCGCTTCGTTTGGAGACCATATGTAATGGGCTAGCCCAAGAGCTCTTCGATGGGCGGCAGATTCCTGCTTCGAGAAGAAAGTTCACTTCGTCTTTGGCAACAGCGAGCTTTTCACCGGAAAGGCGTCTGGGTCGATCAGCAACAGGGTTTCCAGTGGTTTCGATATGATGCGATACGTCATGGATAACTTTTTCCGTGCTGTGTTTCGTTGGTGTCGTTGTCACATCGACGAATTGTTTCAATAATCCACGAAAATCGTTATTATTGTTTATTGTTGAAACAGATGTGTTTGGATTGCTCAGCATTGTGCCTGGAGTACAGACTTGTGTGGTCGTGTCGATGAGTTGCTTCGTGTTGAGATCGATAAGCATGTTGTAATGGGCCAAAAGATCAGCTCCAATTATTGATGATTGGACATCAGCGATAATGAAAGGCCATTTGAAATCCCGCCGTAATCCCAGGTCAAGATTCATGACATGAGTACCGTAGGTTCGAATTATTGATTGATTTGCGGCGAATAAGTGAAGATCGTTGACGGTCGTTTTAATTTTAATTGAAATTCGTGGAACACCGACACCACTGAAACGGAGTCAACTCAAAACCGTGTCTTTGTAGTGCGATCGAGAACACGTAGACGAGGCTCATGCTGCAGGCTTCGCTTGCCCTGCAATGAGCTATAGTCGGTGCTGGTTGTCATGCAGCTGCCGCCAACCAGCGCTGTCGGCAGCTGCTTTAGTTTGACGACTTCCACTTAGAGCAGCCTGGGCGGCATTTGCGGGCCTCGGTGCCAAACTCTTGATGCTACCAGCAGAGCTCTCCTTTGTCGGTCCCGGAATCACCTGAACTGTTTTGGGAAGGGCGTGTGCGAGAACTTGAGCGCGAGCGGAATGCTTTCAAGTTATTGACTTCCAGTTGGAGTTTATTTAAGGCATCCAGAATTGATTTCAACGATGAACTTGACTCAGAAGAGTGGCGAGATACAGCCTCTACGTCGTTCGCATTTGTGGTTGGTGATGAGGTGATGAGGATAGCGCCGATACACCATTCGGAATAGCTGCTTCGAGCATTACATCAGCGGTCTTAACTAGGCTGCTTGAATCGTCATCCGGACGGATAGCTAGTAGTGGTCGTATTGACTGCGGCATCTGACCAATAAACAGAGTGCGCAAAATGGAATCACATCCCGTGGCGGGGGCCAAGCGTCGCAAGCGAGCCAATGTCTCACTGGGCTTGAGGCCAGTGGAATCAATTCCCTGAAGTAGTAGTTGTAGTTTGACTTCTGAGGATTCGGCGAATGTGCTTAAAATTCGGCCTTTTAATGTGCTGTATCGATTTATTTGAGGAGGCGCTAAGATCAAATCCTCGACGGATTGCACTATGTCGTCCTCCAAATGTACTGCGACCAAATCAAATTGTTTGGCATCATCAGTTACGTTGCCAAGTTGGAATGAACGCTCCAGTTGTGCGAACCAAAGTTGCGGGTTCTCTTTGTTGAATTTAGGTACGTGGACGCGTTGCAGGTTTGCGCGAACATTTAGTTGTTGTACCATTGCTTGGGATAATTCTTGAATGTGATTTTGCAACGCTTTCAGTTGCGCTTTAGTGTCTTCATCAGCCATCTTGTTGGTGCTGTCGAAGAAGGTGTCCGAATCTTTGCTGTCGTTGCTTGAGCGCAAATTGTACGGCATGAGTTTCACAATTTGTTGCAATACCAAATATATGAAAATGGCGCGCGAATTGAAGCGGCGCACAATGGGGCAGCCGGCCGAAAAACGTGGCAAAAATCATGATGGTAGCGTACGACAAAAAGAAAAATTGCGTTTGGTTAAAAAATGATTACGGGTGATAAATCCAAAATTTTTTTCAAATCGGTTGAAAATTGTGGGTGCTAGAGCCCCTCAAAGTTGACCTATTTCCTGAAATGTGCCAAAATGCATAAATTTTCCGCGCAAAGTATCGACTTTAAAATTGAATTTTGGGAGAAATAATCGATCAATCTTAAAGTTGTTATTATTTTATTCAAATATAATTAATTCTTTATTAAATTCAGTAAAAAATTTATTTTTCGTTTTATAATTGAATATTCCAAAAAAGTTTAAAAAATATGCTATTTTTGGGCAGTTTTTAGACCCCGTACTCTAAAAAAGAGTATAGGGGTCTATTAGGTTTGTCAGAAGCGAAATGTGCGTAACAGGCAGAAGGAGGCGTGGCCGACCCCATAAAGTATATATATTCTAGATCAGCATCAACGATATAGTCGATATAGCAATGTCCGTCTGTCCGTCTGTCCGTCTGTGTGTCTGTCCGTCTGTCTGTCCGTCCGTCCGTCCGTATGAACACCTAGATCTTTTAAACTACAAGAGCTAGAGCCACCAAATTTGGAATGAAAGTCCGTCTATATTGCAGGCAGGTTAAGTTTATTTCAAATTTTTGCCACGCCCCCTACCGCCCCCGCAAATTGCAAAAAACAGTTTTCATTGCACTACAACTTTGAAACTATGAAAGCTATCGTAACCAAATTTACACAGTAGGTGTATGGTACAACTATAACTATCCTCACCAAGTTTCATCAAGATCGGACAACTATAGCTTATAGCTCCCATAGGACAAATCGGTCAAAAACAAAAAATTTGTATGAAGACATGTAGTATTTGTTATATGATCGCAACCAAACTCACACAGAATGTGTACATAATTATTAAAAGTAACTTCACCAAATTTGGTCCAAATCGGACAACTACAACATGTAAAACAAATTGGTCAAAAATGTTAAAAATTGCAATTTATGTACGTGTTTGAAGAAAAGTGGTAAATCAATGTTTATCTACTTTAGCCGTCATCATTGTAAACAGTGCTGTGGTCCAAGTGATGTGACATGCATTAGAGAAACATGAGGTCTGCGGTTCGAACCACAGCACAGACAGGCATTTGTTTTCTTTTTCTATAACAAAACATTTTTATATGGAAATGCAGATAATCAGCAGTACATGCAAATCGAGGTGTGGTGCATATGGTAGAGTGGCGACATGTGAGAATCCTGTGTCTGATACCGCGGGTTCGATTGCAGCTAGCGCATAAATTTTTTTTACATTTTTAAATTTTAATTTAAACAATTATCTTTTTTTTTTAAATTTGTATTTTAAAATATGAATTAGTCTACTGTTTCTTCTTTTAAGTTTGTAAGTATTTTTGTATGCGCACTACAAGGAGTACGGGGTCTTATACAGTCGGCACGTCGACTGCAGCCTTTCTTACTTGTTTTAATTTAACATGGACATAACTTCTAATGTTCACCGATGTTCACGAGGAAACTATATACATATGAAAGAATGAACCTTCTTCTAATATGCTTATTTAATTTCCTTTGCCCTAGTTTGCCCGTTTAGAATTTAAAGTCATAAAACGAGCGCAACCTCGTGCTAAAAATGCACGTTTTATGTATGGAAGAAGAAGAGCCCATGCAAATATGCGTATTTCCTAAGTGGGAATTTAATAAAAATATTGTGTAAAATCATTTTGTAAATAATACCTGAGTTAATTAAATCTAACAAATATTATTTTTTATGTGTTTTACCAGTCTTGAGACATTTTGGCTACAGGTAACTAAATAAATTGTTCTTTTAAGGTACAAAAATAGATTTTCGAGTTTGGCTGATTCCATGACGGAGAAACATTGCAATAATATTTCTTAACTGCATTGTAAATATAAGTACACTAAGTTTTTTTGTTGAAGCGAGCTTATTCGATTAATTTTGACTTAATTTAATGAGATTAGTTTTAGAAAAAATGTATACTTCGTTAGCATTTAAGCAGCATCTTCAAATGCACGTATTTCCAAATAATTTTAAAGATAATAGTTACAGTTTCAAAATACTAAGTTTATTATATGTTACAACAAATGTTTGAACTCATTTTAATGAAAATTGGCCACTAAAAAAAAATTTGAAATATAACCTCAAAATAATTCAACCAAAAATGTTGGTAACAAAATTAAGTAAATTAGTAAAGAAAACGAATTAAAACATATTGATGTGTTATGTTTATGTTAAAACAATATTAAAAATATTACTTTGTGATAAAAAAAAGTATTTTTAATTTTAATTTTATACGTTTAATATGGGCAGAAACATTAAATAACTTTGACCTTTTGAAGCACCCTGTTGACGGATCACCCTGTTCAGAAATTCCTTCTAAAGCTTAATAAGTTATCTATTAAATGCTTTTTAATTTGTTCAAATACCTCCCCTGGTTCAAAAGATATGATTTTTGCAAAATTTTTCGGCCCGCTGCCCCACTGTGCGGCGTCGCGACGCGTCGGTATTCGAAAATTGTCTATTGTGTTTTAATATTCATATCACGTCGGGGTCACCACTTTATTAATTCATATTACTAATTAAATTTTATTTGCTTAGACACTACAATATCAAAAGTTAACAGTTTGTTTTTTATTCTCAGAAAATAGATGAAGCTTTCGAGTTGACGCTTGCCGAAGTGAGACCGTTTTTCTCTCTCTCGTTATCGATATCTTTTATCTGGTGTTGCCACAATCTTTGGTGTTGCCACCTTTTATTTTTGATCCTCAATGGATCCTCAAAATTTAGTTATGAAATCGGGAAACCAAACCAATTTCATTTTTGATCCCAAATGGATCCTCAAAATTTAGTTATGAAACCAGAAAACCACACCAATTATAATTAATAACAAATAATAATAACAAATTTTCCTGATTTTCTACTCACCGCTAGATGGCGCTTTACCGCCGGAGGGTGAGTGGAATTCCCGGTTGCCTATATTCTAACTACTTGTTCTTCCTCTCTTTTTTTCTTTTTTTCCTTTTTTTCTCTCTCTTTTTTGGGCTCCGCGCGAAAATTTTTTAACAAGCGAACAGAGTTAACTCTACGAAAATGAATCACTCTGCTTTTTATACCCGTTACTCGTAGAGTAAAAGGGTATATTGTAATCGTTGGAATGTATGTAACAGGCAGAAGGAGGCGTGGCAGACCCCATAAAGTATATATATTCTTGATCAGCATCAATAGCCGAGTCGATATAGCCATGTCCGTCTGTCCGTCTGTCCGTCCGTCCGTCTGTATGAACAAAAGGATCTCAGAGACTATAAGAGCTAGAAAAATGATAGTGGTCGCAAATGAAAGGTACAATACCCAAGCAGTACAAGTTTGTTTTTGTTTTTTGACACGCCCACTTTAGGGCGTTTTATTTGCATATAAAGGTAAATGTACAAGTAAACGTAGAATGTTTTAGTACAGAAAACTTTTTTGTTAGCTATGCTATCTGAACCAAATTTACACGGAATGTACATATCGTATTTCCTGAGTGGGAATTTAATAAAAATATTGTGTAAAATCATTTTGTAAATAATACCTGAGTTAATTAAATCTAACAAATATTATTTTTTATGTGTTTTACCAGTCTTGAGACATTTTGGCTACAGGTAACTAAATAAATTGTTCTTTTAAGGTACAAAAATAGATTTTCGAGTTTGGCTGATTCCATGACGCCCACTTTAGGGCGTTTTATTTGCATATAAAGGTAAATGTACAGGTAAACGTAGAATGTTTTAGTACAGAAAACTTTTTTGTTAGCTATGCTATCTAAACCAAATTTACACGGAATGTACATATCTAGGAAGTACATGGATTGACCAAGTTTGATCCAAATCGGACAACTATATCGTATAGCTCCCATAGGGTCGATCGGTGAAAAATACGCTCTAAATTTGAGTTAGTATGGAAAACTTTTGCGTTAACTAAGCTATATTAATCAAATTCACACAGAATACATCTGCCAATAATATATATATACTGACCAAGTTTGATCCAAATCGGACAACTATATCGTGTAGCTCCCATAGGGCCGATCGGTCAAAAATACGCTCCAAATATGAATAAGTATGAAAAACTTTTGCGTTAACTAAGCTATATTAATCAAACTCACACAGAATACATCAGAGCAGCCTGGGCGGCATTTGCGGGCCTCGGTGCCAAACTCTTGATGATACCAGCAGAGCTCTCCTTTGTCGGTCCCGGAGTCACCTGAACTGTTTTGGGAAGGGCGTGTGCGAGAACTTGAGCGCGAGCGGAATGCTTTCAAGTTATTGACTTCCAGTTGGAGTTTATTTAAGGCATCCAGAATTGATTTCAACGATGAACTTGACTCAGAAGAGTGGCGAGATACAGCCTCTACGTCGTTCGCATTTGTGGTTGGTGATGAGGTGATGAGGATAGCGCCGATACACCATTCGGAATAGCTGCTTCGAGCATTACATCAGCGGTCTTAGATAGGCTGCTTAAATCGTCATCCGGACGGATAGCTAGTAGTGGTCGTATTGACTTCGGCATCTGACCAATAAACAGAGTGCGCAAAATGGAATCACATCCCGTGGCGGGGGCCAAGCGTCGCAAGCGAGCCAATGTCTCACTGGGCTTGAGGCCAGTGGAATCAATTCCCTGAAGTAGTCGTTGTAGTTTGACTTCTGAGGATTCGGCGAATGTGCTTAAAATTCGGCCTTTTAATGTGCTGTATCGATTTATTTGAGGAGGCGCTAAGATCAAATCCTCGACGGATTGCACTATGTCGTCCTCCAAATGTACTGCGACCAAATCAAATTGGTTGGCATCATCAGTTACGTTGCCAAGTTGGAATGAACGCTCCAGTTGTGCGAACCAAAGTTGCGGGTTCTCTTTGTTGAATTTAGGTACGTGGACGCGTTGCAGGTTTGCGCGAACATTTAGTTGTTGTGCCATTGCTTGGGATAATTCTTGAATGTGATTTTGCAACGCTTCCAGTTGCGCTTTAGTGTCTTCATCAGCCATCTTGTTGGTGCTGTCGAAGAAGGTGTCCGAATCTTTGCTGTCGTTGCTTGAGCGCAAATTGTACGGCATGAGTTTCACAATTTGTTGCAATACCAAATATATGAAAATGGCGCGCGAATTGAGGCGGCGCACAATGGGGCAGCCGGCCGAAAAACTTGGCAAAAATCATGATGGTAGCGTACGACAAAAAGAAAAATTTCGTTTGGTTAAAAAATGATTACGGGTGATAAATCCAAAATTTTTTTCAAATCGGTTGAAAATTGTGGGTGCTAGAGCCCCTCAAAGTTGACCTATTTCCTGAAATGTGCCAAAATGCATAAATTTTCCGCGCAAAGTATCGACTTTAAAATTGAATTTTGGGAGAAATAATCGATCAATCTTAAAGTTGTTATTTTTTTATTCAAATATAATTAATTATAACTTCTAATGTTCACCGATGTTCACGAGGAAACTATATACATATAAAAGAATGAACCTTCTTCTAATATGCTTATTTAATTTCCTTTGCCCTAGTTTGCCCGTTTAGAATTTAAAGTCATAAAACGAGCGCAACCTCGTGCTAAAAATGCACGTTTTATGTATGGAAGAAGAAGAGCCCATGCAAATATGCGTATTTCCTAAGTGGGAATTTAATAAAAATATTGTGTAAAATCATTTTGTAAATAATACCTGAGTTAATTAAATCTAACAAATATTATTTTTTATGTGTTTTACCAGTCTTGAGACATTTTGGCTACAGGTAACTAAATAAATTGTTCTTTTAAGGTACAAAAATAGATTTTCGAGTTTGGCTGATTCCATGACGGAGAAACATTGCAATAATATTTCTTAACTGCATTGTAAATATAAGTACACTAAGTTTTTTTGTTGAAGCGAGCTTATTCGATTAATTTTGACTTAATTTAATGAGATTAGTTTTAGAAAAAATGTATACTTCGTTAGCATTTAAGCAGCATCTTCAAATGCACGTATTTCCAAATAATTTTAAAGATAATAGTTACAGTTTCAAAATACTAAGTTTATTATATGTTACAACAAATGTTTGAACTCATTTTAATGAAAATTGGCCACTAAAAAAAAATTTGAAATATAACCTCAAAATAATTCAACCAAAAATGTTGGTAACAAAATTAAGTAAATTAGTAAAGAAAACGAATTAAAACATATTGATGTGTTATGTTTATGTTAAAACAATATTAAAAATATTACTTTGTGATAAAAAAAAGTATTTTTAATTTTAATTTTATACGTTTAATATGGGCAGAAACATTAAATAACTTTGACCTTAAATTTTGAAGCACCCTGTTGACGGATCACCCTGTTCAGAAATTCCTTCTAAAGCTTAATAAGTTATCTATTAAATGCTTTTTAATTTGTTCAAATACCTCCCCTGGTTCAAAAGATATGATTTTTGCAAAATTTTTCGGCCCGCTGCCCCACTGTGCGGCGTCGCGACGCGTCGGTATTCGAAAATTGTCTATTGTGTTTTAATATTCATATCACGTCGGGGTCACCACTTTAGTAATTCATATTACTAATTAAATTTTATTTGCTTAGACACTACAATATCAAAAGTTAACAGTTGGTTTTTTATTCTCAGAAAATAGATGAAGCTTTCGAGTTGACGCTTGCCGAAGTGAGACCGTTTTTCTCTCTCTCGTTATCGATATCTTTTATCTGGTGTTGCCACCTTTTATTTTTGATCCTCAATGGATCCTCAAAATTTAGTTATGAAATCGGGAAACCAAACCAATTTCATTTTTGATCCCAAATGGATCCTCAAAATTTAGTTATGAAACCAGAAAACCACACCAATTATAATTAATAACAAATAATAATAACAAATTTTCCTGATTTTCTACTCACCGCTAGATGGCGCTTTACCGCCGGAGGGTGAGTGGAATTCCCGGTTGCCTATATTCTAACTACTTGTTCTTCCTCTCTTTTTTTCATTTTTTCCTTTTTAGACCCCGTACTCTAAAAAAGAGTATAGGGGTCTATTAGGTTTGTCAGAAGCGAAATGTGCGTAACAGGCAGAAGGAGGCGTGGCCGACCCCATAAAGTATATATATTCTAGATCAGCATCAACAGCCGAGTCGATATAGCAATGTCCGTCTGTCCGTCTGTCCGTCTGTGTGTCTGTCCGTCTGTCTGTCCGTCCGTCCGTCCGTATGAACACCTGGATCTTTTAAACTACAAGAGCTAGAGCCACCAAATTTGGAATGAAAGTCCGTCTATATTGCAGGCAGGTTAAGTTTATTTCAAATTTTTGCCACGCCCCCTACCGCCCCCGCAAATTGTAAAAAACAGTTTTCATTGCACTACAGCTTTGAAACTATGAAAGCTATCGTGACCAAATTTACACAGTAGGTGTATGGTACAACTATAACTATCCTCACCAAGTTTCATCAAGATCGGACAACTATAGCTTATAGCTCCCATAGGACAAATCGGTCAAAAACAAAAAATTTGTATGAAGACATGTAGTATTTGCTAAGTGATCGCAACCAAACTCACACAGAATGTGTACATAATTATTAAAAGTAACTTCACCAAATTTGGTTCAAATCGGACAACTACAACATGTGAAACAAATTGGTCAAAAATGTTAAAAATTGTAATTTATGTACGTGTTTGAAGAAAAGTGGTAAATCAATGTTTATCTACTTTAGCCGTACTCATTGTCAACAGTGCTGTGGTCCAAGTGATGTGACATGCATTAGAGAAACATGAGGTCTGCGGTTCGAGCCCCGGCACAGACAGGCATTTTTTTTCTTTTTCTATAACAAAACAATATTATATGTAAATGCAGATAATCAGCAGTGCCTTCAAATTGAGGTGTGGTGCGTATGGTAGAGTGGCGACATGTGAGAATCCTGTGTCTGATACCGCGGGTTCGATTGCAGCTAGCGCATAACTTTTTATTTACTTTTTTTTAAATTTTAATTTAAACTATTATCTTTTTTTAAATTTGTATTTTAAAATATGAATCAGTCTACTGCTTCTTCTTTTAAGTTTGTAAGTATTTTTTTATGCGCACTACAAGGAGTACGGGGTCTTATACAGTCGGCACGTCGACTGTAGCCTTTCTTACTTGTTTATTCTCAGAAAATAGATGAAGCTTTCGAGTTGACGCTTGCCGGAAGTGAGACCGTTTTTTCTCTCTCGTTATCGATATCTTTTATCTGGTGTTGCCACAATCTTTGGTGTTGCCACATTTTATTTTTGATCCTCAATGGATCCTCAAAATTTAGTTATGAAATCGGGAAACCAAACCAATTTCATTTTTGATCCCAAATGGATCCTCAAAATTTAGTTATGAAACCAGAAAACCACACCAATTATAATTTTGATCCCAAATGGATCCTCAAAATTTAGTTATGAAACCAAGAAACCACCCCAATTTTAATTTTGGACACAAATAATAATATATTCCCAAATTTCCCCAATTTTCTACTCACCGCTAGATGGCGCTAACAAATTTTCCTGATTTTCTACTCACCGCTAGATGGCGCTTTACCGCCGGAGGGTGAGTGGAATTCCCGGTTGCCTATATTCTAACTACTTGTTCTTCCTCTCTTTTTTTTTTTCCTTTTTTTCTCTCTTTTTTTGGGCTCCGCGCGAAAATTTTTTAACAAGCGAACAGAGTTAACTCTACGAAAATGAATCTAATTTCACTCTGCTTTTTATACCCGTTACTCGTAGAGTAAAAGGGTATATTGTAATCGTTGGAATGTATGTAACAGGCAGAAGGAGGCGTGGCAGACCCCATAAAGTATATATATTCTTGATCAGCATCAATAGCCGAGTCGATATAGCCATGTCCGTCTGTCCGTCTGTCCGTCCGTCCGTCCGTCCGTCCGTCCGTCCGTCCGTCTGTATGAACAAAAGGATCTCAGAGACTATAAGAGCTAGAAAAATGATAGTGGTCGCAAATGAAAGGTACAATACCCAAGCAGTACAAGTTTGTTTTTGTTTTTTGACACGCCCACTTTAGGGCGTTTTATTTGCATATAAAGGTAAATGTACAGGTAAACGTAGAATGTTTTA
This sequence comes from Drosophila arawakana, assembly GCA_018151165.1. Lineage (NCBI taxonomy): Eukaryota > Metazoa > Arthropoda > Insecta > Diptera > Drosophilidae > Drosophila > Drosophila arawakana. The sequence continues at coordinate 306,204 of JAECWX010000534.1, forward strand.
GTACAGAAAACTTTGTTAGCTATGCTATCTGAACCAAATTTACACGGAATGTACATATCTAGGAAGTACATGGATTGACCAAGTTTGATACAAATCGGACAACTATATCGTATAGCTTCCATAGGTACGATCGGTCGAAAATATGCTCTAAACATGAATTTCTATGAAAATGTTCTGTGTTTGCCAAGCTATTATATCCATCACCACTGTTAATAACAAATTAAAACTGAGTAACGGGTATCCTAAAGTCGCGAGGCGACTATAGCATTCTTTCTTGTTATTTTCTATTGATAAATATAAATGTAGTCCGGTTGCGCACACCGGGAGGGTGGGTAAACCAGTTACTGTATACAGGTACTGTATAAGTGCAGCCCACCTGTATTAGGGGTGAGTTTTACAAGCAGCCATACAGCTCGAATATCTAAGGACAAAACAAGTGTGCCAGTACCGATCATTTTCAATTGAGTCCGCTGTCAATCGGTGTTAACACATTTTATTGCCTTTCTTTACGAATGTCAGTTGTGATCCTTTTGTATATCGGTCCCTTTTCTTTATCACTCATAAGTGTTCTAGGGTTAATGAGCATTTCCAAGTATCACGTCATTATTCATTGAAAGTTCTATTATTTCGTTCTATTGTCCCTAATGTCTGGTGATGGTGTGCAGTAGACGTTATGTTGCCTAGTTTTACATATTTGCAAAAATCATTAATTATTGAATTTTTATATTCGGTTCCCATGTCCGTAATGAACGTCTACATCACTTCAGAATAAACTTTTCGAATATTGCTTTAGCAACTGTTGTTGTACTTTTGTTTGCAATTAGAATAGTTACTAAATACTTTGTTAAATCGCATATTAGCGTAACTGTGTATTCATTGACATTCTCTGAGCGTGGTAGTGGACCTATAGCGTCTACTATCACTCTGTCGAGAGCATGTATTGGTGTTTCTGTCATTATCATTGGTGTCTTTGTGTGTTTTGTTGTCTTTGAAGAAAGGCATTTTGGACATTTATTAATGTACTCTTTGATATAACGTGTCAAATTTTTCCAATAATGATATCTTTTTACTTTGGACAAAGTTTTTGTAATGCCTGTACGACCTCCTTGTATTGGATCGTAATGGAATGTAAACAGTATCGCTTCTCGACCTATATCATTATTTATTAGGGTCACTGGCTTGAGTAGCGCTACTCTTAGTATTTTCAATATGTTGTTGCCCAATATTTTGAAAGATTCTATTAAAATTTGATTCAAAGATTGTAGTGTGCAGTCTATTTTCGAGAACATCTTTAAACTTGGTTTGAGTCTTCACTTAGGCGCAGCTTGAAATTTGGTTAGATGCTCGACTAAGTGAGAACAGTTTAAGCTTTTACACGCTGATAACATTACAGCTAAGCCTAAATAAAAGATGAACTGCGTTGACATCTCGGTCTCGCACATATAGATATTTCATGCTTATGCGGCAAATCATACGACAATGCAGTTAGGCTTGAAGATAATTGGGGTCGTGCGCATAAAGCTCATCTAATTGGCGATTCTAATTGACGTAGCGGCCAGCTCGCAGATCGGAGGCTCTGTTAAAGGTTAATTCCTCCCTGGATTGCATGCGGCTGCATGATATCTTGTCTAGAAAAAAAGAAATGGCATCTGGAGTGCCGCTCAGATTTTTATTTAAAGTCTCACAATTTGCACATAACCTTGTTTTGCACATAACCTGCATTGGAAAATTCCGTCAAAAGACACCAAATTTAGTCTCGGGACCCGGAGAAAATACATTCCTCAATTTTATTGGACAACGCCAAACCTTTTGTATTGAGTAGAGAAATATCGTCGAGTCCGTCCACTTTACGGATCGTCGTCGCTGTGCACCTTTAATTTCTGGCAATAAATCTGTTGTTATAATTGCATTGACCATTCAATTGATGCTTTAGTTTGCGAAATTAATTTCGGCCGACCGGTTTCAAGTGCGTCTAGCGCACAAATAAACATGAAATTCAATTTATATAAAACTTAAAAATGAAATGAGATATTGTTAGATAATATTATTTTTGTGCCATTTAAGCAAGACTTTATGAAACCTTACTAAACTATTTCTTAATCTAGGCAATAACCTCAACTTCAACCCAACAGCTACTACGCATTCGTCGGGCCCTTCGGAAGCAGCACAAGGAAACTGTGTGAGTAAGATGTTGAATTAACTGTGTTTATATGTTTTATTTTTGCAAATCTCAAATAATTGAGATATAATGGTTGCGTTTTTGCTTACTGAAATCTTGCTAAAATGAATTTTTTTTGTGAATTATAAGAACTCTTATGAGAAGCTTTGTTTTGGAATTTAGCCATGAAATACCTTTATTTGGAGAAATTGCTCAATTAATTATCATGAATTTGTAAATAAATAATAAAGTCGTCACCTACATAATGTACATTCTTAATCCACCGTAACTCGTAATTTTAGGCCTTGTCAAACTGTCAAACTATTATGTATACTGCCTAGGTAGTGAACGCCCGCCTTTAGCCTTCTAATACACAGGGACTTGCTCGATGTTGAATAGTAGCAAAACTCACTAGGTGCATAACGAGCACAATAACGCACTCTAGTGAGACAAGATCACTAATGGTTCACTACATAGAAAGAAAATGGCGCTCGCAACGTGGGGCAGTTAGCGAAGGAAAGTTAGCGAAAGGAAGTAAGAGAATGACAGAGAAAAATAGTTTGCGAAACTCTATAGTAATCTCAGGAGTTGTTGGTCGAGTTTGTAGCATTCAGCTACATGTCCATAGAGGATTCGGAGGCGTGCACTTCTAGCATCGCTCTGTGCTATGCTCGTCGGATATGTCGTGGGTTCTTTCCTCCTCCTTCTATGGAAATCATAACATATAAAAAGAATAAGTGCACTTACTGTCTTCTACTGTGTCAACTAAAATATATGTATAACTGGGCTTTACCCACGGCTAACCAAAGATAATGACCGAAACCCAGGAATTAGGGCGACTTGGATGTTAACTGTCCCCTATTCTTTACCCACCCGACCATGGTAACACGATAATAATTTGGCGGTTACCCCTTAACAATCCATTTATTACATTATTCCAATTTGTGTGATTTCAACATGATTTACCAATCGATAGATTATTTAATATTTACTCAAACATGATTACAATATTTCAAAGTATAAATTCAAGAAAAAGGAACACGATTCGCGAAAGAATACATGACGCATTAGCGGTTTAACTATACAACTCTTTAAGCTTTCGTTCAAATCTCTTTACAAACAATTTCTACATCTGAGCGACGACCGTTCACAATAGTAATATAATTTTATAAAATATCTTGCTTAAATGCAAGTGGTACTCACACTGAATATGTTTTGTATTACTCACAAATTAATCCGCCGGTACGTGTTCGTTGGGCCCATCGAAGATGCAAACTGTGCGATTGTGGTTATGTTTCTGTAATGCTATAATTATATCACCAAGGGTACGCTCATGTCGCTTACAATAATTCCTTTCTTTTATCTAAGAACGAATTTTAGCTCAATGGGTTATATATTCAATATTTACTTAAAATTACAAACTTATTTGATTTTACAAACGCTGGCGATCGCCATGCGGAGTGGCACTAGATTCGGCCTTTTCCGTCTAGGGACAAAAATACAAAAAAATTGTAGCAACCACGTCCAATTTGGAAAGGTGTGCGAGCACAGCTGACTGGAGTTATGCAGGTGTCGCTAAAGCGCTTCTGCTACTGCGTCGTCTCCACTAATATTCCATGCGCAGACTGCCGGGTCACGCTGTGTCCACGTCAGGGGTTATGCGTATACCAAAAATCAGCCGACCGACCGCAGAAAATTTGCACAAAGAACGCGCGAAAGCGCAGGGCGCAGATCGGTCGGCTACACCGCAGAAATTACAAATTGGGAGCTCCTGCTAACACAAAAACTTATTGACTACATGCGAAATCATTTTGTCGATTTATTACCTTTTTTCTTTGTTCCAGCTCACTGACACTAACGCTGCAGATCTTATTGCACCAATTTAATATATTAATATATGTATAAAAATAATTTACATATATTTGCATATACATATATATTAATGCACAAATGTATTTGAGGTTGTGTGCACTGTACTTATGGCACTTAGCAACTAGATTTATTAGATTTTGACAATTTTGCAGCAACGCGTTTATCGTCTGTCGGGTCAGCAAACCAAGTGAACGAGAAGATTTTCTATGTGACGAATAATTAACTGGAGTTTTCCAGCATATTATTCTTTCGCTTTCAATGCGTAGAGCAAAAGGGAAATTTATGGTGAAGGGTTGCCAGATAGTTGAAAATTGAAATAGTAAGGGTATTCCTGAAAACCTGAACCCTACAAGTTAGGGAAGTTACGACTTACACTTCAATCCTTCGTATGACAGATACCCGAAAATGAATGCACCTTTATTAACATCCATTAAATTTCAAATTTTATTTTCAAAAATAATTAAATCTTTTATTTACATAGGTGGTATAACAGATTTGTGTAATTTGTGTTTGGAGATTGCGATTGTTGATCGTTCGGTCAAATCGGCCAAAAAAAACCTTAAATCGAGAAGTAGTATCATATAACTGGAAGAAATAATTAGGTTGGATTTTGTTTTCAAATGTCCGTTTATTGGATAAGCAAGCTTCTAGAATAATTTTGGCAGCTTGACCAATGTATACAAAGTTATTTAATTCAAAGTAACAATAGTTCTTACTAGAGACAATAGATATATAAAAAGAATAATAATGTGGATTAAGTGTGGAAATGTATGGTGACAATTAAACGATAGAAATTATTTAACCAATTTATCAAATATTATCAGTTAAAATGTCAGTTCGACATACTAATAAAAATTTAGTTGAAACTATGAGATCAATAGAAACTTTCTGCAATATTGGCAATGCATAATGCAAGCGACGAAGCTCCATGTAAACATCAGTTTCATCATCGCTGTATAACAGAGTTTCTGCAAAACTCAACAGCTTGTCCAGTTTGTAATATAAGCTGCAAATCAATTAAAATATACAAAAGTTAATTTGGAAACAGAATTACTGGAGGCAAGCTTAGTATCACAAGCGTCTGACAATTCGGCAATAGTTCAGTCTGAAGAATTGCGTGTTAAAACACCGCCTATTTCACGTCCGGCAAGAAAAGCAACCAGAGGAAGAGGAAGATTACTCACTACAGGAGTTTCCACTAGGTCAATGCAACGGCCACAACAAGTTCAGTCTCATGTATCCAGTGTTCACAACACTGAGAGACAACAATTATCTAAGTCTCATGTTGATTCTTTAGATAGAGCGCAAATGGAGCAACAACAGATGATGCAGCAGATTACAGCGGCATTAACAACGACAATACAAAAATCTATTCAGGACCAGCTAGTCTTAATAGACCCACTTCGACAAAGTTCATCTGAGCAGAGGTAAAATTTTTCGACTAGAGTTTTAGAAGTGTCGCGTCAGCAATCATCTCAATCTAGCAATTTGGTAGTAATCCGGCACCTAATCATGAAAATGAACACAGGGTGTACGGTTCAATTCGTTACGACAAGGCAACTAGTATTATCCAAAGCAGGCGTCTTAAGTTTGATGGCTCTCGGAACGGTATGCAGGCGGAATCCTTCTTGTATCGCGTTCGAGCTCTAGAAAAACAAGACCTAAAAAGAGATTTTCAACTTTTGTGTGTTCATTTACATATGTTGTCCATTGATAAAGCAAGTGAATGGTATTGGAAATTCCATCGCGCCAATCCACTTGTCACTTGGGAATCTTTTTGCGAGGAATTATTAAATAAATTTGAAGATACAGATTCGGATCTGGATATCTGGGAGTTGATTAATACACGTAGAAAAGAAGAAAACGAATGAGGAAACTTTAGTTCGCTTACTAATTCTTAACGCAAAAGTGTCCTCGCGAATTGAGCTTATGCATCTTAATATTCTTTTGATAGCTCGATTTCTAAACAATCTAAAGTTCACTCATCTAAGAACAAGTTTATGACTCGTTCATAAGTGGCAGAGCTTATCCATGAATATCAGGCTAGTGATCACATTTCCGAAGTAGCTCGAAATCGTTTAATATGTTGGAATTGTAATAAGCCTGGCCATCGTTTTGACAATTGTCTACAACCTTCCAATTTGTTTTGCTATGGGTGCGGAGCTAAAAATACGTTTAAACCCAAATGTCAATCTTGTAATCCGTCGGAAAACCGAAAAGCGGATGTGCCGAACTAGCGACCTCTGACAACTCAAGCTCATCCGCCTTATTAACAGTCAGTACATATGTCCAAACAGATCGATATGATCCGTCAGGTCTGAATTCTCAAAACGAGGAGGAGAAAGATCTAAGTAGTAATCTTCGTAATCAAAATTTACCGAATCACATAAAACTTTCAAAATATATGTCAGCCCGTAAACCCATTTTTGGAGAAGTAGACGGCTTGGACATAAATATAAAACCCAAACGTTCCACAATACGTTTAAGAAATTTTTGGAAATCAATCCGAGAAGAGCGGAAAAACTTATTTCGACCATAATTTTAAATCGAGATAATAGATAATATGTTGGTATTAGGATTGAAAATAATAATTATGTCGCTTTATTAGACTCTGGTGCTAATATTAGTTGCATAGGAGGCTAAGGAGCTTCAATATTTTCAGAACATCCAAATTTCCGAAAATGTTCAGGAAATGTAAAAACGGCCACTAACTCACCTTGAAAAATAAAACGAAAAATATCTTGTTCAATTACATTTCGTGAAATAAAAAAATTTGTAACTTTTTATATTGTGCCTGGTTTGTCACAAGACGTATATCTAGGACTTGATTTTTCGAATGACTTTGGTTTATTGAGAAATCTGTTGAACACCATCTCCAAAGTAAGAAACAATGAGGAAGTAGGAGAAAATTTTAAAATGCACGGCTTAACACGAGATCTGCAGCAGAAACTTAACATTGTTAGTAGCAAACTTCCTGCATACGAAAAAGAAGGCCTGGACCGTTCTCATTTACTTGAACATTCTATTGACGTTGGAGATGCAAAACCTGTGAAACAACGAAATTGGGCTGTACCGCCAGCTTTGAATCTTTAATGTTCGCGGAAGTAGACAAAATGTTAGCGTTAGGCATAATTAAAGAATCAAAGAGTCCTTGGAGTAGTAATTGTCTGTTGGTTAGGAAAGCTCTCGAGGAAAAGTCTAGAGAATATACTGCTTTCACTAGCCCCAACCGACCACTTTATCAGTATCGAGTATCAGTATCAGTATTTTAGCAACAAACAATTTTCCAATTCCAACAAGAAAGAAAAGTACAGTTGAGCGCGCCCGACCGTATAATACTCTCTGCATTTGTCCCGATTAAATTATTAAAATCGGTATCGAGATATTACAATGTGAATTACTTGCATTTAAACACGTTGAAACAAAAACAATCTAAGTATAATCAAACATACATACATATCAGAGAACTGCAGCGATACACCGCATGCAAAATTACCCAAATCACACACAGAGTATTTTTCGTCTCGAATCATTTTTTACTGTATATGAGAAGTATCGGATATTTTTTTACTTCTTTTCGTTTGGGTATTTCATAAAAAGATATTTTTTACCCGCTCATATTTTTACCTACTCATGTTTTACTTACTCACATAAACACCGCATCACATTTTTACTCGAAAAAACCACCCTTGCGAAGTACAAGTAAATTTTTTACTCGGGTTTTTACTGTGTATTTTTCATTTTACTCGAGTATTTTCATTTTACTCGAGTATTTTTCATTTTTAGACCCCCGTACTCTAAAAAAGAGTATAGGGGTCTATTAGGTTTGTCAGAAGCGAAATGTGCGTAACAGGCAGAAGGAGGCGTGGCCGACCCCATAAAGTATATATATTCTAGATCAGCATCAACAGCCGAGTCGATATAGCAATGTCCGTCTGTCCGTCTGTCCGTCTGTCCGTCTGTCTGTCTGTCCGTCCGTCCGTATGAACACCTGGATCTTTTAAACTACAAAAGCTAGAGACACCAAATTTGGAATGAAAGTCCGTTATCTTCGCGAGCAGATCAAGTTTATTTCAAATTGTTGCCACGCCCCTTACCGCCCCCGCAATGAGCAAAAAACCAGACACCACCTCGAAAAAATTTACTTTTACGCCAATAACTCAGTAACTATGGCACTTAGGAACACCATTTCTGGTAAACAGGTTGCTAGTGACACCCTTAATGCAATGCCATTAAAAATTTTGAGCTGCCACGCCCCCTTTTCTCCTGAGAGTTAACCAAACGTTTTCACTTTAATGCCATGTTTAAGGCATTTATTCATATAGTAGAGTGTTGTAATTCAACATTCGTATAGAGACATATAAAATCAAACTATTCTGAAAGGGGCATCAACATACTACCTTTAACAAAAGAGCTACTGCGTTACAAAGTTTGTTATTTAACTGCAATATCACTTACGCGCGAGAGCGAGACAGAAACATACAAACACATGTTCGAACGTTTTCGATGCTTGTGTGGCGACAGCGCTGCCGAATACACACATACATATGTTTGTTTGTATTCGAATACACATACGTTTTGACAATATGTATGCAAATATGTATGTATCAGAGAACTGCACGGGTGGTGGTTTTTTGTACTCGAGTAATACACACAGAAAATGCGGTGGCGGTCATACTCATACACAAAAATTTAGAGTAAAAATGTGATCGGATATTTTTTTACTCGAGTATTTTTTTTACTCGAAGGAAATTACTCGAGTATTGTTTTTACTGTACCCGAAATACGAGTATCGTCAATACTCTTTTTGAAACGAGTATCGCTTTGTGCGCTTAATTTTTTGAAGCATCAAAAAATGAATATGCAGGCAAATACAGAGTATTGAAAATACTTGCACATAATATGCGTGTACTTGAGCGACGGTTTGCCGTCGGGAAAGTGAACAGCGCGCGTAAGATGATAAAAAGGGTTTTGCATTAGAGAGAATGCATGTAACAACAGGTAGCAACTTACAGTTTTCGGGGTTTGCCCAAAAAACCAAATAGCCAAAATTTCTATTCTAATCTCGATTCTAAATAAGTTGAATATTTAAATCTTCAAATTTATGTAAAATATTGATAAAAACAATTTCAAAGGCAATTTGCTTTACTTCTTACTTAAACTATTATTTATTAATTCCATTACATTTATCAAGTCCAAAACAAAAGATCGGCGCATGACGACACACACAAAACAATCAAGTAAAAAAAATGAAAATACTCGAGTAAAATGAAAATACTCGAGTAAAATGAAAAATACACGAGTAAAAACCCCGAGTAAAAAATTTACTTGTACTTCGCAAGGGTGGTTTTTTCGAGTAAAATGTGATGCGGTGTTTATGTGAGTAAGTAAAAACATGAGTAGGTAAAAATATGAGCGGGTAAAAAAATATCTTTTCACGAAATACCCAAACGAAAAGAAGTAAAAATATCCGATACTGCTCGTATACAGTAAAAAATGATTCGAGACGAAAAAATACTCTGTGTGTGATTTGGGT